>OU015498.1:139087015-139659515 GCA_907164885.2 Dolomedes plantarius
CTGGCCTAGTGTGTATTAAACGCTCCTCAATTCCTTTGGTGGACGCAATTTATAAAATGAATCCTGTTGCAAGGTGCAGAAAAGTGCAGGCTATCTGAAAATACTATTTTTTTTGGATTATCAGCAATTATGTATCTGTAAATAGTAGACACATTTTCTCCATAGGTTAATATTCAGGTGAGCGAATCCCATAGGGTTAGTACACTGCAGCTTTAATTTGCATCTAAATCTCATTAAAGGTCAAGGTTCTGTAGTAAAATCCTTTTTACGACCTTTTTATGAGAAACCACCGTTTGTGACATGAACAGCCTTTGCAATACGTTACGTGAGCATACAGAAGGTCATTCGCCCTTTATGGCAACGATTTTGATAATTAAGTTTTATGTATAAATGCCGTATTTTTTACGGCGATTTGCTTCTATCTTATAGCCGTGGTTCTTAGCATTAACTCTAGCTCGAATTTTCTATGAAAGTAAACTTTTTCTTAGTACTGCCATGTCAATTTTACCCCAATCCTCTTGGGCCGTTTTCTGAAGTCCGTTCAGTGTTCTTGGATGCCGTTTTCCCAAGACTCGTTTCAGGATACACTTTACAGGATACTCTTTATTCCTGTTTCTGATTTTTTCTTTGCTATATAAGCGGCAGTTGGTTTAGACATGCGACTGTAGGCTTTGTCCATATGAAGCTTAACTTTATCAATGTCCTTTACACATAAGGATGGAATTTCTTCTTCAAAAATTGGCTCTAAAATATTCTGCTGATAGTAGAGTGAATGAATTTTGGCTTTCCTCGAGACTTTTTTGATTTTTAATTTGCCGTTGTAACAAAATCCTGCAACTATCATGAATCCTTTTGGAAACTTTTCAGTACACTGACGAAAGCATTTCGTACGGTCATTAGATATTATTTTTGTTAATATGCGTACCTTTTAAATTTAAAATGACTTCTTAGAAGAAAAAAGCAAATAGAATTTCTGCGATAATCTTGGTATAAATTCGTTTTTAGATCAATCCAGCTGTCTGTATGGAATTCAAAATAACTTATCCCCAATCCGCGTGCACTTACTCAAAATACATTCATCTTTGCTTATGAGAACTCTTTTTCAAGCGAATGTGTACTATTTTTTTGTAACTTCGCATGCTGAATTAGTCTTAATCATTGACAGCAGTAGAATGTTCTTGAATATACACTGGTGTAAGAAATTAAGAGAATTTGTAGACTTGGTTGAATATCTCTAGAACTACTGTACCGATTTTCATGAAATTTGATATGTACATACATTGATACAATACAAAACAAATAACCATTCAATGAGTGTAATACAAACCCATGATCGTGCGTAACACTCGTTGGAGTCGGAAGGTATGAAACAGCGGTTGCAGAATAACCAAAAAAATGGGTTAATAGATGGGTTAATAGGGGGTATGGTCCCCTCTTACAGATATACAGGTCTAGCAGCGTGATTTCATACTTGAAATAAGGCAGTTTATCATTTCCTGTGGCAATTGGTCCCACTCGTTCAGCAACGCTGTTTTCATTCCCTGCATAGTTGTCAGAGGGGGGTTGCGAGTTGCAATTGCCCTCCCTAGAGCGTCCCAAACATGCTCTATAGGGTTAAGGTCTGGAGATCTGGCTGGCCAATCCATCTGGCGAATATCCTCACTCTCTAGAAATTCGTTGACCAGAAGAGCTCTATGTGGCCTCGCGTTATCGTCCATTAAAATGAACTCAGGGCCAACTGCACCCTGAAAAGGCGAACATAGGGCTCCAAGACATTATCCCTATACCTCACACCAGTTACAGTGCCTCTTTCAAAGACATGGAGAGGTGTGCGGCCATCCAACATGATGCCTGCCCAGACCATTAAACCTCCTCCACCATAATGGTCAATTTCGTGGACATTGGAGGGTAGGTAGCGGGTCCCTGATTCTCTCCATATGAACATACTGTTAGAATCGGTGTTTAGGCTGAACCGGGAATCATCAGTGAACCGGGACTCATCACGGTCGCCCATTGATCCATACTCCAATCTCTATGCTCTCTGAACAATGATAAACGGATTCTCCTGTTCGTAGAAGTGAGCGGGACGTAAACAGCAGGTCTTCTTGCAAACAACCCTCTCTCATGAAGTCTTTTGGAAACAGTCACCCTTGATACACGGGTTCCTGTGGCTGCATACAAGTCACGAGAGAGCTGAGAAGCTGTAGCACTCCTGTTACGCCTCGCTATAATCGAGAAATGGCGATCTTCTCTGGCCGTCTTGGCTCTTGGACGACCTTGCCCAGGCTTTCTCTCGATGGATCCGGTATCATGGAACTGTTTCCATAAGTTACACACGACGCTGGGCGTTAAATTGAAAACTCTACAAATTTGGACTTGAGATTGGCCTGCTTCTAGCCTCCCCACAATTCGCCACCTCATTCCATCATCTAAACGTTGGTGGTTACTCATTTTTACTGTTACAATTTGAAATTAACCGATTGCTGCAAAATAACACCAAGAAATTCGCCGAGGTGTGCTAGCGAACGAAATGTGTCTTAACTTACGCGCGCTTATAAAGCTTCTTTCTCTACTGGCTCCGCCTACACACACGTGTACGCTTATGTATTTGACGTACAAGATTTGCATTTTTGTCTAGAAGCAGTGGTTTTACATTCAGTTCAGTTCTTTTCGTGAAATTCGATAAAATATGCAAATTCTCTTGATTTATTTCAGCAGTGTAGTATCTGTTACAGACTAGGCGTTATAAACTCGGCGCACGCTGCATCTTAAAAATTCTATGTATAGAAGAATACGGGGGAAAAGGTCTATGTACTGGTATTAGTTCCCCTTTTAATCGCAATTCTGTTCAAAATAGCTGGATAAATTTGACAATTATATGAAATTCATGTCTTTACAGTTCCACATGATTTTGTTTCTATTTTATCTACTAAACTTGCTGCTAATTTAAGGCGATCCGCGACCCTCAAAAATAAATAAATAAATAAATGAAATAAATAAGATTTTCTTGGATTTAATTACACAATATATATACAGGTGGCCCTCCTACAGCACGGCATCTTACAACACGGTTTCGCTCTAACACGATAAGAATGATTGCGAGAACCCTCGTATAACACTGCAACCTGTAACATGGTTTCGATAAAAAAATTGCGAAAATCTTTGTACAACAATGTACTTCTGTAGCACTAGATAACTGGATTTTTTTTTAACACATTTAAAAACTAAATTACCTTAAAATAATGACGGGAAGGAATAATGAACTATAGTGGCTTTACATGAAAATGTATAAACAAATTATAATTTATTCATTTATAACTCTATAAAATTACAAGAGGGCCTAAGCTTAGCTAAAAATCTTGATTCATTTTTCCTGACCCTTTCGCTGAAAGAAGCCGAAAATTCAGAAGGGAGCTGCAAAATTGTCTATCTCCATACCGTGAATCTACAATGACCTTGTAAGAACCAGCAAATAAACCAAAATTACAGATTTTTTAAAGAGGATAGAAGGTGCAAAAAATCTAAATGAACAAAAAGGTTCTGAAAGTGAAGGTGATATCGTTCAATCGAAAAAACGTTCTCGTTTGATTTAACTGAGCAGTGATGAGGAAGAAATTTATTAAATCAAGGTTGCATTAAATGAAAATAATATTTTTTTTGTTTCCTTTTCGTTTTGTGCTATACAGACATTTATATTTTTAATAAAAATTAAGTTGCTTATATGGAATTTTAAAAAAGTGCTTGTTTTTAATAAGTTTTCAGAACGTAACCCCCCCCCCCTTTTTTTGAACTGTCTGTGGGTCTCATATAACACGGTTTTACACAATACGGCATTTTCTAGGAACCTATCTACCGTGTTATAGGAGGGTTACGTATATATATATATATATATATATATATATATATATATATATACCGGGTGGCCATAATTAAACTGACAGTGCTCACAGTGTTCTGTAGCGCGATCTATTTGCGAGAATGACGCCACATTTTGTAGGAAGATTAAACAAGACGGGGGACGAAGGATTCCGCAAAAAAATAAATTAGTTCCAAAAGTCACCGCCAGGGGAATATTTGGCGCTGTGTAATAGAAAATAGAGTGTTAACAAATGCAAATCAATACGGAAATTACCTTTTATTTTGCATTCAAATGAGGTTCAATGTAGCTGCCGTTGTTATGGATCACATATTGCATTCTGTGCACAGTATGCACAACAGCAGAAAGTAACATGTCTGCAGGAATCTCCCGTACAGTCCGAGATATGTTATCCTTCAACGTAGCCAGGTCCTGGACCACTCCTTGATAGACCTTGGACGTAAGGTAACCCCATAGCCAGAAGTCGCATGGGGTAAGATCAGGTGACCGAGGTGGCCATGCAGTTGGAAAGTACCGGCTAATGACTCTTTCTGTTGTGAATTTCTGTCGTAGCAGCTGTTGCACCCGTACAGCAACGTGTGGAGGGGCTACATCTTGCATGAAAATGATTTCCCCCAGGCATTGTCTTTGCTGAAGTGCCGGAATGACAAAGCTGTTCAACATGTGGCGATATTTCTCTCCGGTAACAGAGCAGGTTTCCGGTCCTGTCGGGGTAATGTTCTCATAGAAGAATGGACCTACTGCTGGCTCTTTAAGCCAGCAAAAGGTTTCTAGGAGAATTAACAACTGCAAGTCAGGTTCAAGATTTTTTTATCCATTGTGAAGTGTTGTGAAGGGGAATAAGAATTAAGCAAAGGTTCAGCTATAAAAATTGTATACGCAGAGGAAGGGTAGATTGAGGCGGCTGTAGTGGTCAGCATAAGAAAAGGCCTTTTACATAAGTTTAAAAGATTGTTAGAAAAGGGAAACGTACGCAATAAAAATATATTTATGGTAGAGAGGGGAAGGTTTGGAAATAGCCGCAGCTCCCATATAAAGGCCCCATAAGAAAAGGCTCAGTAGTAAAGTAGAATCGCGGCTAGTTAAAAGGCCCCATGATAAAAGAGTTGCGTTGGACGAGGGTCAGTCGAAAAAGCCCCTTTAGAATAAGGAATAAGAATTGAAAGGATTATAGTGGAATTTACGCAACAGTAGCAGTATTGTCGGACCATGGTAAGGAAAAAATGTTATAAAACTTACCAGGTGTTAGAAAATAAAATTTAAGAAAAATGTAGGAAGGAAAAGGGGAAAACGTGAGGAAAGTAGACCCAATGAGATTTGTGAAATTTAATAAAGAAAATATTATAGCCACTAGAAAAAGGTTTTAAGACGTAGGTGGAGTTTATATGGAGAAGAAAATATTGTGATTGGAAGGTGGAAAGATATATGCAAAAAAGTTGTGATGAATATTAAGGGGTAGAAATGATACAGAGGGATATAGAGAGAAAGTTTTCAGAGAGATAGAGAGAGAGTGTGCAGAGGATTAGAGGTGTGCAGAGGGCGAATAGCTTACGGGCTTGCCCTGTGGTGGACTCTCGAGTCCACCCTGCCCCTTTACCTACAACCATGAGCGATGCTTAGCGAGCCGATTTTGGGGTAAGTCAGTCTTTGCAATTAGGGTGATATTGACAGTACTATTTTAAGATTTAAATTTAAATTAAATATCTCTTTAAATGATACATGCCTTTACATGTTAATCCAGTGAGGACCCAATTTGTTATTTGAAAGAATATTAATCATTTTAGCACATTATTTATTATTCATGTAGTTATTTGAATAATCATTTTAATACTGTAATTTAACTGTTTATTTGTGTAATAAATATTCGTTGTTAATTTTTAAATATTGGTCCTCGTCATTTATATAAAAACATTTTAGTTGTGTCTCTTTCCTACCAAGTAAGAATTATTTGCATGCTGGGAAAACGAACCTGGGTAATCACTAATTAGTAATCTAACCCTGTTAAATTTTAATCATAAATAGTGAAAAATCCTTTAAAAAGAAGAATTACGATAAATTCCGCTGTATACCCACACCAAACAGTTACCTTTGGTGAATGTAAGGGAATTTCTGTGACTGCATGTGGTGATTTGTCATCCCAAATTCGGCAGTTCTGGGTATTCACAGTTCCATGCAGTTAAAAGTGGGCCTCGTCTCCCCATAAGATTTTCCACGGCCAAGCATCATCCACCTCCATTCTGGCAAGAAAGGTGAGAGCAAAAGTCAATCGCTTATCATGGTAGGGGTACAGTAACTCCTGTACACGGCTGATCTTGTACGGATTGAAGTTGATAATCTTTCGTAACATTTTCCATACCGTACTGTAAGGCATATCCATATTCCGAGCTAATCCACGAGCGCTAGAGGTGGCAGCAATATTGTCTGGTCCTCTGTCGACAATCGCCGTGGCAACTGCTTCGATTGTATCCTGTGGTACAGGTTTTCGTCCTCTGCCTGACTGAACCTTCAGAGAACATGTTTTCTCAAACGTCGCAACCATTGCTTTTAGCCCATTAACTGACACAGGACCATTACCTTTACGCATTTTTTTGTGCGTTCTAAAAGCACGAAGAGCGGCTGACGCGTTGCACTGGTTGAGGTAAAAGAATTTGACCAGTAACGCACGCTCGACTAAAGAAGGAGACATTGCACATAAACTTTCAATCCGATTGATTCGAAACGTAACACATTGCCTTTTAAAACCCAAGCAGCTGGCACTGTGCCAATGGTTGTAACGTGAAATTTGAATAAAGAATTTCTTCTGCTGCTCAGCGTACGTGATATTGCAGATCACGAGACTTTATCGGTGTTTATGTAGATTTTACGCTGTTTTAAAAGTGCTGCCATATTGCACTTGAACTAAATAAGAAAATGTGCATAATAAAAGGTAATTTTATTCCGTATTAATTTGCATTTGTTAACACTCTATTTTCTATTACACAGCACCAAATATTCCCCTAGCGGTGACTTTTGGAACTAATTTATTTTTTCGCGGAATCCTTCGTCCCCCGTCTTGTTTAATCTTCCTACAAAATGTGGCGTCGTTCTCGCAAATAGATCGCGCTACAGAACACTGTGAGCACTGTCAGTTTAATTATGGCGATGTCAGTTTAATAATTCGATGGAAAATCTTATGGGGAGACGAGGCCCACTTTTACCTGCATGGAACTGTGAATACCCAGAACTGCCGAATTTGGGATGACAAATCACCACATGCAGTCACAGAAATTCCCTTACATTCACCAAAGGTAACTGTTTGGTGTGGGTACACAGCGGAATTTATCGTAGGTCCATTCTTCTATGAGAACATTACCCCGACAGGACCGGAGACCTGTTTAGTTACCGGAGAGAAATATCGACACATGTTGAACAGCTTTGTCATTCCGGCACTTCAGCAAAGACAATGCCTGGGGGAAATCATTTTCATGCAAGATGGAGCCCCTCCACACGTTGCTGTACGGGTGCAACAGCTGCTACGACAGAAATTCACAACAGAAAGAGTCATTAGCCGGTACTTTCCAACTGCATGGCCACCTCGGTCACCTGATCTTACCCCATGCGACTTCTGGCTATGGGGTTACCTTACGTCCAAGGTCTATCAAGGAGTGGTCCGGGACCTGGCTACGTTGAAGGATAACATATCTCGGACTGTACGGGAGATTCCTGCAGACATGTTACTTTCTGCTGTTGTGCATACTGTGCACAGAATGCAATATGTGGTCCACAACAACGGCAGCCACATTGAACCTCATTTGAATGCAAAATAAAAGGTAATTTCCGTATTGATTTGCATTTGTTAACACTCTATTTTCTATTACACAGCGCCAAATATTCCCCTGGCGGTGACTTTTGGAACTAATTTATTTTTTTGCGGAATCCTTCGTCCCCTGTCTTGTGTAATCTTCCTACAAAATGTGGCGTCATTCTCGCAAATAGATCGCGCTACAGAACACTGTGAGCACTGTCAGTTTAATTATGGCCACTCGGTATATAGATATATGTATATATTATATACACAGTGGTACCTCGACTTTCGAGTCTCTTGAGATACAAGTTTTCTCTCGGACGATTTTTTGCTTTAAGTTGTGAGCTAAAATTCGGGTTACGAGCCAGCTTCAGATACCCCACCGATAGTTTGCGCAGCGAACGCCATGTAACGTTCACGTCAAATGTGCACACGAGAGACATATAATATTTGCAACCTTTATTTACAATTATTATACAATTGTATAAATATTATTCTAACACTACTTTGCAGTCTTAAAGCGTGACATTAACTCTCAACAATTATCACACGGGGCAGCCTGCTCTGCTCACATGTGAGTCGCCCTCCGGAACCGAACAGCATCCAACCTCTCACTTCAAAAACATTCTGAAAGGAGGGATGAAAACGAGCTCATTGGACAAGTTTTTAACTTAAAACCCCTACACATGAAAGTGATAAAGCGTGGAGAAAAAGGTGAAAATCAGCGAATAAGATTCAATTATTCAGTTCAGCCTTTCTCCTCCTTCTCCTTCAGCATCTTTAAGTCGTCTAATCCTCAAGGTAAATGTTGCGCATTATACAGGGTGTCCATAATTAAACTTGCCTACTTTAAAGTTGTCTAAAGTCGAAACTATTGTTCAGAAAGTTATGAAATTTTGAGTAAGACTTATTGAAGGGACGGGAATTTGTTGGAGCGAATAAAATAATTAGTTTAGAATTTCACCACCAGAGGGCATTTTTTGTGACTGGTTGTTTACTTAAGATTTCACCATCCTTTTATCCATAGGTCACCCAAACACAATAACTCATTAAATTTTACAATCTTTAAAGTGATTGAAAAGTCTATAGGAAACTTGTTCGATAACTAATTTTCGGACAAAAGATTTGAAGGAACGAAGAAGAAACAAATATGCAAATTAGTTTTTGTCGACGTAGAGAGGAAGCTGTTATAAAACCTAGAAACTTTCATGGAGATTTTGTTTTCAGCGTGTTTGCTATTGCTAATCAGAATGTCATCGTTACGATTACCAGATCGAGCTTTGTTACTAAAATTGTTTTACCAAAACGATAATTCAGCACTAGTTGCTCTACGAAAATTTCGGAGTTTGAAGGAGACACGAAAAGATCCATTGACTGTTAAAGGTCTTCGATTAATGGTGGCCAAATTTGAAGAAACTGGTTCTTTTAACATTCGTTCTGGAAGAGGAAGGAAACCTGTTTCCACAGAAGCTGTAGAGAAGGTTGCGCGTCAGGTGGAAGAGTACAAAGCTTCCAACAAACAGGCTAGTACCAGTGTCCGTCGTGTGGCAGAAGCATTGGATCTGCCCCGTTCAACTGTCCAGAAGGTCATGCGGAATATCCTCCGTTATTATCCGTGCAAGCTTCAATTTGTGCAGAGGTTGCTTACACATGATTTCGAGACCCGACAGCGGTTCTCGCTACAGTTTCTTGTTCGCTTTGAGGTTGAAGCAGAATGACCTTAGAATATCCTCTAGACCAGGGGTGGGTCGACTTTTCCAGGGTACGGGCTACTTCTAATTTTTTCAAGGTGTTGCGGTCCACCCAGTGACGTAAGTGTGGTGAGCCAAAATAAAAAAAAGGTCTACAATATTTATTAAAACTTAATAATAAATACGGAATATATACTTACCTACATAACTACAAGAAATAAAAACTTACTCTTTTAAAACCGCGTTGAAAGCAAATCGCGTCGGTGTTCCATAAATGTTTCCTTTAGTATGCACGTCTTAGGTCTTAGTAAAGGCGGTCACCCCAAAATGTCTTGGTGGTCCACCGGTCGATCACGATCGACTTAATGCCCACCCCTGCTCTAGACAGACGAAGCACACTTTTATTTGAACGGTTCGGTGAATACTCACAACTGCCGAATTTGGGAACCAGAAAATTAGCGTTTAATCTTAGATTTTCCATTGCATTCACAGAAAGTAACCGTGTGGTGTGGATTTTCTGCATTTTTTATTCTCGGCCCGTATTTCTTAGGAATTAAGTCCTAGAGGTCCAGTAACATGCTCGGTCACTGGGGAGCGATATGCATCCTTGTTACTGAATAAAATTGTTCCGGATCTGCAATAACGTCAGGTCCTTTTACGCACAATTTTTATGCAAGATGGAGCTCCTCCACACATTAGCCTTCGTGTTAAGAGCGTTCTTAAAAATAACTTTACAGAAGATCGTGTCATCAGCCGCCACTTTCCTAATGTGTGGCCTCCCCGATCGCCAGATCTCAACCCATGCGACCTTTGGCTTTGGGGGCATGTGAAACATCTAGTCAGTCTTGATAAACAAAGAACTATACCTGATCTGAAAGACAGTATTTCACCACATGTTCTCAGCATTTCCCCGGACACACTGCGATCAATTGTAGAACATGCTATCTTACGATTTCAAATGGTAGCTGAAAATGATGGCCATCATGTTGAACATGTCTTGTTGTAATAAATTTTTTTAACTATAGTAAATGTTGGCTAAATGTGTAATTCACCAAAAAAGTCCTCTGGTAGTGAAATTTCAAACTAATTTTTTTATTCACTCAAACAAATTCCCATCCCTTCAATATGTCCTACACAAAATTTTCATAACTTTCTGAACAATAGTTTTGACTGTAGACAATTTTAAAGTAGGAAAGTTTAATTATGGACACCCTGTACTTAATAAAACCAGTTTATTGCAGTTTATTCTGTTGTGTTGTGTTTTTATACAATATTCGTTATTTATAAGTATATTTTTCTTATTTAAAAACATGTAACAAAAAATTGCGGTGGTTTTTTCTTTTGGGTTTGTTTTGGTTTTTTTGCGGGGGTGGTGGTGGAATGGATTAATGGCATTTCAGTTCATTTCAATGGGGAAAATTGATTTGATATACGACTCATTCGAGTTACAATCTCCGTCACGGAACGAATTAAACGCGTAAATCGAGGCACCATTGTATTTCTAATGCCGAGGCACTTGTCCTGAGACATTCGCACAATATGCCGCGAAATCTTGTTGGCTGCTTTATTATGGGAGCACCATTTCGGTGAGCCAACATTGCTCCCTGTGAGGGGACAACACGGGAATGTCCAAGTCTTACACGGGATTTGAACCCAAGCCCTCTGCTAACCCCTATATCATGTGGGTGGCTAACCTCTGTATATTATTTCTTAAAGGTGTTTTTTTGTTTCATCCCTTTTTCTCCCTTCATACTTAATCAAAATCGATAAATGAGGTTTCAAAGATTAAGATCTCTGCTTCGTGCGAATTGTTAATTTAGAATTACACATCTTATTGTTTGTTTAAAAATAGAAGTATAAACATTATAAATAATTTTTCTTCCCCTAGATGGCGCGCACGCTAGCTTTTTTTTATTTTACCATTATCAATCACACTGAACTTTTAAATTTAAAAATCGTTTGCTTTTATTATCATTCTGTGATTTCATTAATGAGTTTCTTTATTGGCAATATCCGCGTACGTGTACATAATTCTCTTTGCATGCGAAAAACCATATACAGTGGTACCTCCGAAAAGCGGACAGTCACGAGACCAAAAGTTTTGTCCGTTATTAGGAGGTGTCCGCTATTGGGGAGGACACCCTTTTTATAAAAAAAGTTTTTGCATTTCTGTTTGACATTTGATTGAAAATTACGCCTGCAATTTTAATTAAAAAGAAAAAAATAATTAGGTAAGAAAAGAATAACTATTTACTACTTTACCTTTCAACTGTAGGCTAATCTTTTTATCTTGCATTAAAAAATCCCAAAATACAATGTATAGGAGCTAAATTTTTTTAATTACTACTGAAAAAAAATCTGTTAAAGTTTGATTCCTCTTTTTCCACAGCAAACCTGTTTTTCAAGGTGAATTTTCATAGTATTTAGCTTTGCTAATCCCTCCTAATCTTCATTGTTCAGAGAGAACTGTTTTAATTTTTCGCTGTATTTCAGTGCTTCCGAATAATCTTTGATTTTGCAGTCTTCAATTGGCGATTCCCCATCACCATTCTCAGAAAGGGCCAGAGCTTCAGTGGTGTCCCGATGAATGAAATTGGAAACATGCAGGTTTTCTTCCTCAGTTCATAAATCAGTCATCAATCTTGACATACTCTTCAACGCTGATATTTGAATCCAAATTGGCCACTAGATCCGCAAGTTCTTTTTCGCTTTTATTCAGCAGTACTGTCAATTGCCACCTCGCTTGTACTCAAAAATCCTGCCTTCTTAAAACATTTTAGAACGCACCCAGGTTGCACCTTTTTAAGGGCTGACGTAGCCCAGAAACTGGCATCCAAAACAAATACCGATTTTGCGAATTTTTCGCTGGATTTGCAGGAGATAATCTGTGAAAGCACATGTCTCAGAAGCAGCTTTCTGTACCATACTTAAAGCTATGGATAATTCTCTGATCAAGTGGCTGTAGCATCGAAGTGATGTTAGGAGGCAAGAAAACTAAATTAACATTTTTTACACTAACATTTAATGCCATTGTGCACATTTTAGGGTCGAATTTCATTGTATCAAGCACGGAAGGGAGGAGTCGGGAAAAGTTCCTTGTAAAGACGCATAAGCATATATTTTTAGCTTGCTTGTTAGAATAATGTTGAAATGTTTGCCAAAAAAATTGAAAGTTTTTCAAAAATATCTGTCCGCTATTCGGAGTGTCCGCTATCCAGAGGGAATAACATGGAGTATCCTATATAAAAGGACTGGGACTCGTAAAAATGTCCGTTAATTAGAGGTGTCCGCTATTCGGGAGTGTCCGTTAAGGGAGGTTTCACTGTATATTATTTCTAAAAGGTGTTTTAACGTAGGATTACGTTCTTCAATAACGGTCCTCCGGAAAACAAAATTTCAGCGTTGTCGCGAGTTATAATTTTGGTAGCGCGCCAAACCCAGTAGCAGTAAATCGTTAAATAGAAAAGAGACAGAAAAAAAAGCTAAGCAACGACAAGTAATCCTATGTTAATAACCCGCGGTAGTTTCGTTAGAAGAGACTACCTGAAACATTTTTTTTTTTGTTTTATCACTTTTTCCCCCTTCATACTAAAATCGATAAATGAGGTACCATTTTAAAGATTAAGTTCTTCGTTTCTGACGAATTGTTAATTCAGAATGATACATTGTATTGTTTGTTTAAAAATCGAAGTGAAAAATTGACTTTTCGCCCTAAAGATCTTCCTCTGGATGCGTCGATACGGCACAGTCCAATAGTGTGCACAATGAGGGTTTGTAATGTAAATATCACATTTTCCACGAGTTTGTGTCATAATTTTAATATTGTCTACAAAGGTGTTTTGACGTGTACATATTTCATGTTCCCCTCTTTAGTCTTATGCTTCACCTCCAATACTGTGGCAAAAGGCGTTTTGTAATTGGTTTTGTTTTATCCTTACGCACCATTGTTATTTGACAAATAAACAATTGCTACAAATGAACCGGTTCTTCTTTCCTCCTACTACAAACAACCAACTTCGCTATAAAATTTAGCGTATTTTAATCGCATGCGAAAGGGTCGCACGTGCCACCTAGTTATACTATATAAATATTTCAAAATCAATTAACACAAATCGCATATTGTTAGGATGCTTACAATGTCAGGTAAAGCACTTATAAACAGGAAATTCAACGTAAATAAAGCACAAATAGCAGTAAGGTGCAAATTTGCATACGGCCGTTTCGAAGCTGCAAAGGAGCTTCTTTGCAGCTCCTTTGCAGCTTCGAAACGGCAGTATGCAAAATTGCAACTTACTGCAATTTGTGCTTTATTTACGTTGGATTTCCTGTTTATTCCTCAAGCACAAAGGTTTTGTCTTTTCTTTTTAAAACACTTATATACAGTGCCGTCAAAGCGTAAACGGGTAATACTTTCTGTGCATCTGTCTCGTGAAGGAATTTTTTCCATTCATCTACAGCGAGCGTTACAGCTAATGGTTTAATAGAATATATATACCGTGAATGGTTTAATAGAATATATATACTTCTCTAGCCCGCTACCCCTCTAAACGGCCATATTTTGCTCTGAATCGATTAGAAACCCTATAGAGCAGGGATATTCAAACCGCGGTCAGAAACACGCACACTCGTTATAAGGCAGGTACTTTTGTAAACAGGATTTTGGAAATGAGTGCCTGGAAAATACAAAACTGTACAAAAATCTGCCACTTGCTGCTCACGTTGTTCAAATCAACGTGTCTTTGCGAATCCTCCCATTCGAAAATGAAATATGCGAAGAACGGATATACTCGTAGAAATGGGCTTACTGATTCTCACTTTGATGACGTATTGAGAGTAGCTTGTAGCAAGTATAAGCCTAATTTGTCTAAAATAGTCAAATGTTTATCTCAACATAAAAAATTACACTTATTTTTAAATAAATACTTGCATACATTTAGGTATTGAATCTTATATTTGTACATTATTAAATTATGAGGTATAGTGTACTATGTTACGACCTACTTAACGTAGCAAACATAAGCATGTGCCCTGAGAGAAAAAAAGGTTGAGTATGGTTGCTATAGAGCCAATCCTATGGATGAAACCTCTTTTCGATAGCCATCCCTCAAAACGGCCACTTTTTCCCGAAACCATTCCTGGCCGCCTGGTCTGGGGAATTTTTTCGTGGTATTCTCTGGGTGCACTCATCATTGTGGAAGCCACGATGGATCAACACAAGTATGGATCTATCCTTACGGACCATGTTCACCCCTACATGCGAATTGCTTTTCCTCAGGATGATGGCATCTACCAACAGGACAATACGACGTGTCATAAAGTTCGCAGTGTACGTGCGTGGTTCGAAGAGAACCAGGATGAGTTTACCGTACTCCCTTGGCCAGCAAATTCCCCGGACTTGAGCCCAATCGAGAATCTGTGGGACCACCTCGATCGGGTTGTTCGCACCATGGATCCTCACCTGCGTAACCTAGTGCAGCTGGCCACGGCGCTGGACTCGGCATGGCTCAACATCCCAGTGAACACCTTCAGGAACCTAATTGACTCTCTTCCTGCACGTCTCGCAGCGGTCCGCTCTGCGAAAGGTGATTATTCTGGATTTTGGCAGGTGGTCACATTAATGTGACTGGACTGTGTATATATATATACACCGTATTTTCCGACGTTTAACGCACACCTGTAATTTTAAACTACATTTTTTAATTTTTAAATATATTCTCCGTATAAAGCGCCCCTTTTTTTGACGAGGAAACCTGAAATGTACATGTGCGATGCTCTTTTCTTTTGAAGTCATTCATTCGAAGGATTTTTCCAGGCTTTCGAATAATGGTATACTGAATTGACGGGCGATAAGGGGAAGGAACAATATTCGTGTAGGGGAAATGCTTGAGGGAGTAAATAATTCTACAAACAGGGGGTAAGAACGCACTTCTAACCCGAATGAATTCGCGGAATTAGGAGTCAGATGTTTTCTCTTTCAGAAACAGAATTGGATGATGTGCCTGAAGATATAATGGACGATGAATATGACGAAGTATATATGCTATTTGATAATTAAAATTTTTAAGTTCATAAGGTATGTCATTTCTTTTAAATAAACAGCATTTAGGTACATGTAGAAATCTAACATTTTTACGTTCATCTTTTCCTTATTTTTAAATCTACTATTTCTATATCCGGTGTATAACGCGCACCCGTAAATTTCTATCTTATTTTTTGTATTAAAAGTGCACGTTATACGCCGGAAAATACGGTATATATATATATCTGTGTGTGTGTGTGTGTGTGTGTAGGTGTAGAAAGTACGTTAAAATTACTGGACTTAATACGAAGGAATAAGTGCATTCTCATTTAAGAAATTTAAAAAGATAATCGTAGGCATTTTCAGGAAAAACCGATTTCAAAGCTATATGTAATGAAGAGCAAGCATTAGCTCGTTCATACTTATTTTAATTTAAATAACGTCTACAATCTTGTTTCGCCCTATTTACTGTCGCAGAAATAAAGGAACATTTGTCAAACTTGGCATTTCGAATCAGCCGTGGGTAATGAACTTGATGTAATACGACGATGGTCATGATTCAGTCTCTTTCGTTATCTTCGTCATCTGTTGCTCTTTGTTGTGTATAAATAAAGGCTGTAATTTATTCTTTAACTACAACGAAAAATTGTTTACATAGGAATCAGCATAACTGCAAGAAAATTGCATTGCCGATGGAATCAGGACAGTGTTTAGGATATGCCTTTGGTATAAAAAAATATGATTCTCTAGCAGTCTGTACAAAATAAAGTAAAGCAAACAAGCACAAATACTAACTTCTATTGCCACTTTCTTACTGCCAAACGTCATTCTAAGTGGTTATCACATCGTCAACTAGCTAATAATATATTTAAAGCTTTTACCATGGTAAAGATTCCTCAAAAGATATCCAAAGAGAACAATATAAAAAACACGTATATCTTCCTGATGGGCGCTATCTTATTGTTCAGTTAGAACTAGAGTAATTTTTCCTGAACGCCAGAATTTAACTGCTTGTATATTTATATGCAGTGAGTCTCAATCTTTTTTTTCATCACGATACACTTTTAATAATTTAAAAATTTGGCGGCACACTAACAAGATAAGTTTAAAAGAATTTTATTTGGATAATTGATTGATGTACCTATAATATATTTTGTAAAAAATATCATACGAAATAACTTTCCTTGAAATATAAAATGAAATTGCTTTACAAAGTAAACAAAATGTTTATTCAACTACAAATTACATTTAATGTCCCGTCGACCGGGTTTGTAACCAGTTGCGCCGTGTCCGTGGCTCCATTCAACTACATAGGTTACGACTCAACACGGACTGGTTTGTGATTCGAGTCAGTTATCAGTTTCTTTTGAGGTGCCCCGTGTGCAGACGGCCTTAGTGTGCTTTTCTCGTAATATCAGTTGTTCCGTTGATTTGTAGAGCAAAATTTGAATTTGCATAAGTTTTAGCAGCATTTTCTTCAGTATTTCGGGGCAAGTCTATGATTCTGCAATGAATTGTGTCATTTGAAAGTGGTATTTTACAAATATCAATTTCTGCTGACTCACCGATCATTCTTTTTACAATTTTACGACAAGCCGGTAGTATAATTTCTTCAGCCAAATTATGAGGTTTTAATTTACGAGCAATTAATTCAGCCACTTCATAAGAAGCTGAGTTCTTTCAGACACATTTATTGAACTCCTTGTCTGACTTCGCTTATGTATGGGTATTCCCAGTGGCGGCACACGTCAAGAATCTCGAGGCATAGTTGTGGTGAATCACTGGCTTAATGCTTTAAACGCCTGAACTGAGAAACAAAGGAAACAAACAAGCCCTTTGCTTTTACAGTCGACGCTCGTTATAACGACCGGCCATTGAAGGCTGCTATGTACTAAGAAAAAAAATTGAATTTCCCTTTTCCTCTTCTTGCAGACTCTTGTGGTGAGAGGAATCCAGTTGACAGTTCGAGAATTCCACTCCCCTTAGGATTGACATTTTGAGGGATTGTAATGGCTCTCTCTCTATAGGAGGGTTAAGCGCTGCCCCCAAATTTTTTATTTAAAACATATTTTTGCCAACTATTTACAGGTACATAAATGCTGATAATCAAATAAAATTGGTATTGTCAGATAGCCTGAACTTTTCTGCAAAGCGCTACAGGATTCATTTTATGAATTTCGTCCACCGAAGGAATTTATGAGCGCTTAAAAAACACTATACCAGATTTTTCCCCCGAAAAATTTAAATTTTAAAATATTAATTGCATTTTTTTAAATGAAAAATGTACACAAATGTAAAAAATTTCTTTCTCTATGACGGAGTACAATTTTTTTTAAAAAAATCTTTGAATCCAACTCAGCAATCCGTGTACAAATTTTCTCCATAGGTTAATATTGAGGTGAGCGAATCCAATGGGGTTAGTACATAGCAGCCTAAGGCCGTCCGCACTCGGAGCGACTCAACTATATCAGATTTTTCCTCGAATAATTTAAATTTTAAAATATTAATTGCATTTTTAAAAAAAACGAAAAACGTACACAAATGTAAAATTTGTTTCTCTATGACGGAGAACAATTTAAAAAAAAAATCTTTGAATTCAACTCAGCAATCCGTGGACAAATTTTCTCCATAGGTTAACATTGAGGTGAGCGAATCCAATGGAGTTAGTAAATAGCAGCCTTAAAGCGACCGTTCCAATGCAACGACCGGTGCAAAAGAGTCCCCTTTAATGATATGTTATTTTTGAATTTTCGACACAGAGACCACTCATTATAACGGCCTTTTTCTTAGGGACGCAGGGGGTCATTATAACAAACGTCGACTGTATATGAATTAGAGACATATGGCATCATTGAGCCGCCGCAGTTGATTAACTGATTTCATTGATATTTAAATTGTAATTTTAAGTTAAGAATATATATATATATATATATATATATATATATATATATATATATATATATATATGTAACATCCTCCCCACCCCCACACCACGGATTCCGGAACACTGCAGTCACGCGAGGGGGAATGTCACAAGCGATGGAGTTACTTCTGGAGTAATATCACATAGCGTAGACGTGGCAGGAATGGAGGAAATGACGCACTCAAAGAAAACAGTCCTCATCGTTACCAGCTAAATGTCTTTACTGGAGGGATGAGGGCGGCTCATCGCCGAGTTGACACGGACACTACATCATATAACACGAAGACAGAGGAACAGAGCGCAGAAAATGACACAACTTGACTAGCACGAAGACAGAAAGAGAATCTCCGGCTAAAACATTGGTGGGTCTTTTAAAACTTCATGAGGTCGTCGACACATGGCCCTTGCACTCTTTGCATTGATTGGACAGAGGCCCCCAGGCAAGTTCTCTGGAGTGAGCCCCGTGGCTTGTTATATAACATTTGGCACTTACGAGACTGGGGTGGTGGGGTTAAAGGGATCCTATATTGGTTACCTATTTTAGTTTTTAGGAAACTTACAATTCATTTGTTCTTAAAACGAAAACGAAATTAACTTTACGCCCAAGGGAAATTAAAAGAATTTAGAAATTAGTTAAGGATTTTGGGTTGTGTATATATATATATATATATATATATATATATATATATATATATATATATATATATATATATATATATACACTGAAGTGCCACTGAATTAGGGATACCTACCTAGTAACGAGTTGGGCCTCCTCTGGCCTTGATAGCGGCTGCCACACGACGAGGCATAGATTCAACAAGTTTCTGGAAACGTTCCACGGGAATGGTTTGCCAAATATTGGCTAAAGCTGTCCATAATTCAGTAAGGTTCTTTGGTGCTGTGTGATGGCCTTTCACACCTTGTTCCAAAACATCCCAAAGATGCTCAATAGGATTTAGTCTGGGCTTCTAGGTGGCCAATTCATGACAGAGAAGTCAGAGGAATGCTCATCCAACCATCCAGTAGCCAACCGGGACTTGTGAGAGGTACAGTTGTCTTGCTGGAAAACTCCATTACCGTGCGGATAACAGAACAGCATAAACGGATGGAGGTGATCACCCAGCAACTCGACGTACCGAATTGCATTGAGGGAGGTTGATACATGCACCAAAGATCCCAAACTGTGCCACGAAAAAACACCCCAGACCATGATTTAGCCACCATGCCCTTGTACAGTTCCAGCCAGGCATGCAGGATCCATGGCTTCATGAGCCTGACGCCATATTCTCACCCTCCCGTCGGCGTTAAGTAGTCGGAATCGAGACTCATCACTCCATGCTACTCGTTTCCAGTCCTCTACACTCCAGTCTCTGTGTTCTCTTGCCCATGCAAGACGTGCAGCCTGATGGCGAGTATAGAGCAATGGTACTCTCGTAGGTCGACGGCTCCCGAAACCCATACGGTGAAGCGAGCGTTGTACAGTCCGTTTACTGACTGTACGACTGGCACCGTCATTAAACTGGGTGGTAATTTGAGCTAATGTTTGGCTTCGCTGGCTACGTACAATACGCCTGAGCCGTCTCTCACCACGCGCTGTCAAGGCTAATTGTCCTTTGCAGTTTGCCCGATCGCTAGTTTTTTTTCCACCATCCATGTATTCTTAGTATACTCTTGACACTGTCGACCTTGAAAATCCTAGCTGTCTGACGATTTCGGAAATTGAATGGCCCATGCGTCGCGCACCTACGATTTGTCCGCGATCGAAGGCGTCTAAATCAGGCAGTTTACCATACTGGCAATTCCAACAACTAATTCAGAATAACCACAGTACGCGCTATATATGCAGTTACCGCAGCGCCCTCACTTGCATACATGATGCGCAGCGCTACACAATTTGCATAGGCTTTGCTATCCCTAATTCAGTGGCACTTCAGTGTATATATATATATATATATATATATATATATATATATATATATATATATGTGTGTGTGTGTGTGTGTGTCGGACTTGACTTCTACTCCCATACTATTTAATATAAATCCGAACCAGTTTTGTATCATGATGCAGTCGGTGAACCGTTGGTGACACTTATCCTCTAAATATTTCCATCAAACAGTGTTATGTCGACACAAAGCCATAAAATAGTCCTATTGATGTTCCCAAACATATTTATTAAATTTCTTTAAGAATCTCAGCTCCATCAAACATTAATTAAGAACCCTACCCAATTTAAATCTGTGCGCTTACGGCACACGTCCTTTCCATTCCCTAGTTATCCTTAGCTCTGCCGATTTTCTTTGTTTCAACTTTAAAACCAACGCTTAGTGACGCTCATTACTTATGCGTGATGTCATATCTTACATGTTCTTTTGCTAAACTAAGCATTTTCTTAGCGCCAAACTGCAAGGCTATATGTCTACCTAAAATTCTCCTCGGTTCTTCTGAGATTGAATCAAGTCGAACCCATTTATTCTATTTTCACTGCAATACCTTATGCCGCTTATTTGAACTCCCAGACTTTTAAATTGTTAATCCTATATTTTAATAACCAAAATCCCGTTTTAAGGTCTCGCGATCACCCCCCCCCCCATATTTTTAGCCTCATATATATATATATATATATATATATATATATATCTTACTATTAACAGCAGAAGGTAAACAAACGTATGTTTGTTAGGGAGCAGACACGGGGACGGGCTAATCTCGCGAACCAAGCAGAGCAGGATATCGCGACTAGTACCGATGGACGCGGACGGACGAGACGCGTGCACTGATGCCATCCTAAACTTTCAAAACTTTAAACTTTTTTAATTATTAAATTAAAACGGCCGAACTCAAAAGAAGCGGACAACAGAACCATCTGACATTCCGGGTGGGCGAGCTCCTTTCCGTTTCGTAAATTTCACTATTTTCATGCATGCAAAATTCAACTTTTCCGTCCACCAATCGACAATTTTTTTATTTCCATGTGTTCTACGACTCTTCATCTTTAAGGATATACACATTTTTATAAAGTTAAAAATGTTTGTCGTTGCAAACGAAGCTTTTCCCCCAAAGCAGTTTTCCGAATTTCACGAAATCGACAATTTTGATGGAGAAATATTTCGGTGTTCTGCACCTATTAATGTGAAGTTTACGATTTATCGGCATTTGCTAGATGTTCAGCTTTCAAAATATACCAAATATATTTAATAAAAGAAAATGTTATCATTCTAAAAAAACGTACTTAACAAACTCACTTTTGAAATTTCCCGCGCTGATCGCCATAGTATCTTAATGTAACTGAATGCCGAGTTCGTGATTTTTAGACTTATTATTTTACTCACTAATAATTCCAGCAAGTTCGTAAAATTTCTTTCTAATTAATGAGTAACTGATGAGGATTCTTCCGCCACCCCTTTTGAATTCATCAGAGTTGTCTTTCTATTTTTTTAAGCACTTTTTCCCGCATGAGATTTAATATTTACATCCGGCCATGTTGCCAACAGAAAAAATTATTAGTTGAGAAACGAGTCTGAGAACGAGTCATTTAATAATTAAAATCCAGAAATAATTTTAAAGTACCAGAAATAATTTTAGTTTTAGGAAATGAGAAGTTAAAACCTTTAGAATTGTTTCTAATTGAATGAACTTCTTTTTTGTTTAAAAAGCAAAATTTGAAAACGAAAATTTGAAAGAATAATTTCAAAAGCCAAAAACCAAAATTTGAAAAAGAGAATTTTAAATAGTTATTTCGTTTTTTGAAAATTATAATATATTTTTAAAAGTGATTAAACAGTTTTCAATCTTTAAGAAATAAAACCATTTCATTTTAAATCGAAAATGCAACACATCGAGTTGCCACTCAGCTAGTATATATATATATATATATATACATATATATATATATATATATATGTGCTGTAGTCATGTAATGACTCCTAAACTTTTCTGTAGTTCTGGGTTATTTAGAAGCTTTTTTGTTACCCAATCAGAAACGTGCCTAAACAACCTGAATAATATCGAGATAATCAAACATTATAGATATAAGTTCTAGGTTCGCAACCTCTCTTAATTTAGCTTAATAAAGATTGGGCGGAAGCCCCCCCCCCCCCCCGTGAGAGAAGAAGCTGCATACCTCTCTCATCCATGACCTGTGTCACCATTTGCTAATAAAAATTCGTCATCTCTGTGGGTGTGTGTGTACGTGTACGTGTACGGGCCTGTTCACATAGGAGTCCGTAGCGTTGCGTTAAGGAAAATATGACGTTGAGACGAAAATAAACCAATCATAGGCGTTAAAAATTTCATTGCTAATCGTTTGGAGGCATATGATTGGTTTATTTTCGTCTCAACGTCATCTTTTCCTTAACGCAACGCAACGGACTCCTATGTGAACAGGCCCCTACGTCTATCCCCTAACTTATCTTCATATGTACACCGGACTGGGCCTCGTAGTATGAGCCCAGGGACACACGAAAAAAATAACAAAGCTTGGTCTGAAAACTAACAGCCTGAGCAAAACATCTGCGCATTTTCAAAAGGAACACACGTTAGGAGGTTGTTTAGACTTTTTCCTTGAGCATAAAACACTGAATCCATACTTAGCTTTTCAAAGTGATTAATAATTTTCATCACTTTTTTTTTAGTTCAAAACATTGAAATAAATCGTTGTTAAATCAAGCAACTAAGTACAAATTTAATGTTTTTTTCTATAATAAAGTTTCTGCATAAATTTTAAGAAGATGAAGAAAAAGACATGAATATCATCACAAACAGTAATCATGTTCTGATTAAATCATAAGCAATTTAGCAAATATACAAACTGAATTTAGCAACTTGTATATATTTGCCTTTCCGTGACGTCAGTAACCTAAGAAGAAGAAGATGTTTCTACAAACGTCAGAATTAGGTGGCTTTTGGTTGTGTGTCTAGTCAAACTTAAGTATTAGTTTTGTCTTCTGTTCTGAAGGTGATGTAAGCTAGCAGAAGTATTGTATAAAACTAACAGTTTTAATGTCGTAACTAGACATATCTGTTTTCTAGCATTCCATGAAATCCTCTTTGTTTGGTGGGCTAAATGCTTTTGAACAGAGCAGATAACATCTAACGGAGATTAAGGACTGTAACCTGTGCAGAATCTTATTTCTTCAAACACTGTGAATTGTGTATTTGTGGTATTCCGGCCGTATATTAGTCTTCCGTAATGTCAGACGAATACCTGCCCGATCTTCTAGTAGAGAAAAAATTTGAGGTATACGACGTCAAATGGATAATCGAAGATTTCAGTTTAGTGACGTGCAGCGATAACTGGTCGATCCAGAGTCCAGAATTCACCGTAAGAGGATTTAATGTGACGAAGTGGTTGATTATTCTGGGACCACCGTCCAACGTGCACCAGGCGGATTTTGTACAGTTCACTTTGAAACGTTGCGATTCTGATGAGGGACCCGAATGTATGTCCGTCGAGTGGAGACTAAGCATTTGTGTTTCAGAATGTGATAAGGATATCTCACTAGAAAGATTTTGCAACTTCAACAAGGGTACCGAATATAAAGAAAGTTTAAAAAGTTTGAAAAATTCCATTGAAATGATAAAATCGTTCGAATCTGACCAGATAACGGTTGTATGTAAGATGATCGTCCACAACAAGGTCGGGAATGAAGAATTTGAACCTTGTCAGGACATTGGAAAGAGGTGTTTGTCAGAAAACTTGCTGAGTCTGTTCTTGGGTGGCCATGGTTGTGACCTGGAACTGAAAATCGGCGACAAGTCTATTATGGCACACAAAGCAATCGTGTGCACTCGAATCGAAGAGCTTAACCATTCCCTTCAAGAAGCAGACACCGGTGCATGCACGGATATAGATGTGATTGATCTATCGGATCTAAATTACGAAGCAATGGTGAAAATTATTGAGTATGTATACTCGGGAAACTTGATGCACGTTCTTAGTGAACCGTCACTCGCCATACACAACAACGTAATTGTGCTTGATATGTACCATTTGAAGAAATGTTACACTCCAAAAAAACTGACTTTTCGTACGTCGCTCAATTCCCAGGTAACTGTTTTTAAGTGGGTAATTGCAGACTTTATTGAAAAGTATGACGATTTGCTTGTCAGTCCCGATTTTTCTGTTGATAATTCCACGACGTGGAAGTTGCATTTTTTTCCTGGAGTTGAAAAATTTTCGGATTATTTTTCTATTATTGCTGAAAGCGTTGGGGAAGCTAATTTGGGGAATTTATTCATCGAATTTGCCATCACAGATGTTTATGGGGATTCAGTCTATGCAAAAAGGTTACGCAGGACAACTAGTGACTCAACAGCCTTGAGACTTGATAAGTTTATTCGCCGGAGCTTACTAAGAAGCTCCTTAATGAGCAGTACTCTGTGTTTAACCATGAAACTTAAACAATCAAGAGATTCGGTGTGTTCATACATAGAAAAGCAAGATATTTCCGTCCTAACAAGCTCACATAAGATTGATTCTTTTGAACTGTTATCCCAAAATATGCATGATCTGCTTGAATACTCAGATTTTCATGATGTATTACTTCACAACAATCTTACCAGCTACATGGTCCACAGATGTATTATAACTTCACGGTGTAGATTTTTTTCGACCCTGTTTAATAATTTAAAAGATGATAGATATGACTATATTGATATTCCAGGAATCGAACCAAATATTCTCTATTTAGTATTAAATTACATTTATACTGGTGATATCTCGAAAGTCTTGGATAGAAATATACTTACTGAACTTCGCGAGGCCGCACTTTCTTTCGATTTACCGCTTCTAGAAGATCTTTGTGAAGAAGCTTTGGAAACAATTCGTTAATTTGTTCCGCAGCGAAGCCGCAATACTTTACAATGGATGAAACCAAGATGGAACTATGCGATGCTGGAAATCTTAATATTCACCACACATGAAGCAAATCTTATCACCACCATTTCAAAGAATTTTTAGCGCTTTCTCCCAAAATCGTTCTGAACTTGTATATTAAAAGCATTGCCGGGATTTGAAAATTTGGAAAAACATTTGGAAAAGTGTACTCATTTATATCGAAACAAATGTGAAGGATAAAATTTTAATATGAAAAGTAGAGAGGGCAGCTGTTAACTGTTTCAAAATTTTTTCTTATCGTAATTTCATATATTTTAATGCTGTAAAGTAATTTTAATTTATCACAAAAGATTTAAAATGTTTTGGTGCGAAAATGTTTAACAGCTACCAGGTAAATATTAATCAGTAGATAAAGAGATGGAGACAACTGGATTCATAGTGGAACCAGAAATTAAACTACTGACTCTTCTCTCCCTTTTCTATAGGACAGTTGAATAGGGCTATTTGTATAGATTAGATTAGTCAATTCACCTCAAAAACAATACATACAAATGATTTCGGTTCCTCAAAATGTAGACTGAGAAAGATTTCATACAACATTTTGCTGAATAATTTAGTGATGTCTTTATAAAAAAATGTATATTACGTGTGAATATTTTTATATTGTAAGCTTTTATATTTATATATTTTAGTTTTTGACGTTGAGTCTTTTACTATTAGCTGTTAGAGCATATTGAAATAAAATTGTGATTCTTGCTATTTTATCTCTTTTTAGTATGGTATGAAGTAATAATAAACATTATCAGCGCTGATCTTTCTGGACGATTACAAACTAAACTGTAGGCTTGCAATCCTTAAATGTTTATCATTTGGAACAGGCCATATTTTAAGGAAATTTTTACTGCTGGGGCAAATTTTTTACCCTGTTTGTGTCGAGTAGTCTTTTAAAGTTGAACTTTATATGGCGTTTGAAGGCTCAAAATTCCTCTCTAGACGTATCGTCTTATTAAATATTCATTTATTATTATAATAAAGATGATTTCCATTACCCGAAAAAATGTATTTTTTACAATAGGTAGGCATTTCCATCAGATTCTATAGAAAATGGTCATCTTTATGGTAACAAGTCTGAAACGTTATACAAAGATCAATTTTTGTTAGAAATATAAAACTGATACATAAAATTTCCATACTGTTTTATGATATAGATTTTTTTTAAAAAATTTACATTACCCTATATCCCAAAGTAAAGAAAAAGAAGCATGTTTCCGGTATTTCTACTTTTTGGGGATATCCTGTACTTATTTAAAATTCTCATTTCCAGAGAATGTTTTCGTACAGCCTGTCCTTGTAAAATTCTGTCTCTGGAAATATGTTTCCCCTTTTTTTTTTAAATTTGAATAAATTTTCAGCACAGACTGTCGAGGGTTAAAATAAGCAGTACCACGGCCATTTAGTGCTATGTTTTGCCTTTCATTCAAGCACATACAATGAGCAATTTCTTTTTACTGGTGGGGCACTTGCCCCACCAACTCTATGTTAAAATATGCCCTGTTTTAGAGCTAGTAAAGTTGAATTTAACTATTTAAGCCATCTATACGGGCAAAATGGATATGAAAAAAAAATTACAAAAAGATTGAATTTATGTAGTTGCCTTGTTTTAGCAATTGTTTAGATTTTATTTGGAACAAAACACGTAGTGGGTTGAAGAATGTTCGAAAAAAATTGAAATATCTAACAAATAGACTAATTGGATATAACTGAATTAAATATCTAATAAGTCTATATCTAATAAAGTATAATATTGTCAATAAGTGATGCAAATGATATCGTAAAGGATTTAAAGGTTAAAGAACCATTTTAATTCTTCCCGATCAATTATTCATAAACCTGCGAATCCATCGTTTAGTTTTTCCTATGTTGCATATAGGCACAATCCATGATTTTTTTAAAAAACTGAATTGAAATGTTTGTGCAGCTGCACTTAGGCTCGTTGTGTACTAACCCTATTGGATTCGCTCACCTAAATGTTAATCTATGGAGAAAATGTGTTCAAGGATTGCCAACTTGGATTGAAAGATTTTTTAAAAATTGTACTCCGTAATAGAGAACGAAATTTTACACCTTGGGGCTTTTTTAGTTTTTTTAAAATGCAAATAATATTTTTAAATTTAAATTATTCGGGGGAGGGGGAATATGGTGTAGTGTTTTTAACGCTCCTAAATTCCTTTGGTGGACGGAATTTATAACATGAATCCTGTTGCAAGGTGCAGAAAGTTCAGGCTATCTGAGAATACCATTTTTTTATTATTGGATTATCAGCTTTTATGTAGCTGTAAATAGTCGACAAATTTTCTCCTTAGGTTAACATTGAGGTGAGCAAATCCAATAGGGTTAGTACGCAGAAGACTTAACATGAACACAGCAAATGTTTATTTATTAGTGGGTTATGTGTTAAATTTGAGACGGCAGACGCTAAGAGTTAATCAGTAATGGGAATTAACTTAAAACTGAACGCGAACGGAGGTGCCATTTTGGGGCTGTCGATATTCAAATCTGAACATTCAGCTAAGTTTTAATTCATTAATATTGGGTAAAACTGATTTTAACTTTGTCCCAGTCATCTTAGCATTCTGATATACAATTATGAATTGTGGACAGAATTATGCAGTTTCATTTCTCTTAAATATTTTGACCGTAAGTTGCAAATCTTCTTTCCCCGCTGTTAAGAAAGGAGAATCAGTAATACCTAAAAAAGAATAAAAAATATATATATACTTAATTGTAGAGTTAACTGACTACAGATTACTTAACTCTATGACACTATTGTCGAATAAAAATAATCCCTTTCATGTTGAAAAGTCAAACATTTTCTACTCTTTTCTTACAATTAATACAAGATTGAGCTCCGGTAAAAACAGCTATAACTGAGAGAATGGCTCGGTTTATTTACATTTTGCTTAACTTTGGGAAACTTAAGTACGGTATACTTCTGTACTTCTCCACCGTAAGTTCTCTATGCAAGGACATCTCTTCCACGTGGCAGATCTTCTAATGAAGCATGACTGCATTCAAGTAGTTCTTTTAAAGTAAGTTTTTGAAGAGTACTATCTTCAAATGAGCTTCTACCGCTGTGTAGTGGTGGTTGTTTGTATCTAGTTTTTATCATAGGACAAAGTTCGAAGATTTTACAATTGCCAAAAGCGGAGGACTTCTGAATATCTATCTGTCGTGTAGTAGAACTTCAAACTAATCGGCTGTTTGATGTTTGATCATTAAAAATAATCTTCAGTTAACGATATTATCGTATTCGAGGTTTCCTATACAATGCTTGTTGCACTTTTTATCATACTTTTTAATACATATATTCTACTATTAACAATGAATGGGAAATGATATCACATTCTGGGTATTTTTTAAAGTAAATGAAATTTCCCATCAGTTCACTTTACAAGAAAACAACACCAGGATAAATACTTTCTGCCTTTCGTTAGGACTCTGTTTCGTCATTTAGGTTTAGGCTGGGTTCCCACTCAAATCTAACATTAAATTAAGACAATTTTAAGGACTGGTTTAAATTTAACTTTAAAACTGAAGCGAGATAGGTTTTTTTTCTCATTTTAAAACAAAGGGGAGGGTAAAGTGGATGTGGATGTACGAATGGAGATATATATATATATATATATATATATATATATATATATATATATAAATTTTTTAGGAAATTTTATCAGTTTTAATTTTCACATTAGAATTTTTTTCGTAGGATAAACCGTTTTCGAGTTATAAGCGAAAGAACAAAAAACGGGACATTCTTAGGCCCCCCTCCCCCCTCGCACCCACCCTAGGACCGGGTACTTTTGGTATGTTTACCTCCTAACTAGTCCAAACAAAGTTCTGAAGTCAGTTCTTCCGCCCTATGACTTCCACCTATACCCCGCCAGATGATGACCGAATGGCTAGGGCGCTGGCATTCGGTTCAGATCCTGTGGGTTCGAATTCTACTCTTGTCATGGATGTTTGTAGTCGTTCGGAATCGGCTTTAAACTGTAGGACCCGGTCTAATTAGCCCTCGTGTAGAAAAAGAAGTTGACCGTAGCGCTCCAAACCAAATCCACCTAGACCCCTCTTTTGAGCATTCGTTAACTGGATTAAAGGACGAGTTACTTGGGGTAGAACTGAACTTTTTTGACGAATTTATCAATGATCGAATGTCCTCTGCTGGAAACGAAGATTTCATATAGTAAATATCGCCATCAAGAGATATGTAGTCCGAACATACATGAACCATCGAATCCAACTAGTGTGAGTCATTTTTTAATTCATATTCCAAGATTACATTATTAATCGGAAGCTTATGTTCAGCCTGTCTTGCGTTAAAGTGGTCTAGCTTCACTCTACGATGGCTAGATTGTAGCCAACATTAAGATTTAACATAAGGCAGAATGAACATAGAACTTTCGATTAGTAGTGTAATCTCGAAATGTGAAAGGAAAACTAAAAGAAGTTACACTTTTATTGCATTCAATGGCTCATACGTAAGGCACAGTAAACGTAAGTGCATAGATGACCGCAGTCTTTTGACCCAGGAGATGATTAGAATAGGCACGAAGTGGGATAGAGTCAGAAAATTGTTGAAATTTAAGTCCAGTTTAAAAACAAAAACTTCGAGAAAGTGGACTTTGTTATTAACGCCAACTTCAGAATAAACTGAATACGTAGATGGATAAAATTAACAATATTTAGGATAAAAGGCATATTAAACAGATCATCGACAAGAATGAATGTATGTTATTACCAACTTTTCTAAGGGTGAACAGCAAATGATATTTTATATAATGAACTGAATTATCCATTAAAACAAAAAAACTGTTATCAAATCAAACCAAAATTCACATGAAAATTTCTTTTTGAAACTTTTTAAAAAAAATTAGTAATAATGATATTAGTTTTATTTTTTATTTAATGGGCAATCAAATTAATAAAAAATGACATATAAATAAAAAAAAATTTCTCTAGTCAAAATATTCAAGATTTACTTATGGCCTCTGTATATTTCAAACACCGAAGTGGACATTCAGAGCTAATAAACTATTATATATTTGAATTAAACTAATCGGAATGAACAATTTTCAAGAAAAGATTTACCATGAAAAATGCTAAGTGACTGTTAACTATCTCAAGCGTAAAACCAATGGAAAGGAATGAAAAATAAAATAAAGGTTTAGGGTTTTAAAATTTAAAATGCCTTTCACTGGAATATAAAAGCGACTAAAAGATGTGTACTCGTATTTTTTTTAAATCAGTAAAAATATATTACTGATACCAAGGAAGATAAATCTGCTCTAGTTTTACACACTCTTAACATATATGCCAAGAGGTTTTTAATGAAAAATCTTTCATGTCGAAAGAATAAGAGTAATACACAATTAAGTCTACAGAAATAAATGTTTTTTTAAGGGGTAACAATATAATTAGAGCCTTTTTAAGCGCTTAGGAAAATAAGGATACTTTCAAAGACAAATTTGTAAATTAAAACCTGTTTAAGGCCAATTGGAACCCCTATTAGGGTTTAAAGATAAAATTTGATATGAATGTTGTACGTTTACGCCCTGAATCCTATTATTGAAAGGAGACGGTGACCGGACAATCGCTTAACGATTTACGTGTTGGTGTTTAGTAACTGAGACTGTGGTTACGAATTCCGTAGTCGGAAAGGGTGTTTGTAGTCGCTCGACATCAGTTTTAAAATGCAATCCGTGGTCTGGCTGACCTCTTGTAGCAAAAATTGATCGCAACGCTATAATATATATATATATATATATATATATATATATATATATATATATATATATATATATATATATATTATATATGACATATGACGGGCGTTGGATTTACATCCGCTATAATAAATATACCTGCAGTAATCGTGTCCATTAACATGGTTGGCGAGTGGAAGGCACTTTGATCAATAAACAGACCATAATTCAAGTCTATCACTTTAATTCTTTTCTTCAAGAGAACCACGCTCAAAGTCTATTTCCTAGCATCACCATTTTCAAAAACTTCGCGGCGCCGAACAGCGCGCGTCCGTTAGCAACGACCTTCCAGCTTAATCTGCCACTACTTCTATTATTCTTCTCAGAGCGTTCCCCCTATCGTACATGCTCAAAACACCATATGGGAACTTCCAGAATCATCGTTTGTTTATGTCAGCAATATCTTCGCGCACTAAACCTGTACATCTAAAATAGATTCCCTCGGTGGAACTCCAACTTACTTTCGCGAATCGAGGTCACTTCCCAAAACGGGGAAACCCCTTTTCAACGCGTTTTGACAATGATTTTAATGTTAAGTTTTGCTATTCTAAAGCCCCCTGTAATTTTCTCAATTAATGTTTTGACACACACACACATATATATACACTGCTTGACAATTAATTGCTAAGGAACAACTGGTTTTTTAAAACTAGCGTTCCCGACAGCAGACCAATCACATTAAAATGAAATGCAGAGGGCGTAATAGGGCAGGACCTGTTATCTGTATAAAAGGCAGTGCACGAAAACTCTTTATTCCTTCGAAAGTTCATGCAGTTAGGTGTTTGACGAAAACAGCACCGTAGGTTGTTGGAAGTTATTTCTGGGAAAATTAGTGTGGTGGGGCAATAATTAAGTGCAAAATGTCTGCAAGACATCACATGAGTGCGTACGATCGTGGACGAGCAGTTAGACGGCTCGAAGCGGGACAAAGTATCACTACTGTGGCCAGAGTAATGTGAGGAGCAAAAAGTGTCATATCGCGATTAAAAAAGGCCGCTGAAGGCGGAAATGCTATTCGAAAGCATGCCAGTGGTCGTGGAAGGAACACCACACCACAAGAGGATCGATATGTATCCCTAGTGGCGAAAAGGAACTGATATCTCACTCCTAGTCAGATAGCTGCAGACCTTGCAACCGCTACCCGTACAAATGTATGAGCCAGAACCATTTCTAGGCGATTAAATCAGGCTGGTTTGTATGCACGGAAGCCTGTTCAATGCATCCCACTTCAACCACGCCATCGTCGAGAAAGATTACGTTGGTGTAAGGTAAGGAACATATTGGTTGGGGTCAGCAAGAGTGGTCCAGAATGATGTTCTCTGACGAATCCCGTTTCACTGTGACAAGTAATTCTGGCCAACAGTTAGTATGGAGAGAGAGGGGAACACGTTATGCACCACAGAATGTTCAGGAACGTCATCGGTATGGCCAAGGCGTGATGGTGTAGGCAGGCATTATGCACAATGGCAAAACACCGCTTCGCATCTTTGAGCGAGGTACCGTTACATCGCAGCAGTATTGCAGAGAGATTGTTCTGGATCATGTTCGTCTTTTTAGAGGTGTGGTAGGTCCAGATTTTCTGTTTATGGATGACAATGCGTGCCCACACAGGACCTCTGAAGTATCGGACACACTAGAAAGTGAAAATATTGGACGTATGATATGGCCTGCTTACTCTCCTGGCCTAAATCCTATAGAGCATGCCTGGGATGCTCTTGGCAGACATGTTTCTCAAAGAATTCGCCCTCTCCGAACCTTGCAAGAACTGAAAATCGCCTTGAGAGAGGAGTGGGTCAATATCCCCCAAGGACTCATCAATACTTTAGTAGACAGCATAAAAAACTGATGCAAAATGTCCACTAGTGTCCGATGAGGTCATACACCTTACTAAGGTACTCATAACTGTTTCATTGTGGCAAGAAGACCCATTTTTCGTGGCTGTTTGGAAATGCTCCAAAGAGCATCTTTTTTGTTTTTCGTCTTCTTCTTTTTCCATGTGGCGAAATCTGTACCATTTTGCATAATAAATAATGCACAGTATCTCTACTAAATATGTACTAAGTTTCATTTCTTCAATCAATGTCTATTATGAAATATTCCGAAAATTGTGATTGTTCCTTAGCAATTGTCAAGCAGTGTATATATATATATATATATATATCAACACTTTCCGTTGCGGGACGAACGACCGGATTGCAAGCCAAACGCAAATTCTTTGAACGCAAAATATGATATTAATGGGCATTGTGGCAAATGTCCTAATTTGAGTAAATAACGACATCCGGCTAGCTGACATGGACTTTAATACACAGGACATCTTGGCACAAAACATATACAGTAACCACCGCTTATAGTGATCAGTGGTTATAAGAATCAACCGTTTATAAGAATCAATATCGCAAAAACAAAAACAAATGTATTATTTCCATGTTAAAATTTCCGCTTTAAAGAATCAATCCACCGGTTATAAGAATCAGTTTGCAATCTTCGCCTTCCTTTTATTTTTCCAAAAAATGCCACTTGAACTCTCAAAAGGTACGAAATTCTTTCTTAAGTTTTTGAAAAGAAAGATTGATAAAACTTTGGGGTGGAAAACAGTCGTAAAATACATTCCTTTAGACATAACATAAGAGTTTCTCCTTAAACGTTTTTGCTAAACAATGTCTTATTAGCTTTACCCAGGGGCATCTAACCCGCCCAGGTCCGATTTCACTTTTCTCCAGACAGGCATTCCTTTTTTCCCACCATTTTATTCCTGGTTGCGGATTTCTGGACCCTGAAACGCATAAATCTTCCGCGAAGTGTCCACCATCACTTACGCAAACGGGACAGTGGATTCAGCACTTCAAACCGTGAAACGTAAACGGATCCATTTTGCTGAATCAGATGAACCAGATGCTGAATCAAACGTTTCACGGTTTGATTCAGAGTCAAACCGTGAAACGTAAGCTACAAAGTGAATCTTCGTCTGAGACTGTAATAAGCATACGTCGCTAGTATTCACTTTAGTTTTCTAACAAAATTGCCAATTAGTGTTAAAACTTTTTGATAGTCGAATTCAAATATGATAAAAACAAGGAAAACTCTTAGTTTTTCTGAAAAGCAGAACTTGTTAATTAGATATGATGCTCTTCCAAAGTGTAGTCAAAGAGAAGCTGCCTCTTGTTGATTTTATAATCATGTGTTGTTACTTATAGGTCTAGAAATTGAGTATTTTTAAAATTATAAAAAATAATTTTAATAAATGATAAATAACGTAAATTAAAGAGTATTTAATGGTAAATTATGTATATATGTGCCTGTGTGTTTATATATATGTACAAGTATATATTTGTGTATGCATCCCTGTCCAAAGGGAAGTTTCGGTTATAAGAATCAACCGCTTATAAGAATCAAAAACAGTAATAACAAACGTGATTCTTATAAGCGGAAATCACTGTATATACAACGGACGGACACATATTTTAAGAACACACACATTCATTACATAGTTACAGGAACGCACACACTGGATAACACTCGATTACATCGTTAACACCAAAGTACTACACTTACAGCTACATTATTACACATACACCGCCCTTTAATGATTATCCCCGTTCTCTCTTTGTGGGTGCTGTGACGTCACTCCTTTACGGGGGTGCGTTCTCACACCCCACGGACCAACTGTATTTTTAGAGGATTCCAATTCCAGTTCCTACCGAAAATTTGAACACGTGGGGGATTAAAAAACTATCGTATGCGGAGTCTAACATTCCTGGTTTCTGCAGGTAAATCCCTCGTCTTCATCTTTGCCGGCAGGATCTGGAGTCCGTCACGTTTTCTCTCATAAAAATGTCCATCCAGGTCGTCAGTCAGAGTATTCTGACGTTATGAAAGCAATATGTTCCCATAAAAATGCCATCAGAGGCCACGAATGTCATCGGGTTAACTCCAGGGTCCCGGCGATTGGTAGCCGCGGCTTTTCTTAGAAGAAGAAACTGCCAACAAAAAAAACGCAGCGGGATATAGTCAGAGACATTGTGTTTTTAGAGAGATTCCTCTTGTAACATCCAGCTAGGCAGACGTGTTTTTTTTAAGCTCCTGTTTTTGAGACCATGGGTCTGTGAGCGTCCGCTGCTAAATCTGCACTTAAGCCCACTTCATTTAATTATGCTGTACTTTTTTACTGTTCATTTTTTTTGTTATTAAATGTTGAGTTTTCTTTTAAATTTGGCCTTATGTTTTACAATTTTCTTGGTCATGAATAGCAATAATTTTAAAAAAAGCCTCAGAGATTAGACTTAACCACCGGTGATGCCACAGTGCGGACTTTCCTTTCTCCCCACATACCAACGAGTCTACTACAGTGGTGCGCAAGCAGTGGGTGGCGACTCACAGAGGGGTCGTGATAAAAATTGGAGGGGTCACGGATAGTCTGATGTAAATTTATATCATAGTGAATTTTTTAACTCAAAAACATGCTGTTAACTTCTACAATTACAAATTTTTAATATTTTTGCTTATGTTTTTTATCCATTAAAAATATATGACATTGTTAAATAAGGTGTCAAACAATCTTACAAGCCTACATTGTTACCATCCGCATTTACCTATATGCGGTACTCGGTTTTTAAAATGAGTAGCTAGAAAAAACAAACAACGATGATAATCGGGTAGTATTCTCAAATATTTCAACAAATATTGAACAAATACTATCTGAGGTCTATGTTCACCCTTCCGATTATTTTTTTTCTAGTGTAGTGTTTCTAGTTTTTATAAAGATAAAAGCAATTTATAATTATCAATATTTTAATACGAAGCTTATAATTTTGAAACCATGCTCTCTTTTAACTTAAATGTTTGTTAATTTTTACCTTAATGAAATACAAATACATATTAATATTTAAATACAGAGTTTTAGTCACTTGAAATCTGGCAAAAAAATAAGTGTCGATGGTAAGGAAGACATTTTTTTTTGTCATTATGCAAAGTAAATATACCCCAAATCAACAATTCATTGATTTTTGAGATAGTTTTTCAAAATTTGCTTATTTTGTTTTTCTATTCTTTGTTAACATTTCCCCAATTTTATTTTATTTTTTTTTTTAAATTTGCTCTCACCAATAAATTTTCATTGGGGTCGCGGGGTATTTTATTTAAAGAAAATGGGTGGCGGTCGAAAAAGTTTGCGCCTGGTCTACTCTGACAACTTGGAGGAGAAAGGCTACGGATTTGGGCTTAGCGGGGGTAAAAATTGTATTCGTTACAGCAGCGGTTCCCAACCGGTGGGTCACGACTCGATCCTAAAACTATCAGAAACCATCGAATAAACCACCAGAAAAGATAAGAAAAATCAAAACAAATCGAATTGTGTTTTGATTATTTTCTTGGTTCTAGATTTTTGGCATCTGGGGCAGACAACAGATCCAGTACGTCCCTCCCAGATCACTCATACAGTCACACAAGTGGTGCACACTCCGGATATATATATATATATATATATATATATATATATATATATATTTGAAATATTTGATGGTAAATTATCTATATATATAAAACAGTTCCGTAACTGACTCATTCACTGACTGACATACAACGCACAGACCAAACCGCTGGACCTAAAGGGCTGAAATTTTGCATGGCGATTCTTCTTATGGTGTAGGGGTGCACTAAGAGAGATTTTTGAAAAATTCTTCTTAGATTTTTTAAAATTAAATTTTTAAGCTGTTTTAGTAACTTCTTTTAAGTTTGCATTTAAAATAATAATTTGAGGGATATAAAATTTATATCAAGAGAAAGATCATAAAAATTCCTTTAAAATGAAATCTTTTTCGAATCTTTGCCTCTATTTTCTGATTTTTGGTGAATTTTTAAAGATTAATTTTTAGAATTTAATTTATTAAATGCTGATCACGTGATTTCTTTTTCTGGTACTTTAAATAAATTTATCGTCACGTGCATAAGAACTAAATAGACAAAAAAATATTTTTTTCTTGCTAATGCGGTAGACGATTGGACATTATTTTGTCTATAAAAATATCCCTTACGATTTTTATATATATATATTTTTTTTTCTACATCAATTGTATATATTGATCATCGTATTTATTATAAATATATATATATTTATAATAAATAAATAAATATATATATATATATATATATATATTTGCGGCTTGGGTAAAGGTTATACAATTGTTATTGCGTCGCTTTTCAGAAAAGAAGTAAGCAAATTAGACATGGGCTATTCATGTCACTGAGTAGCAAAATTAACAAGCGGATTTTGCCATTCAGGAAAAAATATTTCCATTCTAACTGAACGAGCTATCATCATATATTTTCTTCCTTTCTGAATGTCTTAGGAGGAATCTTTACCATGGGAAAGGCATTAAATATGCAATTTGTTGGTTGAGATTTAATAACAATTTAAACTTATGTTTGGACTTAACGAATGAAAATAATTTTGTTTGTCGATTTTTACTATGTTTTGAACAGCCAATTAAGAGTTTTATTCCAAATTCAGATTCTAACCGAAATCTCTCTTGCCACCTTCAGCTATCTATGCGCAGACAAACTGCGCTGAATTTTGTTTTCAGTTGCTGTCTATGCGTTATGCTGTCGAAGCGCTGACGATAAGGCTCTAGGGTTAAACACAACGTGGATAAAGGTATATGAAACCTCTCAACTATTGCAACGTTTCTTGCTTATTTCATCGCTAGAATCATTAAGTATACGTTAAACAGATATTGCGGAATCCGTGTATTTGATCTTAAAATCTGGCATGGAGGAGAAAAAGCAGTCACCTCTGGCTTACAACAAAAAGCGATTCGACTTTTATGAAATTGAATGGGTAATCGAAAAATTTTGCTTAGCATCTTCAAAAGACAACTGGAATTTTGAGACTCCAGAATTCACCGTAAGAGGCTTTCACACAACAAAATGGTTAATGAATCTAAAATGTATTTCGAACGCAGCAGGTAATTTTATGAAGCTGATTTTAGTGCGTTTAGATTCTTATGAAGGACCCGATATTATGTGGGTTGACTGGAGAATAACCAACTCTCTCGCAGATTGTCACGATTCTATCAGAAAATTATGTTGTTTCAGAAAAGGAGTCCACTATAGCGAGGTTTTTCTAAGCGAGGAAAGTGTGATTCAAACGTTGAAGCCGTTCGAACCCGATTTGCTTACTGTCCGATGCAAATTGATTTTATATAGTGAGGACGCATGCAAGGAATTTCAGCCATGTGGGAATGAAGGGGTGAGGTCTCTTTCCGAAAATTTGCTTGAACTTTTCTATACCAGTAAAGACCACGACTTAGAATTACGATTTGGAGATGATGTCCTCAAAGTCCACAAAATAGTAACGTGTTCACGGATTAGAAAGTTAAATTATTTACTTGAGCAAAAAAGCCGGAAAACAGACAGCGATGCTCTTGTCAAACTCGATGTGTTAGACCTGTCGTTTCTGAATCATTACGGAATGACGAAAGTTCTGGAATATGTGTATTCGGGTGACCTTAAGCATGTTCTTGCAGAACCGTCGCTTGATGTGTCCGACTGTGTATGGAAACTTGATATTTCGGAATTAAAATCTTATTATACTCCAAACAAATTGTTCTTTAGGACATCCGTGAATAGTCACGAGATCAGGCTGAAATGGCTTATTCCAGACATTACGAAATTGATGTGTCATGAGATAGAGAAAAGCCCTGAATTTATGGATGAATATTTTGGGACAATTTGGCAATTATGCATTTTTCTCAAAAATGAAGGAAATACCGATTATTTTGCCATACATGCAGAAATTATTGGGGGTGTAGAACCGATGGATTTATGCCTCGAGTTCGCTATAACCGACAAACGTGACAGCTATTTTTTTCCGAAGAGGATGCGGTGTTCAACGAAAGACTCAAAAGAGTTTGAATTCGACAAATTCGTGAGAGTCAATGTAGCAAAATCTTTCTCGGATGATAACTGTCTGCGGGTAGTCGCAAGGCTTCGATTATCAGATGGTGAGTTAACATCAGTTACTGAAACACATGATATTTCTTTTGCGACTTGCACTCCGGCGGAACAGTGCTACTCCTCGTTATCATCCGATATGGAATCTGCTTACAAATCTGGGTTTTTTTCTGATCTCCATCTAAAGAGCAACGGTGTCGTCTACAAGATTCACAAATGCATCGTGGCTGCGCGATGCAGCGAAATTTACAATTTGATACGCCAAATGGAGCAGGGCAACGCCACCACTGTTCCAGACACCCAGCCAAATATTTTATGGATTTTTTTAAAGTACTTATACTCTGGTGTTTTAAAGGATAGTGAGTGCGACGAAGTGAGTTACGTAAAACTTAATATAATTGCAAATGAATTCGATTTGCCCATTTTGATGGATGATTCTATGAGACACTTGCGAGCTCTAGTATAACATAATTTTGTCTTTAGAGCAAAACTGCTTGAAATTTCTAAACAGCATCAAGATGAAACCCCGAAAGAGGCCGTTATGAAGTATATTTCTGAAGTGTAGGAAAAGTTGTGGAGTAAATAAATCTGTCTATCACACTAAGTGTAAGAAGTTCTTACATTATTTACATAGCAATGGTAGATAAGTACTCGTAGAAGCAAAAGCAATGATGCGAGGATTTAATATATTTAAAGCTAAGATAGATTCATTTTTGAATCACCAATTTTAAGCATGGCCTTGTTTTAACAAAAGCTACAAAATCTGTAATATGCATAATTAGCGCCAACAAAGCTTAATATTTACTAAATTTAATGCATGTGCTCGTGTAGTAAAACAGACCTAAAAATTGAACAGTCTGTCTAATATTAACATTTTTTAAATGCTAAAAGCTGTTTTAAAATGTAGAAATGTTGCATGATCAGCAGAATTTCTGTGCAGGCCTGAAAATTTCCTGAAGTTGTCAGCTTTTGTGTCATATCAAAGTATACTTTTAATTATATACGCCTGTTGTCAGAGAATTAATGGTGCAATAACTTAAGTTTTTTTATTGATTAAAACTGTCATTTTTATTGTAGTGCACTAACCATCTAGAAATCTTAAATTTGATCAAATATTTTCAGTATGACGGAATCCTGCACATCGTTGAATCTCGGTTTATAACAAGAAATCATCAAAGGTGTTTAAAATTTACTGAAAAGGTTAAACTTGTGATAAGGTAACATATAAAGATTTTATTTAATCCTAAATATCCAGTTCAGAACTCTTCAAAGATTCTACTTTCCCTTTTCATTTGACCATTATTTATAACCTATCTGTTTGCAGTTTTATTGAAACAATATCTGAGACTATTTGCCATATTAAAGAAACTTTCAAGTATGTAAGGATTCTTTGTAATGATTTACCATAAGCTGAATATTGGTCTTTGTGAAAAATTTAAATGGAAATATTTTAGTGAAACTTAAGATCTTAAGAGTTTATATGGAAACTTAATTATATTTTTAAAATTTTGTTCTCGAATGACAGTTCCTTGATTTTACATTAGTATTAACGAGAAAATTTAAGGTTATTTTTATTGTAGGTTTTTTTCATTGAAGGTTAAAATATGTACGACACTTATAAAATTCTTTTTTATAGTTTTTAACAATTGTTTGTAGCACACCATTTGTAAAAATTATGTTTCAAATTAATGTTGGTGTACGTTAAAACGTTTAAATAAAATTTGCTGTTTAAAGTCAGATTTGATCATTTTGTGATTTATTGACTAGGTGCAATTAATACTGTTCATGGTTGAATCATGAACTGATTTACTTGTATTTGGGCTTTCTAGCATGCCTTTGACAATAATATGCATGATGTCGCCACAACAGCCATGTTTCTACGATCCTAGAAGCAAATCCTGTTTTCTATTTATTTTGGTAAAAACGGTATAGGATAATATAATTTGAGCTAATTACGACTTCTGTGTTTTAACCCTGTTTGATTCTCTCACCTTAATATTAACCAATGGACAAAATTTGTCTAAGGATTGCCAACTTGGATAGAAAGATATTTTAAATTGTACTCCGTAATAGAGAAAGAAATGTTACACCTTGGGGCATTTTCCGTTTTCCTTAAATGCATATAATATTTAAAAATTTAAATTATTCGGGGGAAAATAGTGTTATAGGGTTTTAAACACTCATAAATTCTTTGGGTGGACGAAATTTTAAAAATAAATCATGTTGCAAGGTGAAGGAAGTTCAGGCTATCTGAAAATACCATTTCTTATGGGATTATCAACATTCATGTAGCTTTAAACAGTCGACAAATTTTCTCCTTAGGTTGACATTGAGGTGAGCGAATCCAATAGGGTTAGTACACAGCAGACTTAACATGGACACAGTAAATGTTTTTTACTGGGTTATGTGTTAAATTTTGAGACTACGGGCTTTAGCTGCGGACGCCTAAGAGACATTCAGTAGTGGGAATTAACTTAAAACTGAACGCGAACTGAGCTGTCATTTGACTGCTGTCGATATTCAAATCTTTAATTTTTAAGTTTTAATTCATCAATGTTAGATAGAGCTGATTTCAACTGTTTGTCCTAGTCAAAGTTGCAAATCTTCTTTCCGCGCTGTTAAGAATGGATAATCAGCAATACCTAAAAAAGAATATAAAAAAGATATATTTAATTGTAGAGTTAACTGACTACATACTACTTAACTCTTTGATATTTTCATATCGAAAGAATAAGGATAATACACAATTAAGTCTACAGAAATATTGTTTTTAAGGGGTTACATATTAATTAGAGCTGTTTAAAGCGCTTAGGGAAATAAGGAGACTTTCAAGGGATTCTCTTAGACAAGTTTGTAAATTAAAACCTTTTTAAGGTCAGTTGGAACCCTGATTAGGGTTTAAAGATAAAATTTGATACGAATATTATAAGTTTACGCCCTGAATCCTGTCATCGAGACGAGACGGTGACCAGATAATGGACTAACGATTTTCGAGTTTAGTAACAGAGGTGCAGTTACAAATTTCGTAGTCGGAGAGGGTGTTCGTAGTTGATCGGCATCAGTTTTAAAATGCTGTCCTTGGTTTGGATAACCTTGTGAAGCAAAAATTGATCGCAACGCAAATAAAACAAAGAAAACACCCTAAAAACTTTCAGTTGCGGGACGAACGATTGGATTGCAAGCCAATCTCAAAATCTTTGAAGGCAAAATAAGATATTACTGAATATTGTGGCAAAACTTCCAATTTGAGTAAATAACGACATCCGGGAAGCAGGGCATTTATACACAGGACATCTTGGCACAAAACATATACAGTGGCTAGCAAAAGTGTTCGTACACTTACGATTTTCAATGAAATACGGGTCTATCCATTAATTAAAATGAATATTTCAGAATGGGTATTTAATAAGATCTATAATCTATTCTTAACAAAACTACATGAAATATTTTGAAAACATAGTAAAACTTACTTTTTGATTACTGGTTTCTTAAAAATAAACAAAAACTTTATCTCACAAAAGTCATCGTACACTGAAATATTTTCGGATAAATTCATAATTAAAATTATCGTCTGACGCTTTATTTTTATTTTTGAATTGTGGTGGCATTTAAAATATAGTTTGGTGTTAATTTTTGCTTGCCTACTCCGTAATATTCTATTTATTATTTAAAAATGGCTCGTAGTCGCAAAGAAACAACAAACAGCATTCGAAAATTGATTATTTTTCATCATAGTAGTGGTAAATCAGTTCGGAATATTGCTAAATTACTTATTTTATCCCATTCAACTGTGCAGTATGTGAAAAAACGCTTTAAAGAAGAAAATCGGATCGAAAATAAGGTAAGAAAAGGTCGTCCTGCAAAGTTAACAAAACGTGATCAGAGATTTATAATTAGAAAATTTGTGAAAAATCCACGTTTGAGTGCTGTAAAATTTTCTGCAGAATTTAATGAAACATTTTCTACTTCAATTTCACCTGAAACTGTTCGTCGAGTTCTCAGAGCAGCTGGATTACATGGGCGTTCTGCCCGTAGAAAATTTTTTGTGAGTGAGAAAAACAGAAAGCTTAGGCTTTCCTTCCAACTATCAATGATAAATAAGCCCCAAACGTATTAGAATAATGTCTTATTTGCCGATGAAAGCAAGTTTAACATTTTTGGTTCCGATGGACGTATAATTGTATGGAGAAGAAAAAATGAGGAACTTAATCCCAAGAACGTAGTAGGAACAATTAAGCATGGCGATGGAGGTGTCTTTGTGTGGGGGTGCATGCCAGCATCAGGACTAGGTAATTTGGTATTTATTGATGGCATAATGAATCATGCTGTTTATATAAATATTTTAAGAGACAATTTTAAATTATCAGCCCAAAATATGGGTATTGGAAACAACTTTTTATTTTTATTTTTATCAAGATAACGATTCTAAGCACACGGCTCTGGTGTCTCTATAATTGTCCATAATTTTTGAAAACACCACCTCAATCGCCAGATTTAAACCCAATAGAACATATTTTGAGAACACGAGGTTCCAGTACGAAAAAAAGGACATTCCCACGAAAAGCGAACTAAAAACAATTATGATGGAAGAATGGATGAACATTGATGCAGAAATTACAAAAGAACTAGTGCAATCTATTCCCAGACGTTTAAAAGCTGTTGTGGATGCTAAAGGATATCCTACTAAATATTAATTTAACGAAAAATTAGAATATTTACTAATATGTAGAGATTTTTTACAAGTGTACGATGACTTTTGTGAGATAAAGCTTTTGTTACTTTTTGATTATTGGTTTCTTAAAAATAAAGTTTTACTATGTTTTCAAAATATTTCATGTAGTTTTGTTAAGAATAGATTATAGATCTTATTATTAAATACCCATTCTGAAATATTCATTTTAATTAATTGATAGACCTCTATTTCATTGAAAATCGTAAGTGTACGAACACTTTTGGAAGCGACTGTATACAACAGACGGACACAAATTTTAAAAACACTGACATTCATCACATAGTTGCAGGAACGCACACACTGGATACACATTCGATTACATTGTTAACACCAAACTCCTACACTTATAGCTACACATATACACATACACCGACCTTCACTGAGTATCTTGTCCCCCGCTCTCTCTTTGTGGGTGCGGACTTTCTCCCCACATACCAATCGGTCTACTACAATGGTATGGAAACTGTGGGTCGTGAAAAAAATTGGAACGGTCGCGGATAGTCGGAAGTAAATTCATATCATACTGAATTTTTTAACTTAAAAACATACTGCAAGCTTTCTACAATTACAAATTTTTAATATTTTTGTTTATATTTTTTATGTATTAAAGTGATATACAGTCGATTCCGGTTAATCGGACCACATCGGGACACGATCAATTTGGTCCTAATTACCGGAAGGTCTGATTAAACGGGCATACCTTATGTTACAAGACGGGATTCGGTCCGATTTAGGCTGCTATGTACTAACCCCATTGGATTCGCTCACCTCAATATTAACCTATGGAGAAAATTTGTACACGGATTTCTGAGTTGGATTCAAAGATTTTTTAAAAAAAAATTGTACTCCGTCATAGAGAAAGAAATTTTTTACATTTGTGTACATTTTTCATTTAAAAAAATGCAATTAATATTTTAAAATTTAAATTTTTCGGGGGAAAAATCTGGTATAGTGTTTTTTAAACGCTCATAAATTCCTTCGGTGGACGAAATTTATAAAATGAATCCTGTAGAGCTTTGCAGAAAAGTTCAGGCTATCTGACAATACCAGTTTTATTTGATTATCAGCATTTATGTACCTGTAAATAGTTGACAAAAATATATTTTAAATAAAAAATTTGGGGCAGCACTTAACCCCCCTATAGAGAGAGAGCCATTACAATCCCTCAAAATGTTAATCCTAAGGGGAGTGGAATTCTCGAACTGTCAACTGGACTCCTCCCACCTGCAAAAGTCTGCAAGAAGAGGAAAAGGGAAATACGATATTTTTTCTTAGTACATAGCAGCCTTAACCGGTGGTACAATTAACCGGAATCGACTGTATCGGGAAATAAGGTGTCAAACAATCTTACAAGCCTACATTGTTCCCATTCGCATTTACCTATATGTGCGATACTCTGTTTTCAAAATGAGTAGCTATAAAAACCAAACAAAGATGATATGCGAGTAGCATTCTCAAATATTTCAACAAATATCGAACAAATACTATGTGAGGTCTAGGTTTACCCTTCTGATTAATATTTTTTTTCTAGTTTAGTGTTTTTAGTTTTTTCAAGATAAATGAAATTTATAATTATCAATATTTTAAGACGAAGCTTATAATTTTAAAATCATGCTCTCTTTTAATTTAAATTTTTAAAATTTTACCTTAATGAAATACAAATACATATTTAAATATGGAGTTTTAGTCACATGAAATTTGGCAAAATAAACTAGTGTCGATGGTAAGGAAGACATTTTTTTTTGTTACTATGAAAAGAAAAGATATATCCAAATCAACAATTCATTGATTTTTGAGATAGTTTTTCAAAATTTGTTTATTTCGTTTTTCTATTCTTTGTTACCATTTCCATAATTTTTTTTAAAAATTTGCTGTCACCAATAAATTTTCCTTAGATTCGCGAGGTTTTTCATTTAATGAAAGTAAGTTGTGGTCGAAAACGTTTGTGCTCCACTGGTTTACTATGACCACTCGGAGGAGAAAGGTTAGGGCTTTAGCCTTAGCGGGGACGAAAATTATATTTGTTACAGCATTGTTTTTGTTGCCAATAAGATAAGTATATAAGAAAAGCTGCAATACAAGAGACTCTCAATTTTACACACCTCACGACCCACAAAAAAGCTGTCAGATTTCAAGTCAAGTCCCCAACTAACGCTCCTCCGGCTCACAGTCAGCCACAGGAAATCAATAGAAAAATGGCGGAACATTTTAAATTCGTGAAAACACATTTTTTATTTTCAATTCGTGAATCAGATATAAATTATTATTAGTTCTACACGAGACTGTTCTACTCGTGTAGATTAGCTCTTTGAAAACGAGTGAATTCGCTGCTTGGGGGTTCGTATGATGTCAGTTTCTATATTTTCTGAAATCTTCGTATTACCTTAGACTGAAAGCGAGGTGAGTTAGATTATTTCTAGCTCTCTGATGGTGGTGTTGTGGTAATACCTTTCAGAACAGTCCAATAGGATTTTCTACTCACAACTGATAACACGAATACCTTATTATCTCATCATCCAAAAGTTTCATAATGTTGTCGTGTCTGGGAATGGTACAGAAAAAAAAAAAGGAAGAAAGAAGAGAAAAGAATTACACTATCCATAGAAGAGGGGTGCCATTGCCTCGAAAAAGGTTGAACTTTGTAACGTCACGTGTTTTGTGCGGTTCCCACGATCTGCAAAGAGCCTTCCACAGCTGCAAGTTTTAAAAAACACAAGCCATGAGTACCCCTGCATTCTAAAACTCTGTGGGGGATTAAAAAACGATACCAACAAATGGCGCCAGAATTTTTAGTCTGAAAGTTAAGCCCATGCATATGGGGTTCTCAAGCAAGCGTCTCCCACCATAGTCGTAAAAATGTTATTCTTAGCAATAGCTTCATGCGAGTTGGCATCGGCGGGCCATATCGATGGCTTAACTATGCATCTCTACGAAGAACTGTCACCAACAAGGCTGCCGGCCCACTCTCTGAAAAACAGGCGCATTTTCGAGGAATTGGGAGAGTCGCCGACAAAGAAAACACCACGAGATATAGACAGAGAGTTGGAGAATTTGAGGGAGATGCTTGATATGACGCGCCCCGAGCGGACATGATTTTTAAGCTCCTGTTCTGGAACTAGCTGGGTCCCGGAGCGTGCGCTGTGAATCTGCACTTAAATTAATTGAATATATTGCAATTGTTTAATGTTTAATTTTTTTTGTAAATAGATTTCCTTGTTAAGGTTTTGTTTTAAAATTGGTCTTATCATTATAATTGGGACTCTGTCTTTCTTGGTCATGAATTCAGTAATAGTAATTTTAATAAAGCCTCAGAGATTAGCCTTAACCACCTATCGTGATGCCACAACTTCTTACCTGTTGGTCCGCGGAAGGTATTTTATTTCCCTTGTACAACCCAAGGGAAATTCAGGTGGAGACATTCCCCGATCTGCCACCTGGGGACGCGCCTTCTAGAGGTTACAGCCTCCCTCGAGAGAGTTTCATAATCAAAGTGCAATATCAGAGCATTACAAATACATTTCTCAATGGCGTCAATTTCTTACGGTGAAATTTATCCATGGTTTGGGACTAAAATTCCAGATCTTTTAAAAATCCTTTCCTATATTAGCATCAGATAATAAAGCGAAAAAAATGTCGATTATCCTTTTTTAGAAAGAAAGCGGGGGAAAAAACAATAAACTAACCATTCCCACCAAAGTGCTTGAAATTTCGCCCAACACAAAGATGGTATCACAGTTTAATATTACTGAATAATTTAAATCGATATGAGAACTTTTTATGCCTGCGGCTTGGCTAAACGTTATACCATTGTTATTGCGTCGCTTTTCAGAAAAGAAGTAAGCAAGTAAGGGCCTGTTCTCATAGGAGTCCATTGCGTAGCGTTAAGGAAAAGATAACGTTGAGACGAAAATAAACCAATCATAGGCGTTAAAAATTTCATTGCTAATCGTTTGGAGGCCTATGATTGGTTTATTTTCGTCTCAACGTCATCTTTTCCTTAACGCAACGCTACGGGCTCCTATGTGAACAGGCGGCCCTAAGGCATGTGCTATTCATATCACTGAATAGCAAAAATAATAAGCGGCTGAATTTTGCCATTCAGAAAAAAATATTTCCATTCTGACTGAACAGTAGATAGTTCCATTTAAAGCTAAGTGTCCACTTGTGACAAAACAGTCTCGAGAGTAGTCTCGACACTAGACTCACAAATGGATAGGGGCTTGAGAGCAGTCTCGGTGACAAGCAGGTGCAAGTATCAGAGATTGCAGCTGTCACAAGTGGACATGCTCATTTCTGCTCTCGAGACTTAGTCTCCAGTCTTCTGTCATTGTTTGAAGATTTTTGTCAGAGCTGAGACTATGGGAGGCGTTACAAATTTCGTTGCTAATCGTTTGGAGGTTTTTCATTGGTTAAATATATTTCAATACTTTAACGCTTCTGCTATCGGACTCCTATGTGAACAGGCCCTTTATTTCCCGCGCTTTTATTTATTCATTTTTTATTTCTCAATAAATCGGAAAATAATATTATTCTTTACATGTTCTTTAAAAATGGGTGAAAAGAAGGTTTTACCCGATAAAAGAGAGTGGACAGACGATGAAGTGTTTGAGTTAATCTATCTGTATGAGGAAGAGGAGTTTTTATGGAATGTTACACATAAATTTTACAGGAATCGGGGAAAAAAATGAGCGTGTTCGAAGAATTTGCAAGAAAATTTAAAAATTGTGATGGGAATGAAGTACAGCGGAAGATTCATAACTTACGTAACCAGGTATGTATATTTATCAAATTGAACTAACCCAAATTCGCTGCCACTTAACTGATTAATTAAATTTACTGTCACTCTTAACTTTTTAGGTATCACACGAAATGCAAAAAATGAAAAGACTGAAGAGTGGTGATGGTGCAGATGACAGATACGATAGTAAATGGAAGTTTTTCTCTGCATTAAAGTTCATTGTGCCTAGCTTCACACCAACAAAATCTACGTCAAACGTTGTGAATATATTTATTAATTTAATTCAATGTTTTTCACTCTTAATGAATTGGTTTAATATTTCCTAAATAATCAACCTATGGAATCGACCAAAAAATTATTTAATAAGCCGTACGAAAGATTGTTCAATACGCTATAACTTCGGTAATACTGGTAATATTGAGATGGGATTTTTTTTATTTTGTAGATCTAAATTTCTTCTTTAAAACGATATAAAATTCAAAACTGTTGAAGTGAAAAAAAAAGTCGAGAAAAAATTAATCTTTCTCATGATAAATATGCCGTAAGTATTATTACAAATTTTGTATTGTATTGTAATGTAATGTTTTGTTAAATAAACAGAATTATTCAATTATTTAATTAATTATTTCATTTAACAAAAAATAATTAATTCATTTCTTCTATCCACTCATTTTCTCACCCAACACTCCTTTTTTTCACTTTCCGCTTTTTCGCAATTTTATAGGCAATTACAAAAGCAAGGGCCTGACGCGAATCCATTTTGAAAGAAGGAAAACAAACAAACTGCGATCAAATCACAGAACTGACTGCGAGTTCACTCTCAAGTCGACACGAAATGTTCCCGCTCTCGAGACTGCAGTGACCATCGAGTCTCACGAACCTGTCTCGAGAGCGTGAGTGATCTCAAATGGACAACCCCCTGAGATTAATCTCGAGACTTTCTCTCGAGATTTTCTCTCAAGTGGACACTTAGCTTAAGACGAGTATCATCACGTATTTTCTTCCTTTCTGAATGTCTTAGGATGAATCTTTACCATGGGAAAGCCATTAAATATGCAATTTGTTGGTTGAGATTTAATAACAATTTGAAATTATGTTTGAACTTTAATGAATGGAAATAATAATTTTGTTTGTCTGTTTTGACTTTGTTTGGAACAGTCTATTAGGAATTTTATGGCAAATTCACAAATGAAAATAATAATTTTGTTTGTCTATCTTTACTATGTTTTGAACAGCCAATTAGGAGTTTTATTCCGTATTCAGATTCTAACCGAAATCTCTCTTGCCACTCACTTCAGCTATCTATGCGCAGACAAACTGCGCTGATTTTTTGTTTTCAGTTCTGTCTATGCCATATGCTGTCGAAGCGCTGACAATAAAGCTCTAGGGTTAAACACAACGTGGATAAAGGCATATGAAACCTCTCAACTATTGCAACGTTTCTTGCTTATTTCATCGTTTGAATCATTAAGTACACGCTAAACAGATATTGCGGAATCCGTGTATTTGATCTTAAAAGTCTGGCATGGAGGAGGAAATACAGTCACCTCTGGCTTACAACGAAAAACGATTTGACTTTTATGAAATTGATTGGGTAGTCGAAAAATTTTGCTTAGCATCTTCCAAAGACAACTGGAATTTTGAGACTCCAGAATTCACCGTAAGAGGCTTTCACACAACAAAATGGTTCATGATTCTACAACGTACTTCGAACGCAGCAGGTAATTTTATGAAGCTGATTTTAAAGCGTTGCGATCATGATGCAGGACCAGATATTATGTGGGTTGACTGGAGAATAATCTCTCTCGCAGATTGTGGTCACGATTCTGTCAGAAAATTATGTTGCTTCCAAAAAGGATCCCACTGTAGCGAGGAATTGAAAAGCGAGGAAGGTGTGATTGAGACGTTGAAGCCGTTCGAACCCGATTTGCTTACTGTCCGATGCAAATTGATTTTATATAGTGAGGACGCATGCAAGGAATTTCAGCCATGTGGGAATGAAGGGGTGAGGTCTCTATCCGAAAATTTGCTTCGACTTTTCTATACCAGTCAAGACCACGACTTAGAATTACGATTTGGAGATGATGTCCTCAAAGTCCACAAAATAGTAACGTGTTCACGGATTAGAAAGTTAAATTATTTACTTGAGCAAAAAAGCCGGAAAACAGACAGCGATGCTCTTGTCAAACTCGATGTGTTAGACCTGTCGTTTCTGAATCATTACGGAATGACGAAAGTTCTGGAATATGTGTATTCGGGTGACCTTAAGCATGTTCTTGAAGAACCGTCGCTTGATGTGTCCGACTGTGTATGGAAACTTGATATTTCGGAATTAAAATCTTATTATACTCCAAACAAATTGTTCTTTAGGACATCCGTGAATAGTCACGAGATCAGGCTGAAATGGCTTATTCCAGACATTACGAAATTGATGTGTCATGAGATTGAGAAAAGCCCTGAATTTATTGATGAATATTTTGGGACAATTTGGCAATTATGCATTTTTCTCAAAAATGAAGAAAATACCGATTATTTTGCCATACATGCAGAAATTATTGGGGATGTAGAACCGATGGATTTATGCCTCGAGTTCGCTATAAGCGACAAATGTGACAACTATTTCTTTCCGAAGAGGATGCGGTGTTCAACTGAAGACTTAAAAACGTTTGGATTCGAAAAATTCGTCAGAGGCAGTGTAGTAAAATCTTTCTCTGATGATAACTGTCTGCGGGTAGTTGCAAGGCTTCGATTATCAGATGGTTCGTCAACATCAGTCACTGAAACACATGATATTTCTTTTACGACCTGCACTCCGGCGGAACAATGCTATTCCTCGTTGTCATCCGATATGGAATCTGCTTACGAATCTGGATTTTTTTCCGATTTCCATGTAGAGAACAACTGTGTCGTTTACAAGATTCACAAATGCATTATGTCCGCGCGATGCAGCGAAATTTATGATAGGATTCGCAAAATGGAGAAGGACGACGCCAACACTTTTCCAAACATCCTGTCAAATATTTTCTGGATTTTGTTGAAGTATTTATACTGTGGTGTTTTAAAGGATTGTGAGTGCGACGATGACTACGTAGAACTTTATAAAATTGCAGTGGATTTCGATTTGCCTCTTTTGAAGGATGATTGTTTAAAACAATTTCAAGCTGAGGTAGAACATAATCTTGTCCTTAGGGCAAAACTGCTCGAGATTTCTGAACAGCATCAAGATGAAGCCCTGAAAGAGGCAGTTATGAAGTATATATCTGAAGTATAGAAAAAGTTATGGAGTAAATAAATGAGCCTCTATCACACTGAAATGTAAGAAGTGCTCACGTGATTTACAAATTAAGGGTGGATAAATAGAGGCAAAAGCGTTAATGCGAGGATTTTTTTTTATATATTTAAAGCTAAGGTAGATTCATTTTCGAATCACCCATTTTAAGCATGCCCGTGTTATTAACAGAAACTGCAAAATGTGTAATATGCATAATTACTGTGAACAAAGCTTAATATTCACTAAATTTAATACGTATGTTAATTGAGTAAATCATACCAAAAAATTGAACAGTCTAATATTAACATAGTTTCAAATACTAAAAACTGTTTTTAAACTTGGAAATGTTGCATTATTAACAGAATTTTCTGTAAAGGACTGAAAATTTTCTAAATTTGTAAACTTTCGTGTTATATCAAAGTATACTTTTAAATTATATAGGCTTGGTGTCAAGGAATTAAAAGTGCCATAGCTTTTTTTTTACAAAAGTTTTATGGATTGAAATTGTCATTTTTATTGTAGTGTACTAGCCATCTAGAAATCGTAAATTCGATCAATATTTTCAGCATGAAGTAATCCTGAACATCGTTGAATTAGAGTTTATAACATCAAAAGTTTATATCATCAGAGTTTATATCATCAAAAGGTGTTTAAAATATTACTCAAAAGGTTAAACAGGTGATAAGATAATATTTAAAGATTTTATTTAATCCAAAACATTCTGTTCAGAACTCTTCAAATCTACTATTTTCCCTTTTTATTTGACCATTACTTATAACCTATATGTTTGTAGTTTATTGAAACAATATCTGAAACCATTTGCAATATTAAATAAACTTTCAAATGTGTAAGGATTCTTTGTAATGATTTAGCATAAGATTAATATTAGTATTTTTGAAAAAAATTAAATGGCAATTTTTACTGAAACTTAAAATCTTACGAGTTTATATGGAAACTTACTTAATTAATTTTTAAGTTTTTTCTTGAATTGCAGATCCTTTATTTTTACGTTAGTATTAACGAGAAAATTTAAGGTTCTTTCTTTTCGGAGGTTTTTTGAATCGAAGCTTAAAATACCTAGGGCATTTACAAAATTCTTTTATCAGTGTTATTGTTTGTAACAATTGTTTGTAATACACCATTTGTAACAATTTACTAAATTGTTTCAAATTAATGTTGGTGTACGTTAAAATGTTTAAATAAAATTTGCTGTTTAAAGTCAGATTTGTTCATTTTATGATTTACCGACCAGGTGAAATTAATACTGTTCACGGCTGAATCATGAACTGATTTACTTGCATTTGTGCTTTATAGTATGTCTTTGACAATAATATGCATGATGTCGCCACAACAGCCATATTTCTGCGATCGCAGAAACAAATCCTGTTTTCTATTTATTTTAGTGAAAATGGCAAAGGATACAGGCATTGAGATCGTCTATTTTAGTGAAAACGGCATAGGATAACGCCATATTGATCTTCTACAAGATTCACAAATGCATTATGCTTTAATCTATGAACTAATTAAGACAGCATGATTTTTTTTCCGAATGCAGTAGGCACCTTGCCTTAGGACCAGAACATGAATATAAGACTATGAAATAATTGATCTTTTGAAGTCTCGTATATAATGGTAAATTTCTTTTTTTCTCGTTATTGAAAATATTTGAATTTTGTTGCTCAGAATTGATGCTATAAATTTTCAATCGGGGAACTAAAACTTTTTAAGGCTGCTATGTACTAACCCCTTTGGATTCGCTCACCTCAATGTTAACCCATGGAGAAAATTTGTCCACGGATTGCAGACTTGGATTCAAAGATTTTTTTTAAAAATTGTACTCCGTTATAGAGAAAGAAATTTTACATTTGTGTACATTTTTCATTTTTTGTAATGCAATTAATATTTTAAAATATAAATTATTCGGGGGGAAATCTGGTATAGTGTGTTTTAAACGCTCATAAATTCCTTCGGTGGACGAAATTTATAAAATGAATCCTGTAGCGCCTTGCAGAAAAGTTCAGGCTATCTGACAATACCAATTTTATTTGATTATCAGCATTTATGTACCTGTAAATAGTTGACAAAATATATTTTAAATAAAAAATTTTGGGGCAGCGCTTAACCCCCCTATAGAGAGAGCCATTACAATCCCTCAAAATGTCAATCCTAAGGTTGGGTGGAATTCTCAAACTGTCAACTGGACTCCTCCCACCACAAGAGTCTGCAAGAAGAGGAAAAGGGAAATACGATTTTTTTCTTAGTACATAGCAGCCTTAAGGGACAAGCTTAGAAAGTCAAAGTTTTGAGAAATGAAATACACTGAGAGTTTTGTAAAAACACTGAGTTTTGCAAAACAACTCTTCCTCGTCACATTCATTTTGAGACTTTTATACGATGAAAATGATTGTCCCGTACCCCCGGGATGGCGGATAGTTTATATTACATACCTTCAGGGCTGAGGCCACATCCGTTAATTTGTTAGCTTACGCGAGGCACACATCAATCTAATGAATGAAATCTATTTAGTAGCAGTTTGCTTCGTACTTAGCGAAACAGGGAAAAAAGAGTGCTTGTTCAAAACTTTATTACAATTGAAACCTTATTGTCAATACTCGCATTGCAACAGGAAAGAAAGTAAAAGTCAAAGGAGTGTCAACGAGAAATAAACTAATTAATTAAAGTTACATAACTAATTTATTAAAGTTACATAAACAGGTGTAATTCGCTGCTTGAAAAATGTCACCTAGATTTTTTTCGGGTCTTAAACGTGTTATTTAATGATCATAGTTCACAATATGCATTTAGTATCAAACACAGTACGTGACATCTGTTATTCATTTTGTCATCAGAAATACCTAACACCTAAAATATTAAATAGTTTAGGATCACATTACAGTTCATCTCCTGACTGGGAGGGGTTATTAAACTTTGTCTACGCAATTTGAACACCCCATACCTAGGAATAACGATGGAACTCCTCACACGACCGATTAAGGTTAATAAAAAGCAAAGTTTTTCTCTCTAGTTTTTTTTCTTAAGCAGCTGGCGGTCTTATCTCTGCGCCTTCAGTGTGTGGGCAATTAGCCCTTTTTAGAACTTTTTCGAGCTTCAGCTTCCATTTTAACTTAAAATGACCATCAATTATTCCGCGGGTCACGGGAATATACTCAGCTGACTACCTATGGCTCCCTCGACATGGGTTGAAAATCCTTAAGTTTGCATGCTACCTCCACCCTCTGAAAGTAGTCATACTGAAATAGTTTTGTTTCTTTTGGATATTCATTGTTTCTTTTTGGAAATTCAAGTTGTTCTAGGCGATTTTTAATCAATCAGATTTAAAGTTCGGCTAAAAATGTACATTATATATTCAATGTATCAATACAAATAAGGGTGGCCCAAATGAAAGTGAGGTTTTAATGGTTTATTGGTTGAATCTGGGAACATACAGGAAGTAACAGTTATACACTATCTGGCCAAAAGTATCCGGACGCCCAGTGGTACGGACACGGAGAGTCCTCAGACATATATTAATATGATGTTAGTCCTATTATCGATGCATCGATGACAACCTGCATACGTCTGGGGAGACTTTCTACCAGTTTTTGATAGGTGTCCATAGGATTTGACTTCCAGGCGTCCATCACAGCTGAAGTGAGTGCTGGCAGTGAGGATGGTCGATTTGGCTGGCTACGTAATCTGCGTTCTAATTCGTCCCAAAGGTGTTCAATGAGATTTAGGTCGGGGCTCTGAGAAGGCCAGTCCAATTTTTGAACACCCATATCGTCAAACCATGCCTGCGCAAGTCTCGATGTGTGAATGGAGCAATTATCCTACTGGAAGAGAAACGGGCCTTCCCCGAAATATTGCCATATAGTTGGGAGAGCAGCATTGTTCAGAATGTCCACATACATCTCAGAGTTCATGTTTCCAACCACAGGAACTAAGGAACCCAGACCAAACCATGAAAAACACCCCGATACCATGATGCTGCCACCACCAAACTTAACAGTCGGCACAATGCAGTTACGTAAGAAGCGCTAGCCGGGCATCCGCAAAATCCAGACACGTCCATCGCACTGCCAGATAGTAAAGCGAGATTCATCACTCCAAAGAACATTTTCCCACATGTCCCCAGTCCAATGACGGCGAACTTTGCACCACTGCAATCGACGCTTCGCATTCTGGGGAGTGATGTTCGAATTGTGAGCGGCTGAACGACATGGAATCCCAGGTTTTTTAACTCTAGACGAACAGTCCTGCTGCTAGCACTAACGTGCAATGAACTTTGGAACTCCTGAGTGATTTCAGTCAACGAGGACTTTTGTTTCACTACCTTTTTCAGAGTTCTACGGCTGCGTTGACTAATTCTTTTCGGCCTGCCACGTCGTTTTTCTACAGTTTCACTGCCTCGACGTTTCCACTTCACAATTTCATCACTCACAGTAGATTTTGGCTTCTGTAGAATGTACGAAATTTCACGAACTGATTTCCTACAAAAGTGGCATCCCACTATAATGCCATGATCAAAGTCACTAAGCTCCTTTGACTTACTCATTGTCTCACAAACGCATAAATATGACCTGACAAACCACTACCAACACTTTTATAGCTTTCAGTTATGCATCAAATTACGGCACCTGCAGATCCACTTCTTTAGGTGGGTGTCCGGATCCTTGTGGCTATATAGTATATATGAGGTATAGTATATCCGTCACACGCAGTTTCCTTATCGGTTGAAGCAACTGTCCCAGCGCTTCACTTGATTTTGGATACTCCGAGCGAGGAACATCCGTCTTTGTCTACGGAAACAGCCTTTGCCTACGGAAACGGCGTCCCAAACCTCTGCATCGTTAGCGAACCAGCGGCCCTGGGGAGCCCTTTTCAGTGGCTCCTCAGGACATGTGAAGGGACATATAGTAGTTGCAGGGTGACAGGTCAGGGCTGTCGGGAGGTTGGTCGAGGGCATCACAGAGGAAGCACTGCAGCAAATCTTGCCCATGGCAGCAATCGATTCGATGGTGATGGTTAAGGCTGCTGCGTATTAACCGTATTGGATTCGCTCACCTCAATGTTAACCTATGAAGAAAATGTATCTACTATTGACAGCTCCATAAATGCAAAAAATCCAATAAAAATGCTATTTTCAGATAGCCTGAACTTTTCTGCACATTGCATACCGATTCGGTTAATATGAAGAATATGATACGGTCACCAACCTGAGGCAATATGGCCCCAATGTGGCATTACAACATGAAGAACCATATGGTGAAAATTAATAGTTTTCTTTTTAGCAAGCCCAGAAACACGCCAAAAAATGGCTTGGCGAGAAACGGTATCATGTTCTTCATATTTACCTAAGGTTCATTTTATAAATTTCGTCTACCAAACGAATTGAAGAGCGTTAAAGATCATCTCAATGCTGTATACCGTGAAACACCCATACCCATTCACATCCTTTATACATGTCGGCTTAAAGGAACACCTTCTGCCACCAAAAATTGAAAAATCGCTCACTGGGCCTGTTTGGACGAATCCATGATTACGTAGTCATCATGCTTAAGCATGTGCAAACAACACATTGATACTTTCTTGCGATGACACCTTTGCTTCGTGTCATAACAACGTCATCTACTAGCGCAAACCAAAGCTCTGAGTATTTAACCACTGCCACTAATACAAAAGTCTCACTTTTGTTTGGGCCACCCTTATATTTTTGGGTTAAAATTATTTTGTATGATAAAAATTATTAAGATTTGGAATTTTATTTTCAATGGATACTATTCTGACAGACATTTTCCAGAAAAACATTCTTCGATATTCTTGTACAAATGAATTTTGAAGTTTTAGACTTGAAATAAACAATATGATAGAAAAAAAATTTGTTAAAGCTTTATAGTCTTGATAAAATTTCGTCATTCATTCATTTATTTAAGAGACTGTATATATATATATATATATATATATATATATATATATATATATATATATATATATATATATATATATATATTGCAGGGAGAGAGACGCTGTGCAGAATACCTGTTTTATGATATTACTAGATATACCACATGTAATATTTCATAGTATACGATAATTTAGGACGAAAAGTAGCCAATACTTGAATTCTCGAATTCTCTAAATTAAACATTTCACTAATTTGTAACGTTCTCGATTGAGGTGTAAAACTCTTGAACTATACTGTAAATTAAATATTTCAATATAATAGGAATTAATTGCCCTACAACCAAATTTTATCAAAGTAGCTAATTATAATTTCAATTAAAGTCGATAAAAATACTTGGACTGAGAAGAGATGGAATTATAAGAGATATTTTTCTTGTAATTTCACAAACACTTAGGAAAATGTCTTTATCACAATATTTAGTTTTGTATAGCAATTCTTGGAGCAACCTTTACCACATACCTATTACATTTATAATTTCTGAGATTTTCGAAAGCCCAACTATAACTCATCTTCCATCAAATTAGCAAAATTAAGTGTATTTACCACTCGCCCATATCCCGAGGATGAAGTGTACATACCCCCGGAACCAGCTGCAGATTTATACTATAACTTAGGTTATCCGAGAGGTACTTAATCGGAATGCTGTGCTTTTGAAATAAGACTCATAAACCTCGAGGGTCCTATACCGATAAATCATCGAGGTCCTTTGTTTTGAGTTTCGTCACCAGCAATAAAGACACCAAAACAGGCAAGAAAAATATACTTGTTCCCTGGCTGTCCTTCAACTGCGACTTTAATCATGGATGTTCCATCATCCGCTCCCGAATTCATTTCCACTATTTTCTCACGAAAAAAGAAACGGCTATTAGGCTCTTGCTAAACAAATTCGGCAATTTCGGTTCAGTCGTCGTTCCCTTTGTGCGTTTATTCTCTCCCACCGGCCTTGAATCACGAAAACAACGGATGACTTCCCGTCGCGTTGTTGTCCAACAAGTGGTATCCAATTTTCGTCTGTCGTTGTGGTCTCGCAAAAATAAATATTTCGCCACAGAATCACCTGCAATGCAAACACGCTTGCTTATAGGGTTATAGAAACACCGAGGAACAAAGAGCGAGTCGCATGCTCTTCTACTTGAATTTTTTTTACCGTATGAACAATTACTTTGTTTACAGGGCATTATCAATGTGTTTATATAAAAATGGACTTAAATTTTTGATCGATTATTTGTGTTTGATGAAGGATTACTGCAGGCTCATAATCACTTTTCTTGAGTCTTACCTACCATTGTAGATGCATTTTTTTAAAAACCAATGAGGAGGCACTTGTCGTGAAGACATTCGCCTATAATAGACCGCAGTTTTGCTGGCCATTTTCTTATGGGGGACACCATATTGGCAGACCAGCATTACCCCTATGAAGGGGCGACACAAACGGAGGCATTTTAGTGGCGCAACGCCGGGATTCGATCCGATCACCCTCAGCACCGAGTTCAGAACGAAGACAAATATAGTGTATCCTTGCAGTACGAATGTACAAAAGATTCCGGTAAATGTCATGCATCTTTTGTATATTCATACTGGTAGGGTGATATAGGAAAGATGCTTGAGATTTGTAGACATGGCTTAAAGAGCTATTGTTTCTATCGTGCTCTTAGCCAGGTGTGTATTTCAGAAATAACTGCTATTCAAAGGAGAAAGTCGTTAAAAACCGTTCCCTCGCCTTTTTTTTAAAATTAGGGATGCCTAGACAAAGGAACAGGTGTTTTAAACAGGTGTTTTAGAAGCAACTTTACTACGGATAATGTAAGCATAATGGATTTTACTTCCATACATATTGTTAAAAGTCAACTCGGATTTAGGGAAAAATAAGGGAAAATCATACAAACGCGTACTACGGGTACGAGAAACCAATATTATATAGAGTTTTAGAACATTATGTCTGTAAATCTACAAGCCCTCTTTAGAAGCTAGCTAAAGAGCTTCGGGGAAAGAGGGTAAGAACTATAATTGAGCTACACCTTTAGAAAATGGACGATAGATTGGCTGGTTTGGAGTAATTCGGTCATTTTTGAGATAGCTAACTGACCCAAACTTATAGCTTAAATCCGATTTCAAACGGTGAAAATCACCTATACCTGCCTCGAAACCGATAATACAGTTTCTGAAGACTATCATCAAAGCCATTCGGCTTCCTCAGGCGAGAGAACGGACGCAACTGCAATGGCTGAGCAGAAATGGTGCTGTGTCACGGAATATAAAATAAACGAATGCTCGCAATCGCTCTCCAATGTAGATTTTTTTTGTCTTTTATGCTTAGGTAAGTCAGTTTACATGACCTATAACAAAATGAAAATAAATACTAATTTCATCTTTTCAAATGCTTTAGCACTCTTGTATGATTATACTTTCAGGATCGTTTTTCATCTTTCAGTGATTGAGGATAGAAGGATTTTCACCTTTGGGTATTAGGAGTTGCAAATGCTAATTATTTTTTCATCGTTGATAGCAATTTTGTTGGTGTTGACGATGGGCCCTGTACACTTTTCCGTGGTTGTCCTGTCTGGTACAGGAGAAGGGCACACTTTCCTTGAGCAGGTAAATCTTAGCATCTCTCTTTCAGCTTTTAAATCGTCTAAAAATCGTCTCAATGTCCTTTCGCGTCACAAAATCTTTCCTCCATCTTTCCTCCATTATGAGATCTTCAGCAAGAAATGTTGTAGAGGACATAGGGAATAAACGAAGATATTGAGCACCCAATGACAATTCATAAGTTGGTCCCCAGCCGGCCGATGGCCGAATGGCAAGGGCGCTGGCATTCGGTACCAGAGTCTGGGTTCGAATCCCACTCTTGGCATGGCTGTTTGTAGCCGTTCGGAATCGGCTTTAAGCCGTAGTCCCGGTCTAATCAGCCCTCGTGTAGCATAAAATGACCGTAGCGCTCCAAACCCATAAGTTGCTTTCCACGAACCTCGAAAGTTCCTTCTTTGTAGGACCTCGGAATGTTATCCCTAAGCACGTATCTGGCGCTCAGGGTAACTACCCTCGCCTGTTTCTCTTCGGTAGGAAAGTTCCATTAATTTTTTTCCAATATAGGAGAACACACTTTTCTTCATTTGAAGCAAATCAGGAATAATTATTAGCTTTTAGAGACTGCAAGGGGAAAAGTTAAATGGCGAATTCACACGAAGGGTAACTGGGGGAAATTTAATGAAATTCCCTCTTAAAAGTGTTCTCTATCTCGTTAATATTAAGCGACCCATTGTAGCGCCTACATTTGAGCTAAAAAATTTCGTTAATGTGCAACACGCTAAACATTAATACCTAGTACATTGGCAGGCCCGCACATAAGAATCACAATTTTCAAGAAAGAATGAAAATTTATTTTTACTCCACATTTACAAGCACACATATGGCACCCATCCAATGACTAAGTTTTATAATCGGCTCATTTCGACCCCTTGAATTCTTAATTAAAAATCAGGACTTGATACCTTTGCGCGTCTGCTCCAGCCCTGCTGTATCATTATCCCTCAGCCGCCCCGTAACGAGGCATAAACTTCTGGGGCAGTGTTTCCTCTCTTTTCAGCGTTCCCGCCAACGGATGTTCAAGTCATTAGATGAGAGATGCTACAGAAACCCCCCCCCCCCCCCCTCCTTCACTGATCTCTCTCTGTTTTTGGGGAAAAAGGGCATCCGCCGGCGAACCGGGTAGTTTGAGAAACCTCTTCATCAAACGACTCTGAGTAACACCTGAGTCAGCTTTGTCCCCTTTGCAATCTTTCATCGCCAGTAGCGGGATCATTCTCCGAACCCCATGTAGAATGAAAATGCGGTAATCCGATTTCCAGGTAGCAGGGAACACTCTTTAATTACAGCGGGCCGCCTGATTACAGAGAGGGTGGACTCGGTGCAATTTCTTGCAGGCGTGCAATTCCGTTAATTTGGCTGTCACATGTTATGTTTAGATGTTTTGTTCCCGGCTGTTGACTTTTGTTTTTTGCAGGAATTAAGTAAAAAAACAAGTTTTGAACCATTACTTATTATTACTTACATGAAACTTGGGGAAAATGCACAACAGGAACAAATACCTACCTAATATACATAATAAAAAAAAATAAGAAGGTGGCAACTAATTTCGAACTAATAAATAGTTCTTGAATGAACCGAGGATCATCAGGTGTGATTGTCTTCACGAACAATTCACAAAGGATTTTTGAATGCACCTAATACTCCTAGGCTTAATAAAGAATTATTAAGGGGATGTTGGACTTTAAAATTTATAAAATATGTGAATATTGGAATTAAAATGTATTCAAAACATGTAGTGAAAAGTAAAATGAAAACTGGGTGGTTTTAGAAAAGTCAGTATTAAAGGTAGATGAAAAAACATCTTTTTAAATGGCTTTTTCTCATGAGTCATTTCCAGATTTGCAAGTCTTTGAAATGCTCTTTGCATCATAATTTTTGACGAAATCTTATAAAATTTATAATAAAGACTCCTCTAATACATTAAAATAAAGTTATGTATCCATTTTAGGTTTCGACATCATTCAGATTATCAAAGTTTAACTTAAGTGTAGAAACGTACAAAAATTTCACGAAAATTCAGAGTACAAGTATAAAAATATTTCCTAAAAATTAACTATTCAACGAAAGCACAAAGTAATGCATAACTTTGCTCAAAATATATGTATAAGCAATATAAATAAAAAGTTAATGGGGAGTTATAAATTAGATCGCAAGAAGCATTTAAAATAATTAATTTCAATATTTTAAAATATAAAATTCTTTTTTAAATATTTATAAAATTTTATAAGGTGTTTAATATAGTTATACTTTAATGAATATACATGCAAAATTTCATGCCTCTGAGGTTAAAATTTCGAAAATCCCTTTACAATGTCCAACATCCCCTTAATCAATTTGAAACAAGTTGCCAAATAATTTGTGAGTTGCCCTTAAAGTCAATCACAAGTAAGGCTCGGTGCACACGAGTGATCCGGTGTCGAGCCTAATGCTCCTTGGCCTGGCGTAGGACAGTTAGTTTGAAACTCGTTGCAACCCCATTTTTTTTCCCTGTGGTTATCAAGATTCTTTGTGTAACTTACTAATTCCAATATTCTAATCTGATAGTTTACAATTTTTATTCAGATTTGATCTATCCTCACGTGATATTTTACCGAGTTTCGAAAAATTCTTGGATGAAGATTACCCGTTTATTTATACGAATAGGAATATTCTTATGATGACATTCTTAACACATTGTTGACCGATACCGAGTAAACGCGTGTTCCTACACGCAAATGTTGAGGACAATTTAGGATAAACGGAAGTCATATTGAAGAAGTTTTTGATCAACTGAACATTGCTTTACTTGAAAACTACCTTTACTATGACCTGAACGAGTTTCAGGCAAATCCTCACATTTTATCAATTAAACTGTGAAACTCAGACCCCCAAGTAGAGAAAGCAGATTTCAGACAATATAAATGCCATGCTATATTCCAAAATTTTAGTTTTTGCCGGTGACTTCCGTAAATATTTAAAAAAAGAGTTGCCTGTCAACAACATGTTAAATGTAGACATACATATACTACTCATGAGACACATTTTGAAGCTTCTTTCATCTAACAATGTATTTAAGTATCAAAACATAATTAAACATATAACTGATGGGTGATATATTAACTCTATAAAATATATCAGGATATCTTACACAGTTGAACCCCGTTATAGTGAACCCGGTATATAACGAACTCACGGATATAACGAACGAAAATTTTGGTATCGCCGTTTTCCTATTGTACGTAATTTAATTAGTATTGTGTCAGTTAAATGTAATCGATTTTAGTCGATTTAATTCATTAATGATATTTTTAATAGATTTTATGATTTTTTAATACATCAGTATTTAATACGCATTGCAACTAATGAGTTATATATTTTGTGAACTCTAGCATTTTTCTTAACGGTTCGGATATAGCGAACCACTGGATAAAGCGAATAAAACCTTTGGTCCCTTGAAGTTCGTTATAACAGGGTTCGACTGTACTCCATTGTTCCTGATATTCAAATATCATCATTTAAAAGTGTACATTTATTTATAAAAAAGGATAAAGGAGTTAGTTGCATGTACTTATATAAATTCACTAAATGAAATGTTTAATTACATTCTACGTATAGAGTGAATCTTACTTTGTTTAAAAACAATTATGCCAAAACTACGTTACATCTTAAAGAAGCAACATCTGAAAGACTATAGTAGTCAAGCGAGCTATTTTATTTATTATGACAGTAACTTTTAAAAGCCAGTTTCACAACATTCATTATGTAAATATATGCAAATATGTATTCCGCCGGATGATTCATCTCGTGTTTGATGAGCCGTTTCATTTTATACATAATTACAGTCGAATCCCGTTATAACGAACTTAAGGTTATAACGAACCCGTTATAACGAACTTAAGGTCCCGTTATAACGTTATAACGGGAACTTAAAATTATCCCGTTATAACGTTATAAAGGTTTTGTTCGCTTCATCCGGTGGTTCCGAACCGTAAAAAAAAAAATGCTAGAGTTCACAAAACGTACAACTCATTAGTTGCAATGTGTATTCAATAATGATGTATTAAAAAATGATAAAATCTATCTAAAAATGATCATTAATGAGTTAAATCGACCTAAATCGATTACATTAAACTGACACAATATTAATTAAATTACGTACAATAGGAAAACGGCGGGACCAAAATTTTCTCTCTCTATATTCGGGAGTTCGTTATATACCGGGTTCGCTATAACGGGGTTCGACTGTAGTGATATGTACATTATGAAAAAGATACTTTAAGTGTAGTAGCTGATTTATTGGTTAAAAATATAAACCTGTCATTCTGTAAACCATACTGATTTATTAATCCATTACTGAAATAAACTGTATATACAGAAATACATGCAAGTACAAATGAAGAAGCCCACTTATAACAATATCTAGGAGCATTAAATGTAAAATGTGCTCAGATAGTTCTGAAGTCATAATTTTAAAGACTCCTTTTAACAATTAATCGAAATATGCATTAGGGAATGTTATGAAGAAACGCCTTAAAATAGCTAACAAAGAAAATACTAAATGTGATTACATATTATAAGCAAGCAGATATTAATTAACCTATGGTTACGAAAACTTGAGCATAGCATAAATTTTGCAATACGTAAGGAGAACTTTGATTGATGATACCTGAGTTTTAAATCTAAATTTAACTACGATTGCACGAAGACTTTCGCAATCTTGAGTTTTCATAAGATTTTGTAACAGTCAGTATCTTAAAATTTTAACCATATTTTTTTTTTCTAAATTTAAGTTTTCTTCATTTGTATTTTCTTGCAGTAAAATTGCGTTTTTTTTTAATAAACTTCGAAGATTTTGGGAAGTTTACCGATTTTGGGTCGTTATAACGATTGATATTTTATTCCACAGGGGAAAAAAGGACCCAGGTCTGACCCGGGGGAAACACACAGTGTTCTTGGGCTATAGAGTTGAAATTTTAAGAGCATTGATTTAATCAGCTGCTTACGTCCAGCAATCGTGCTCCATTAGACTGTCGACGTTTTCGAGAATCCCTTTGATCGTTATACAGTCGAACCCCGTTATAGCAAACCCTGTATATAACGAATTCACGGATATAACGAACGAAAATTTTGGTCCCGCCATTTTTCTATTGTGCGTAATTTAATTAGTATTGTGTACATTTAATGTAGTCGATTTTAGTCGATTTAATTCATTAATGATCATTTTTAATAGATTTTATAATTTTTTAAATACATCATTACTGAACACATTGCAACTAATGAGCTATACATTTTATGAACTCTAGCATTTTTCTTAACGGTTCGGATATAGTGAACCACCGGATAAAGCGAACAAAACCTTTGGTCCCTTGAAGTTCTTTATAAGGGGGTTCGACTGTATTACAAGACAGCGCAGTTCACACTGAAATGGCTTCTTTTGAGCCAAGCATTCAATATGAGCATTTGCAAAGAAATATGGGTGCACTTGTGATGTAATGCTCATTGTGAACATAACATTACAAAGTTATGTTACAAGTCATTCGCCGCCTTAGGGCTACTGTGCATTAACCCTATTGGAGTCGCTCACCTCTATGTTAACATGTGGAGAAAATGTGTTTACTATTGACAGCTACATAAATGTTGATAATCCAATAAAATTGGTATTTTCAGATAGCCTGAACTTTCCTGCACCCTGCAACAGGATTCATTTTATAAATTTCGTCCACCAAAGGAATTGAGGAGCATTTCAAACACACTAGACCAGATTTTCCCCCCGAATAATTTAAATTTCAAACTATTATTTGCATTTTTTTAAAGCGAAAAATGCCTCAAAGTGTCAAATTTCTTTCTCTATTACGGAATACAATTTAAAAAAAAATATCTTTCAATCCAAGTCGGCAATCCTTGGACACATTTTCTCCATAGGTTAACACGGAGGTCAGAGAACCCAATAGGGTTAGTACACAGCAGCCTTAAGACCATGAAATTTCAGAAAATAAGGGTCCATGAAAATAAGGTTCAAGTAGATGCTAATTTTCATAATTGAAAAATAACTGACGAATGGTACTCATTAAGAATGGAAGATGTATCATTTGCTATTTAAATCATACTAGTTCCTACTCATCAAAACATGACGGCTAGATAGTAAATAAATGTACTAATACACGAATTATACTCAACACATCATTGTCAAATGTTGAAAATCATAATAATGTGCAGAACTAAATTAATGTGTTTGAGTAGCTTTATGCTTAGTGAGTATCTAAAGCCAGATTTAAATATGTCACTGAGCATGCGCAGAAAGTAATTTTTTTAATTGTAAATTATCGCTAGTCAAACAGCGTGAAATAAACAATTTCCATCAGGTATAATCTTATATTTCACAAACATATTTATGATGTTAATAAAAATGGCAGAGAGGGATCTAGACAGACTGCTCGGAATAAACGTGTTTATCATTAAAACATGTCCCTCAGTATGCGCAGAAACAGTGAGTTTCTAAAGCCAGATTTAAACATGCCACTGAGCATGCGCAGAAATCAATTTTTAATTGCAAATTATCGCTAATTAATAGAAATTGCGGTTACAAAAACCAAATTTGACAAATCTACAGATTACAATCTTTCGTAAAAGACCAAAATGAAGTAAACTGATGCAGTAGTTTTCTCTCATGGACTGCCCGAAAAATCGGCTTAGCAACTTAAATATGTAGGTAATTCAACTACTAAAATATTCGTGCTGGTATTGTGAAGCGCATTTGCGTAACATGAGCTAGCAGCGAAACATTAAATCGACAAAAATATCAGAGATGAGAAGTTAAGAGTACATCCGCCTGGCTTTAAAATTCAAGTTTAATTGTATGCAGGGGCATATTAACGTAAGTATCACGATGCAGCTGACATCCCTGTCGTAAAATAGCAGACGAACAAACCCATAACTCCATTTTGCTGTAAAAAAAGTGCCGTCGGGTGGGCTTATCTGATTTTTGAATTTAACTGTTTCTGTCTAAATTCATTCGCACATTAAAGAGATGCCGATCGTATATGCTTAATGCCGTACCCAGTGATCGAGTGCTGCATGCCGCGGGCGCCAAAACAACAAGGTGCACGCGTGTTTTCTTTTGGTGCCCGTTACTCGAGGAGGTTCACGGTCGGCTAGCTCACGTCTACTCCCGCGTCTGTCGATACGTTCCAGGAAAAGGGCGATTAGAGGAGATCCACGGATCTCGAACGAGCCTCGCAATGATCACGCCTGCGGAACGAGATGGAGAAATGTTCGGCTAAAAGCCTAGGTGTCGCAGGGAAATGTTCGACATTAGATACGCGAAACGCATTTTCCTCCTCGCATCTTTAGATGTCGACGTAGAGCTGTTAAGGGGTGAAACCTTCTCTGTCATTACCAAGTTTATTTTTCTTCTGGAACTTCGGGGTGTTCGTGCGGTTTCTTTTCTTGTAGCGATGATTGGTCGAGGAGGGAATGACACCAATCGATGGTCACCCAGAATGGTAGTGAGTAAATGGGTTTATTGAACCAGGTGAGTATCGGAAAATCAATCAAAGGATTCCTTGTAAGAGCCGATGTTCCCCTGCGCAAAAGAACCAAAAAACAGTCATGAAACAGTCATTACGATGGTCTCGGGGCCTATTAAGTTGTTAGCTCTTAACCTGCAGACCATTAACCCGCAGGCTCTACGGTGGACCTCAACGTAAAATTCCACAACATGTGGAGCAGACGCTGCATTTTAATTTCATTGGCGGGGATTGCGAGACGCTTGTAGTATTCTCTGGCTTTCAATGAATTTTGTATTCGGTTCATAGTTTGTTTATATTCATTTATCAGTCGTGAGTTTTTTCTCCTTTTGAAAACATAATGTTCAATGTGTATTTATGGCTTAGTACAGTTTTAAGTTAGTGAGTTTAAGTAATTGTGGTGAATTAGTGACGTTGTAAATGATATGTAGTTAGAAATGGGTAAATTTGATATAAACTGTAGAAATGTGTTAAGTTATGAGCCGGATTGCTGTCGGAGCGATCGGCATCAGAATCAACATTGCAGTATAAGCTATCCGCTGTGGACGGCATATCTTATTGAGTTTCTCCTTTAGAAAAAACGGTTTCCAGTTTTTGAGTCGAATAACTAAAATGTGAGTTACTTAAGAATTAATAAGTGGATGTGGAGAATGAATTCCTTATACTCTTTACTGACCACGAAGAGATTAAAAAATCTTAGCTAATCGCGAGATTTCCTCAACGGAAAAATGACAAAATGAGAAAACAGGTGAGACATAATCCCATTCATAAGTTGGCAGAATCAATTGAATAGAGAATTTTTTGGCTAATTTGGGTATTATTCAGTATTATATGAGTAGTTCCATTAGGGTCCTGAAGGAAATGGATGCCCTTTACCAAATATTTGTCCCCTTTTTTTTAAATGAGAAATCATTCACTTGGTTTATATTAAGTATTTAGATTAATTTAAAACGTTAAAGGAAACCTTTAAGCTATACTGACAATACAAAAACTTTGGCTGATGAAGAAGCTTCATTGTATGAACTGTGGCACAAAATAACTTACAATGTAAAAACAACCCGATATAAAATTATTTTGTACCAAAGAAAAAAATATTAGTAGAGAGTTATTAAGGAGTATGCAAAGTGATAATTTGGCGGAGAAAATGGTGCAATGGTTCTGACATGAGTTTAGTACACGATTAAGTGCAAGACATTTTTTTTTTCATTCAGACAAACATTTTATTCGTGTTTATGGCCTTTGAACACCGGCAGAGTTGAAGGGAGAGGGCTGAGGCAGCTTTTCGTCTCATGACTGGACATGACTATCTCACGGGATATTTATTTTGGAAATTTGTTTTGACTAGTTTGAACATTGGCCTAGTTTGGTCATTGGCCACTCTTGATCAAGTTTCAATCCTTATTCTCCATTGCAGGGTGCTGGACAATGCCTCGGACTCTCATGAATACCGAGAGGCGAGGGGCTTTTGGGGAATACGACTTTTGTTTCCTTTGGTATTTTTTGTTTACTTTGGGTCACTTACTATCCATTGGAAATGAGAGTTTAGTTGTGTTATGAAACTTGCAAAATGTGTCATTGAAGGGAAATATAAGTAGAATTAAGGCTGCTGTGTACTAACCCTATTGGATTCCCTCGGCTCAGTGTTAACCTATGGAGAAAATGTGTCCAAGGATTGACGACTTGGATTGAAAGATTTTATTTTTAAATTGTACTCCGTAATAGAGAAATAAATTTTACACATTGGGGCATTTTTCGTTTAAAAAAAATGCAAACAATATTTTAAAATTTAAATTATTCGAGGGAAAAAATCGTATAGTGTGTTTTAAACGCTCATAAATTCCTTTGGTGAGCGAAATTGATAAAAGGAATCGTGTTGCAAGGTGAAGAAAAGTTCAGGCTATCTGAAAATACCATTTTTGGGAGGATTATCAGAGTTTTTGTAGCTGCAAATAGTAGACACATTTTCTCCATAGGTTAACATGGGAGCGAATCTAGTAGGGTTAGTACACAACAGCCTTAAGAGTTAAGGTTCCTTCATTCCTAGTTTCGAGGAACCTAGGAATGAAGGCTAGGAATATACGAGGATTTGTTCTCCATTTCGTAATCCTGCATCCATAATCACGAGGTGACTGAATTGGAACATTGTTTAGCTTAATCCAGTTCCCGGAGTCTTACTTCTCTCGGGTAATTGTTTTTATTTTAGTGCTCAAGCAATACAAAAATATTAAAGCGACATCTGCCTAAACTTTATGTTCACAAGTGCTTCTTATGTATGTGATTCTATTAGATTTATCTAGAAAAGAAAAAAGTTCTAATTCTCAGGCATGAATCTACCAACCTGATACATTTTAGATAATAACTAAATAGCTAAAATAACAGGAATAAGTTTTAAAAAAATGAACTGAATAACTAATATAATCAGTGAAATAGCTGAAAAAATGTATATATGCAAAATAAAAATGAAAGATATAAGAGAGGAATGAAATGAAAAATATGAAACTTTATGAAACTTGTTCAATTTTCAAAACAACTGCGAGAACTTTTGATTTAACTATCCAGATTTTACCTACTAGAGAATTCAATGAGAAACCTGTCGGTAACAAAACAACTGTTATTTGAAAGGGAAGGGGTGAGAACGAGGAAGAGGCATGAAAAGAAAAGCATGGGCTCCTCATGAGGCATGACGTCAACAGGTTATTTTCAGACGGATGCCTTTCCTTAGTGAGCAATTTCCACTCTGTTTACAACACGGATTAAAACTGATAAACAGGTTATCACCTATTTCTTTGCTCTGATCGTATTTCTTAAACTTCCAAATAATTCCAGTCTTGATACTTGTCAAACATAACATGCGAAACAAACAAAAAAAGAGAAGCTAATAATAACAGTATAAATAATAGTTTAATGCAAACTATTTTTTGTGTCGTTATTATTTGAAATTTTACTATAAGTTTATTACATTAAGTTTATGTAACATGGTGCTATAGTTCTGACGTGGTTTACAGATGTGATTAAGTTATCGCATCTGTAATCGTCTGAAAAACAGAAGCGATTAAGTTATTAAATTTTTCTTTCAAAAGTAAATTTGAACCAAAGTAAGAAAACAATCCAAGTAAGAATCCAGGAAGAATTTTATTTAAAAATTGAAATTAGGGCATTAAAATCTCATACTTTAAAACAGAAAAAAATGTCAATAAAAATTAGTACCCAATAAGTGTCTAACTTTTACATAAATTTGCATTTAAAATCCCAATTCTACACTTCCTTCATTGTTATGAGGAAATAAAAAAAATAAGGTATTACACCATAGTTTGATTATTTATTTTATGGCCGACGACACTTTTTTTTTTCATCTGGATATTTAGTCATAAATTTGAATGACGATCCAATATCGTCCAATATTGACACTTATTGGGTATCAATAAAAATTAATACCCAATAAGTGTCTAACTTGTCCATAAATTTACATTTAAATTCTCAATTCTACCCTTTCTCATTGTTATGAGGAAAATAAAAAAATAATTACAAGATAAAAAGAACTTTTTATATACCAGTTTTTAAATTTTCTGTTGAATCATATAAACTTGGCAATTCTATGTATTAATAAATACTTAAAAATTTTTTTTTTGATGAATTATCCATCAACTTGAAAGAAAATGATCAAATGCGCAATAAATAGAGAAATTATAAGAAATTTTCAAACAATAAAATTAACTGAAAATGAATTCAATGCTGCTTAAAGATGGCTAAAAGTATTAAAAGAATACATTGTCATCGTGTTCTGAGCGATTCTAAAAGTTTCAAATGTCTAGCTAATCGGGAAGTTAGTTAAAAATCGATTGCAAGATTTGTACTGGACAAGCACACAAACAAAAAAGCGAGTCAATAAAAACATGGTAATAAGGTATTACACCATGGTTTAATTGTTTATTTATGTCCGACGACACTTTTTTTTCATCAGGATATTTAATCATAAATTTGAATAACGATCCAATATCGTTGAAATATTGACACTTATTGGGTATCAATAAAAATTAATACCCAATAAATGTTTAACTTTTCCATAAATTTACATTTGAAATCTCAATTCTACACTTTCCTCCTTGTTATGAGGAAAATAAAGAAATAAGGAATTACACCATAGTTTAATTATTTATTTTATGTCCGACGACACATTTTTTTTCATCAGGATATTTAGTCATAAATTTGAATAACAATCCAATATCGTTCTTACCAACGAATAGGCCCCAATGTAACGAACGCCAGTTGAAGGCGAGGATCGAACTGGTGTCTCAAAATCTATAGGCCGGTATTCTACAAGCTTTCCCAGGACCGGCCTTAGTCATTCCGGGGCCAAATCGCAGATTTTTCGGTGGGCCCTTCAAGTTATTAATATTCACATTAAAAGATAAAAATTTAATGTGAAGCATAAAATACAAATATAGGAAGGCGGTGATATTTATTTATATTTTATATACAGTAATACCCCGAAGTTACGCGGTAGGTGGGACTGACGAAAGATCACGTAAGTCGAATTCGCGTAAGTCGGGGTAAAACTTTGCATATAAATGCATATAAATTTTGTTTAAATGGGACCAAGAACTTACAAAAACACCAGTTTAAAAGAAAAATATTGTATTAAAATTAAAATACTGTGTTATATATTAATATTATTAGGGGTACGTTAATTTCTCAAAAAATTACAATAGATAAAATTTCGCATTTATTAGCAAAAATATATAAATATATATATACATTAAAAATTTCGTATTTATTAAAAAAAAGTCACAATTTTACTTACTTGGTTAGGTAAGTATCAAAATTCTTACTTAAAAGCTAACATTATAGTAGTCTCCACATTCTCTTCTTTAAGGCAATAGCGACCTTTACACGTACGCTCTTTCCCGCGTGAAACCACGATCCCGCGCGATTGAGTCTACGTGTGAAGGTGTCGGAGAGGAAGGGAAAGCTGCTTTGGAGCGTACTGCAAGTTTTCCCGCAAGCTATCCCGTACGCTCCAAGCACTCGCGATAGAGCGTACGTGTAAAGGGCGCTATTAAGTAATAAGCAAATTTCGAGAAATCTATCTCTCAGTTAAAGACCGTGGATGGTCTTAGATAAGCAATTATATTAATAAATTATTGCTATTATTACCTAATTTCGCTTAAAAAGCCGTTTATCACAAGTTTTCACCGAAAAGTAGTAAAAAAATTATTTTCGTATTTATTCGCTCATATCAGCAAATTTTGCATTTATTCGCATCTACTTGGTAAATGTGAAAATTACCTATCCCTAAATATTATACACATGTACAAGATATTTTAAAAAAAATAAGTCGATGGTTTTAAAAAATCCAATAAAGTAGTTTGCCGTAAGGCTGTTGTGTACTAACCCTATTGGATTCGCTCACCTCAATGTTAACCTATGGAGAAAATTGGTCCACGGATTGCCGACTTCGATTCAAAGATTTGAAAAAAAAATTGTACTCCGTCATAGAGAAATAAATTTTACATTTGTGTACATTTTTTTTTAAAATGCAATTAATATTTTAAAATTTAAATTATTCGTCAAAAAATCTGGTATAGTGTGTTTTAAACGCTCATAAATTCCTCCGGTGGGCGAAATTTATAAAATGAATCCTGTAGCGTTTTGCAGAAAAGTTCGGACTATCTGACAATACCAATTTTATTTGATTATCAGCATTTATGTACCTGTAAATAGTTGACAAAAATATTTTTTAAATAAAAAATTTGGGGGCAGCGCTTAACCCCCCCTATTGAGAGAGAGCCATTACAATCTCTTAAAATGTCAATCCTAAGGGGGGTGGAATTCTCGAACTGTCAACTGGACTCCTCCCACCACAAGAGTCTGCAAGAAGAGGAAAAGGGAAATACGATTTTTTTTCCTTAGTACATAGCAGCCTTAACGCCAATTTTTTCCAAGAATTTCTTCATAGCAGACTATACTTTTTTTTTATTATTCCCTGCTTTGTCGTGATCACGCGATCTTTATTAGAGTCCAAATTCTCCGAAATCTGAAACCCTTTCTCAATTGCGCTGAGACCATCTGTCCAGTATATAATTGTCATAAGGTTTTCTTGTGGTATTGGGTCTGAAGTGTCGGATTCTTCAGTGATGTTTTGGTCGCGCATCTGTATGAGATCATCGACTGTCAGCTCCTCAAGATGAGAATCCAAAAGCTCGTTGACATCATTTCCATCGATTTACATATCTAATTGCCTGGCAAGATCTACAACTTCTTCTATCACATGAGCAATATGATTAGTTTCAGGCGTTGTTTCCGTCTCCTTTTTAAAAAAATATTGGACAAAGTTTCATCCAGACACCATTTAAAGTTTTTTTGGAAATTTTCATTAAAGATTTAAAAAGGGAAAAAATGGTAAAATAAAAAAATATAAACGCATAACCCCGTGTTCGTGTAAGTCGGGATATTATTGTATAGTAAGTCCTCGACTTACGCAAATTAATTCGTTCCAGAGCATTCGGTGTAAGTAGAATGCGCGAAATCGAAATTTACCATCAATGACATCATTGCCCCGTTTGTGCTCTAAATTTTCTAAAAAACTTAACGCTTTCGCTTGTAGTAGAGCAAGGCTTATCGGTATGCGTTGGTGTTGGAGATCTTAAATCGAAATTTATCAATAATTTCTTCATCGTTTCTATAAAAACACCTCTTTTCTTCGAGATTGTCGTCGTATTAAAGTTGAAAATTACAACCGCGTATCTACGAATCCGCGTAACTCGAGGACTTACTGTACATCTGTATAAATAAAAGAAAAACTTTGTGTGTGTGTCGGTCGGTCGGTCGGCGGAACAATTCCGGGTAGACCGTTTCCGGTATGGCATCCGTTATGAAATTCGGCCATGTTTAAAATGTCGAAATCGATGTATTTTTTTTTTTCATGAAAGTTCATAAATGTTACATATTTGGAAAGAGCTTTAAAAACTGATAATTTTTTCTGCGTACACTTATTCTGTTACTTTAATAGTTTTAGAAATATATCAGTTCTAAGTGCATACTCCACCGATCACAATTGGCCGTACAAAACGTAATCCGCCATGTTTTAAAAGTTAAAATCGATGTATTTTTTTTCATGAAAGTACATAAATTTTACATAGTTAGAAAGAGCTTTAAAAGCTGATCATTTTTTTGATGCGTACACTTAATCTGTTACTTCAATAATTTTAGAGTTATTTGGATTCTAATGAGGCGTCTCCTGTGAGATCATCCATCATTGACGATGTAAAATGTAAACAAAGCGTGATCTATTCACAGCGTGATTCTCACTAAAAAATGAATCATTGAAAAGAAATGTTTCATCATGTGTCTAATTCTTTTTCAATTTTTCATATTTTTAATTCAAACTTTTTAATCATAAATAGATCATTTAAAGATGTACTGATTTTTGGAGGATTTTTTGCCAATTGGAGGATTTTTTGCCAAAATTGAAAAAAAAGTTTAATTCAAGTGAACTGTGATTCGAGTGTCAAGTGATTCGATAGCTGGGTGTAGCCCGAGCGTAGCCGGGAGAATCTCGGCTAGTTTATAATAAAACAAAAACTAAAAAGTAGCTACATTACAAAGATTTTACTGACAGATCAAAAATATTTACAAAAAAAAAAAACCTTTCGATTATTTTTTATCAACGAAATCATTCATGATTTGACCAAATTTTATTTTTCTCACCTTTTCACGCTCTACAGACAGTAGTGCAATGCTTGTCGACCTCAGATATGCTTTATTTTAATCCGAATTTATTTTAATCCGAAAAAATTTCATATAAAGCTAGCGCGGGGATTGGATCCAGTAGGTCCAATTGGCTAAGACCCCCTCATTGAGCTTCCCCCCCTCATATCATGTATAAACACACTGTTTGCTTAAAATGCCATCCATTTAAATAGGTCACTTGATACAACTCTCTGATCATCTGTCTGCCTTGAAACAAAAAAGGACAAATATTGGTAGCTTAGTTTTTTGAACGCCTCCACTAGCCTCTGCTATCCGCGAAAGACAGTGATAGCGCGGAAGACAATAACATTGAATATTGATTGATTTAAAATAGTATCGAAAATACAATGCTTAAAGAAAATAGAAAACAAAAAGTTTGATGGATTAGAATAATATTAAATTTCTGAGTGATTGAGAAATTCGAAAACAGTAACACATTTTATATAAATTGGGTTAAGTGAACATTATTTCTAAGTATATTTTCGTCCCTCTCAATGAAATCCTGACGCCTGTCCCCATTTCATACGATGAATATTTCTTCTCTTAATTTTTATCGGTGGAAACAAATACAGAAAGTAGAACTGGCGAATATGAAAAATTTCGACTTTGTTTTTTCAGGGCACATGATTTACGGCAGATAAAATTTCTTTTCGTAGACCTCTTTTCCTCTTTCGATTTGATAATAGGTCATCGACAAGAGAATCGAGAAGACAGTGGAATATCCGCTAAAATGAAAGCTGAATCAGATGAGGAGAAAATCGGTAAACAAATAAACTGTTTGAATGAAATGAAATCAATAACAAGAGATTAAATGCAAAACGCTTTAAAGGAGCATATTTGGGGCACGATTCGAACGTTAATGGCGGTTGAAAACAAACGAGCTTTAATCTCTCTTAGACCGGCTTTTGATGTTTTATAGTTGAAGATTGGGGTAAGTGAAGATTAGGAACACAAATGAACGAGTTCACCTGTGTACCTTGGGAGGTATAACTAATATTTTTTTGCCTATGTTATGGACTTTTGTGGGAAAATTAAGAGCTGGAAGGAATAAGAATCACATAAATGGGAAGCATTGGTCAACATAAATTTTAGACAGATATCGTTATTTATTTATTTTTTTTGGAACGAAGTTCTTTTATGCGGCTTACAGTAGAATGAACTGGCAGGAATCGTCACGTAACGAAAAAGCGTTATGCCCCCTTCATAAGAGCTTTTTCTCAAGGACTCTGTGGCTGAATGGTTATCGCACCAGACACAATACTGCAGAGGTCCCCGGTTCAAATCCCCGCACAAGCGCTACCGGCAATTTTAAAACCATTTACTGCACACTGTATCAAATTTGATACATAAGTTATTTTCCCCTTTATATTCAAAAGCAATATTTTTTATCCACTTGTGTACCTTGTATTAATTTTGAAACATCATAGCAAAGCTTTTAATCACTGTTAGTTACATTTTCGTAGTATAGATGGCAGCAGGAATACAACTGCGATCTCAGTAAAAGATAGCCGTTCAATTCATACCAGACCTGCCTTAGTATTTGCTATATTTTCAGTATTTTAAAGTCAGTTTACATCTTTGGAAGTTTTATAAATATACTTTAGAGGTACGTAGCTTTATAATTATTAATAGAATACTTCTTTAATCTTTTATAAAAAATTCAAGTATGATTTCAATTTTATGTATCAAAAATGATACATGGTGTGCTTACGCCATTTTTTAAAGGAAACGGCGGGAAGAAAGTTTTTAACACAGAAAGAAATTGAGGAACTTATGAACAGATCGTGGAGTGATCATAGGGAAGATGGATCTGATTCAGAAAGCGATGGCAGCACAGGTGATCCTAATTATAAACCAAACAAAGTTTGTGATGAAATTTTTTATGGTAGTAGTGATTCGGAAGATGAGGTATCATTACTAGATAATAGCGATGTTCTTGATCTGCCTAATGGTGGGAACATGCCAAAAACTAATAGAAATAATACAGGGAGAACAAAGCCTGCAATCAACTGGAAGAAAACTAATTTACTTCTAAATGATGATCAAATTTTATTCCGAGGTGACGAGAATCTCGCTCCTGAAATTATGAATTTGAACACACCTCTAAATTTTTTTAGTTATCTTTTTACAGAAGATTTGATTGAGCATATAGTTCAAGATACAAATTTATTCAGTGTGCAAAAAAAACCCAGAAAAGTGTGTCAATGTAACGAATTTAGAAATTAAACAATACATTGGTATTTGTATAATGATGTCTATTGTACATGTACCAAACACTAGGGCATATTGGTCACCTGCCATAGGCAATGATGTAATAAAAGAATGTATGTCATTAAAACGCTTTGAAAAGATAAAAGAAATTCTACATTTTAATGACAACAGTAAACAACCACCACATGATGACCCTCAGCATGATCGTTTATATAAACTTCGATCAGTTGTAAATGCTTTACTTGAAAGATTTTATACCGTCCCTATGGAATCGCGTCTTTCTGCTTAAACTTATTGTTTGTTATTGTTCTAATTCACGCGGGATTTATATTGTGTCATTAATTTATTTTTGTTGGTGATTAAATAATAAAATTAATCCGATTAAAAATTATGCTAGGTAACATCTAAATCAAAATAATTACTTTATATATTAAAATTTTTAATTTTAATAAAAATAATTAATTTATATATTAAAATTTTTAATTTTAATAAAATAGAGAGAGAGAGAGATAGTTGGTTGTATTAAAGAGGGCTGCGCTTTTTGGCGTGACAAAAATACACTAATATAATCAATAGAAATGTACATATTAAATCACGTTTAGAGTTGAAAAAATAACGTAAGGAACTTCGTTTCTGACGGGGGTCTCCCGACCGCACAGTTTTTTGTTTACTGTTTGGGCACTAAAATTAAAAATAATAGCCTGAGAGGGGTACCTCTATGAACTGAATAAAGCTAAGGCCTGTATTGTACTATCAAAGTTCTTTAACAAAGATCTTTTATAAAAGAAGTTTGACGAGAAATATGACAGTGTAATACCTAAACTTTGACAAAAGATAACTTTTATGAAAGTTCTTTTATAAAAGTTCTTTTATAAAAGTTGAACTCTTCGTCAAAGTTTTATAAAAGATTTCGGTGCCCGGATGTTATAAACAGTATTTCCAACAATGGTATGTAAAAAAAGAAAAAATACAAATGTGTGGAAAACGCGGCAGATGAAGAGCAAGATTTCGATTCGAAATAATTTTAGCTCTAATTAAAATTGCATACTAATAACAAAACAGAAATACACGAAAAATATTCAAAATGTGTATGTTAAAAGAAACGCAAATCTTTCGAAGCAAAAGTCTTACGATGCTGAAATTTTGCATGGTGGTTACTCCTAAGCTCTACATGCCCACTAAGAACTATTTTTAAAAAATACAAATTTTAAGGGGGTTAAAAGGGGCTTAACCCCCCCCCCCCGCCTCTAAAAAACACCTACTGTATCTTTGATATCACAGAGTCTAGGAAGATGAAATTTTGTATGGTGATTCCCCTTAAGCCCTAGGTGCTAACTAAAAATCTTTTTGAAAAATACAAATTTTAAGGGGGTTAAAAGGGGCTTAACTCGTCTATAAAAAACCCATTGTATCTCTGGAACCATAGGACCTAGGAAGCTAAAGTTTTGTATGGTGGTTCCCCTTAAGCTCTAGGTGCCCACCAATGAATATTTTTTAAGAGCTCGAAGTTTAAGGGGTTTAGACCTCCCCCCCCAAAATAACTTTTATAAAATATCTTTGTCAAAGAACTTTGATAGTGTAATAGAGGTATTTTGCGGTCATAGCATTTCTTTTATGTATAACTTTTATAAAAGATGGTAATAACTTTATAAAAGATCTTTGTCAAAGAACTTTGATAGTGTAATAATGGCCTTAGCAATGTTCCAATTCAATCGCTTTTCACGTGATTAGATGCAGGACCCTTATGAAACGGAAAAAAAATCCTCATGTATTTCTGACCTTCACTTCCTGTCTTGAGGAGGAACCTTAACTCTTAATTCTGTTTTTCATAATTAACTCCTCAAAAAAGTAAAACAATCCACTATTCCGCTGCAGTACATTTTACAAATTTAAAACTGCTCATTCGGGGGAAAAGATCATTACTAAATGCATTGAAATTTTTAAAAAAAGATTAACTTTTATGTACCGGCCCCTTAAGTGTTATTGAAAGTTGATATTCTTTGGGCAGTTTCAAGGTATACTGTTTCTTTTATATCAGAGAGTAACCATTTACCATTTGTTAAGTAACAAAATATATATTTTTTTCCAATGCGGCAGACGGTTTCTTGGAGAATATCCTTACCGCCATAGTACACCGCAGTTTTGCTAGCCATTTTATTATGGGGGCACCATATAGGGGGACTAGCATTACCCCCTATCAAGGGACAACACAAACGGAGGCTTTTTGTGGCTCGATCCGAGCACCCTCAGCACCGAAAACAAGCGCGATGTACCACAGGGCCGCCACAAGCCCAGTAAAAAATATCTACAACTGATGGTTGCCAAATCATCTTATTTTCAGATATATTCACTGAACTTAACCGAATTTTACAAGATAGCTCTATGCTGTGGTTTCAAGCCTAGCCCCCAGCATACCAGATAGCCTTGGACCTGTATATATGTAGTGCATTTGTGTCTTTTATGGTCTATATGTGTCTTTTTTTTTCTCAAAATAAGTCAAATCTTTTATCATGTTTTTCTAATTTATTTCCTAATTTGTTAGCTTTAAAAACACTTAAGATCATTTATACGTCTCTCCCCCCCCCTCTACCCCGAAACTTATGTTGCGTGTTAAAATATTATATATTATACCTATAGGAAGGAGTATACATATGTTTTTAAAGATAAGTTCTATACAAAAAAATCAAATTAACTGGGATCGTTATTCTCTATCATCGTCATTATGTAATATGAACATATTAAAATATTAATAGGATGGTGTTTTTCCAACTTATTTCTGTAAATATTTTCCGTGGTTTTCTATTTATCTTTTATATAGTTTTTTAAATCTTATCATTCTTACCTATTTATAGATATAAGACCATAAGTATTATTTTATCTATAAATAGGGATACGTAATTTTTGTACTTACGAAATAAATGTGAATAAATGTGACAATTATTTTTTTACTACTTTTCGGCGAAAACTTGGTGATAAGCGGCTTTTTAAGCAAAATCAGGTAATAATAGTAATAATTTATTAACATAAATGCTTGTATAAGACCATCCGCGGTCTTAACTGAGAGATCTCACTCTCGAAATTTGCTTGTTGCATATTGCTAAAGACTTAAGGAAGAGAATGCGGAGACTACTACCTTTAACTAAGCTTTTAACTAAGAATAGCTTTTAACTAAATAGCTTTTAACGTTATAAATATATATATATATATATATATATATATATACACTCATGGACAAAAAAAATTAGCGCACCAAGAAATAATTGCGGGATCGTAACGAAACTTGCAATGAAGGTACATGTCGGGGAGATATGCAAATGATTAGAAATGCAGCGTGATTGCGCATTACGTATAGCCGGTAGAGGGCGCTGAACATCGTACTCTGTGGAGTATAAAACAGGTAACCAAAGCTTGTTTGAGTGTGCTGAATCATTTACAAAGGAAGAGCTGAGATAGACATGCCATTACGCCGTGTTCGAAGACAATATAAGCAGTTGTCGCAGTTTGAGAGGGGGAGAATCGTCGGGATGATGGAAGCTGTGTGGTCAGCTAGGCGAGTAGCTCGTCAATTAGGCCGCTCTGATTGTGTTGTGAGGAGGTGTTGGGAGCAGTGGACCCGAGAGATGTCATGTACACGAAGACCAGGCTCAGGACGCCCTCGACAGACCAGTCGTCGAGAAGACCGCCACATCGTAAGAAATGCACGCGTACAGCCAACTGCTTCATCGGCCGCCATCCAGGCACAGGTAGCACCTTCACTAGGGGCCTCTGTGTCTTCTCGAACCATACGAAGGCGCCTGGCTCAAGGACAGTTGGTATCGCGGCGCCCATTACGTGTGCTGCCCTTGACGCCCACCCATCGACGCCTCCGTTTGGAGTTTTGCCGCGCACGAGGAAACTGGACTGCAGCGGAATGGAACCAGGTCGTCTTTAGCGACGAATCCAGATTCAATCTCGGCAGTGATGACAATCGTGTTCGTGTGTGGAGAGCCCGTGGTGAACGCTTCAATCCTGCCTTTGCTGTACAGCGACACATCGTTCCCACAGCTGGTGTGATGGTATGGGGTGCCATTGCCTACAATACACGGTCACCCCTAGTATTGTTCCGTGGCACCATGACAGCCCAGCGGTATGTTCGTGAAATCCTGCAACCACATGTGTTGCCACTCATGCAACGGCTCCCAGGAGCCATTTTTCAACAAGACAATGCTCGGCCTCATACAGCAAGGGTGTCACAAGACTGTCTCCGCACTGTTACTACCCTTCCTTGGCCTGCCCGATCCCCAGATTTGTCTCCAATCGAGCATATCTGGGATCATTTGGGACGACGAGTTGGGCATCCCACGAGTTTGAACGAACTAGAGGCAAGGTTACAGCAAATATGGAACGAAATGTCTCAAGACATCATACAGAACTTGTATGACTCAATGCCCGATCGTATCGCATCGTGCATTCGCGCTAGAGGGGGTCCAATGGAGTATTAACTCCTCCGTTCTTTTGCCTTTTTCTCTGAAATAAATTATCCTTTTTCTTTGAGTTTATTATCATTTACTTATATCAAAGTAGTCATTACGTATGTAAAATTTCGTTTCATTTTGACGACTCCTTCTTGGTGCGCTAATTTTTTTGTCCATGAGTGTATATATATATATATATATATATATATATATATATATATATATATATATATTTCCGAAAAATGCTAAATTTGGATATTTTTTATGCGAAATTTACGTACCCCTATCTATAAGCCATGTTTTTGTTAAAATGTAAAGATTGTATACAAAATGATGCTGTTTTAAAGGTACTCATAATTATTTACAGAAAGACGACGAACTGCTCAGTTTATACCAAGAAACGGCGCGATTAGTTGATGCAGCCAGTATATATCTGCCTACGAAAAGAAGATCGGCTGCAAACAAAACACAGCGCACGAATCTGCCATACTGACTGAGACTGCACCTATACAATTTTTATATTTAAATCACCGCCGCTACACGCTCTTGATGGGCAATGCCATTTTACAAACTCCGAGATCTGCCTCCATAAACAGTCGAGTTCACTCTTCAGATAGCCGTTAACCAATTTCGGTCGCTCAGCTTCAGGACCATTAAATGAACGAAAAACGCATGTTTTTTGGCCCATTTTCAGCAAATGGCATACCTAGAAATGCCATTAAATGGCCCGGACGAAGCAACTTTAATTCCTCTCTGGAGACGAGACTGATCACGGAGCAAATAATTTGATCAAGAGGGTTCAACCTGAGTACACCGAAAACTGTATTGACCCCACTCGAATCGATGCGTTCATATCGGAATAATTGATGGGGAACGGGTCGGTAACTTAGCACTTGATTGCCTGGACAAGTACTTTAGAAGATGAACCGGTACACAATAATGGCTGATGTCAGAGAGGGGGAATTCTTATGCTTCGTTAAATCCAAAAAACATATATGCTCAATATTTGATGCAAGTAGGAATTATGGCCTATATTTTATGCAGGATATACTTGATATAAGAACAAAAATGCAAGAGATCCAATGTCAGTTAAAAATAATTACAAGGTAAAAAGAACTTTTTATATACCACGTTTTTAAATTTTCTGTTGAATCATACAAACTTGACAGTTCTATGTCTTAATAAATCCTTATTTAACATTTTTTTGATGAATTATCCCATCAACTTGAAAGAAAATGATCAAATGCGTAATAAAGAGAGCAATTATAAGAAATTTTCTAACATTTATTAATTGAATTACATATATGAGATTTTTACAAACATTAATACCAGAGACTACTTGGTTTCCAATTTTTTTTGGAGTGCCAGGTTAACATCGTGGAGGTGAGGCTTGACATATTGAGAATGAGAGGCTAAGTGTAGTGTAAACTACATATATGATGCGTCATACCGTTACTGAACCCAACAAGGGAAAACATATAAACACATTATTTTTGTAAACACACTAAATTCACATGTATTCTGTTTTCAAAATTGTCAAACGCCGTTACGCAAAAGTGCAAGCATTGAATTCGATCGAAGCGCCACCTTGCGGATTTTTTTCCGAATTAACTTTCCATGCAGAACAAAATTAACTGAAAATGAATTCAATCTGCTTAAAGATGGCTAAAAGTATTAAAAGAATTCATTGTCATCGTGTTTTGAGCTGTTCTAAAAGTTTCAAATGTCTAACTAGTAGGGAAGTTAGTAAAAAATCGATTGCAAGATTTGTACTGGACAAACACACAAACAAGAAAGCGAGTTAATAAAAACGTGGTAATAACTGATTTTAGGCCCGTTTATGTATAACAAGAAAGGCAAAAAAGCGATCGCAGAATTTTATCGGTTGCTCGCTCTCTCTAAATGATTTTATACTTCATTTGAATTTTCCACATTCCGCACGTATTGAGATTTTTTTTTATAAACTTTGTTTTTGTGAAACATTTTTAGGGGTTATTTCATCCGTTATCAAGCAACTGAACAATGCAAATGAGAAAAGTTCACAACTACAATGCATATCAATAAAGTCGTTAATTCTAAGTACGCGGGGTAAAAGTTGTTAGGTTTAGAATTTTAAAAACTTTCGGATAAAATTACTGAATAATCTCAATTTTCTTTAGAAACAAAAATCTATCTGAAATTAAAAAAAACTGGTTGGAATATTTTGTTTGGAATTTGAATTTATAATATTAAAATTTCCCACTTTGTAAAGAAAGATCTGAAATTAAAAAATCTGAAATTTTTGTTTATATTTTCAAGTGAATTTATATTTAAGGTTTAAATTTGGACTTGCATATTTTTAAAAATTGACCACAAGTAGTATAAAAGTGAGTATAAAAATTGACCACAACATTTGACAAACTGGCCATTCTCAATATATTAAACTGCCACATGAAAGGATAAAAGCTCTTATTCCCCCTTCCCCTCCCCAACCAACACACACACACACAAACATACACATAAACAACAACAACAAAAATATACCTGAAATACTTTTGTGCACGTGCAAGAATAGCAACATGCGTATTGATTTATACAAAATTAATAACTCGGTGAAATATATAAAAAGAGTGTTTTAAAATTTTTTTTTTAAATTTCCCTCTTAGTCTCTATTTTGGTTGCCCTACCGAAACGTGGCAGACGACAGAACCATAAAAGGATGCCATCCCCTTCTGGGTTTCACGTCGGTAGCGATTTCATTATGTAAAATTACTTCAGTAAACTCCCAAGTAACGAGCACTTCTCATTACTGGACGCATAAAATTTCGTCGGCAGGAACGGTCTAGTATGAATGTATTCCTAGTTACTTGCTTTGTGGATATCCTCTGATACCCAAGCAGACAGTATTTTCATAATCCTCTTCATAGGCAAGAAACCCCTATACGGACACTAACTGAGCTTGTTAGGTATCACAACGTGTAACATACACATAAATCTTATGTTTTATTATACGTTTACGGATGGCAAGAAATTAATGCTTGCATGATATAACAACAACTGCTGACATTTTCTTCGCTTTTTCTTTGTAGGTATTGAGAGAAATCCAGAACTATTTCCCTTTTTTTGTGGATACCTCGGACAAATTTTCCAGTTACACAGAATCCGTTCATGAGAAGTTTTACTAATTTTCAAAGACTGAGAAAATACGATGATAAAGGAACATATCGAATCCCGACAAGAAAAGTGACACAAGTAAAAAAATGGCAATTTTGAGAATGTATAGATAAGTGCCCGATCGTGCACGAAAAGCGACACGTATCTATACGTATCTCGCAATTTGTCCACCTGAGGGCAGTTGTATCAGTTTTATTGTGTACTGCTAGTTCAAGCTGTGTTGTTGTTCCAATCCCCTTGGTGTAGGAAGCCTACACCAAGTCCAAAGGACCTAGGTCCTCAAATTCTAGGTCCTTGGCGAAGAAGGTAAGTAAGCAGCTTCACTTTAAAGTGAGGTACCACTAGGGCTGAAGTGTGACTTGACCTCGAAGGACATTGGTCCCGTAATTTTGAACCGAGTCAAGTGACGAGACCGGAACACTTGACTCCGAACCTTCAGAGGTAACTTTGAGAACTTGGAGGACATTGTAGCCACGACCTATTTTACGTGCCCCGGCCACCATTAGTGAACACGGTGATGGATTTGCAGCGACGAGCATCGAACTAGGGACGTTCAGATCACTGGCCCGCTGATCATGCCAATTGGGCCACCGCACCCCCTTGTTCAAGTTGTAGAGTATTCATTAAGTTGATTTTTCTCAAATGCTTCATTTTTGAGTTGTGTCACTTTTCTTGCCGGTGTGCGATATGAGTGGTGTAGGATCAAAACTGGCAATGTCCATCAGACTTTTTTTTCCGGTAAAAAACTATATCTTATGAATTTTTTAATTTTTTAAATTTGAAATTACCTTTAGAAAAATTCTCACTTTTTTACGCCATTTTCCAAAATTTTTAATGTAGGAATACGTTCCTCCATAACGGTCCACGATAAAGCAAAATTTATAACGCTAAAACCGTCGTCGCGAGTTATACATGAAGAGTGGCAGAGTAGACATATGTAACTTATTTTTCTTACCATTCACCTATTCTGCATAGGGTTATCACTCATCCTTCTCTTGCTGTAGGAATTTTATTGTAAAAAAAGAAAAGAAGTAAGCAACGATAAAAAATCCTACGTTAATAACCTACGGTAGTTTCGTTAGAAGAGACTACCTTATATTTTTTTTAACTGATTGTATTACTATAAGGAAGTATCCTTATGGCAACTGTGTACTAACCCTATTGGATTCGCTCTCCTCAATATTAACATATGGACAACACGTGTTTACTATTGACAGTTACTTAAATGCTGATCATCCAATACAAATGAAATTTTCGGATAGTCTGAACATTTCTGCACCTTGCAACAGGATTCATTTTATAAATTTCGTCCACCGAAGGAATTGATGAGAGTAACACACTATACCAGATTTTTTTCCTCGAATAATTTCAATTAAAAATAATATTTCCATTTTTTTAAAAAGAAAAACGCCCCAAGGGGTAAAATTCATTGTTTTATTAAAGTACATTTTTTAAAAAAAAGTCTGTAAATTCAAGTCGGCAATCCTTGAACCCATTTTCTCCTTAGGTTAACATTGAGGTGAGCGAATCCAATAGGGTTAGTACACAGCAGCCTGAATTCTTTTTTTTTTTTTTTAATGGAGACTTAGTTTTGAACCGACAATACCTTGCTTGGGTTTCCGGATGCAATATCTAAATGTATTCGATCACAAATAAACAGTTTGTCTATTTATCATTGAATATCACGTAACATTGTAACCGTATCTCTGAATTTAACGTTGAATGCCTGCAGTGGAAAAGAACAGTTCAAGTATCATAATGCACCAGAGATCCCCTCGGCAAAAAAAGAAAAACTAAAACCTTCCATTTCTTCGATCGCAAAACAATCTTTTGATGAGATTGCTCTGTGTGCTTCAGACATTCTGCAGAACTCCTTCCCATCTCTGGATATCACTGTGGCTTTATGGACTGTATTTTCATCGAAATCAAATTTGCGGCACTTCTTTTTGCCATTTGCGATTATGAAGGATCCAAACATGCCATTAAAGCCCATTGTGGGCGAGTATCTAATTTCCCCCATGGGCTTTACCCTAAATAAATAAATGAATGAAGGGTAGGTTTTCTGCGTATGTTTATTGCAGGTGTGTCCAGGGATTCTCAGTTGAGTACATAGAAAAGATTCGCCATTCACTTTCTGGTATTATATTCTTCTACAGTTTATATAGTTCGATGCATAGGTTATATATATATATATATATATATATATATATATATATATATATATATATATATATATATATATTGTTTACTGTAGTTTAAATAACTAACATCAGCAAACGAAGATAAACTTAAAAGTAATTGGCATTGAAATTCATTTGGAAATTTGTGGTTCATTGCGAATATTCGTCAGAACCACGTTTTAGAAATTATAGTAACCATTAACTGCAAGGAACTGAATAATTACTTAATCGTCGCTGATATATTTTAAAATATAAAACACGATATAAAAATATTAGTTCCCGACTGTATAGTTATAACTCTTCTATTACCTCTGTGAACGATACACAAAGGGAATTACGATTTAATACTAGTATGTATTGTCCGACTGTGTGTAAATGTACGCGTGATAATTTCCATAGAAGTTCTAGAGACAAAACAACTGGCGTGTGGTTCGGAATAAACGTAACTACGGTTTTCGAATTTCAAATATCTATCTCGAACACCTTACAATGTTATAAGAAATAAAACTTTTTAACAATGCATTTAAATTATAGGAAAATTTCAACAAAATTTCTTAAATAAAGCTTCCGCTTTCATACTTACCTGAAGGCAAAATATTTTTAAATTTTTAGATTTTTATTTTAGAGTAGATGCTTTGGCAATGTGCCTGTTTTTGTATCTAGTCCTAGAGATGCGACATCGACAACAAAACATCGATGTTTTGAAACATTGATGTTCAATATTAAAACATCGATGCTAACAAAACATCGCCCAAAAACCATTGATATTTTTAAAAATCGATGTCTTTGAACATCCATATTTTAAAACTGCTTTAGTAACCTCTAACTTAAATGTTACTTTGGTTAGTCGTGTGGAAGGGGGATTTAACTTTACTCTCTGATTGGGCTGACACAAATGACAAAAACTGGGTTGCTAGAGTCAGCGCATATCACAGAATTTCCATGATACATTTTATTACTTTTACCAGAAAATTGAGGAAGATATTTTTGCTATCAAAACAATTGATAGGGCCAAAGCCACAAAGAAAAATCCGTGATGTTTTCTAATTTAAATTGGTTGAATGTGAAAAACCTATTGTAAATATCATGTCATATTTACAAGTTGGAGAATAATTTACTTCCAGGAGGCTTAAATAATTGAATAAAAAAAAATTCTGAAGGTCATGACTGTAACACAAGAGAAAAGTATTGGTTTCATGTCAGTAGAGTATAAGGCAAAATTATTTAAAAGAATTTTTGAGTTTGGTTCAACAGAGTTTAATATAAAAAAAACTAATAAGAATAATTTATTAACAAATATTTTATTTTCAAATTAAATATTACAAACGAAAATTACGTATACTTACATATCGATGTTTCAAACCACAAAACATCGATGTTTAAAAAAATCGGCTTCAATAAATCGATGTTTAGAATATCGATGCTTTTATCAAAACATCGATATTTTGAAAGCATCGACATCGATGTCGCATCCCTATCTAGTACTGCGAATGCAAAGAGTTCCTGTAGAACAGTGTTTCCAATCTTTCTCGGGTAAGGATCCCCTACAATGGTTTCCACGCATCCTCCCCCTCCCCCCTTCTCCCCCTGCATATTTTTTGAACAAAGTTTTTTTACGCGGCTTACAGTAGAGTGAATTGGCAGGAATCGTCACGTAACGAAAAAGCGTTAAGCCCCCTTCATAAGAGCTTTTTCTCAAGGACTCTGTGGCTGAATGGTTATCGCTACGAAGCGAGAGGTCCCTGGTTCAAATCCCCGCACAAGCGCTCGCCTTTTCTATTCCCACTCATTCTTGGAATAGCGCAGTATATATATATATATATATATATATATATATATATATATATATATATATATATATATATATATATATACAGTGGAATCTCGATCTATCGTTTTTCAAGGGACCGATTGAAATGAACGATAAATGCGGGAAAACGATAGATGCGGAAACATAACAAAGCAATAGGATCGTTGGGACTGGATAAAATGAACGACACATACGGAAAAACGATGGATCCGAAAACGATCGATCGAGATTCCACCGTATTATAATATATATATATGAATGTATGTATATGTATATATATATATATAATCAATAGAATATATATATAATCAATAGAATATATATATAATCAATAGAAATCTACATATTAAATCACGTTTAGAGCTGAAAAAAATAACGTAAGGAACTTTGTTCCTGACGGGGGTCCCCCGACCACACAATTTTTTTTATTGAAAAGGCCTTTTAAGACTTGAGGAAAACCTACAAAAAGTATTTTCCATAATTTAGTTCAAATTAAATGTTTAATTTAACAAAAATGAAATTTATAAGAAATTTGTAAGAAATGGCGAATTTTAAGAACCATTCAAACCCCAGTCAAACATATTCCCCCCCCCCCCGGCATTTCGTTTCATTAAAATGCAAATAACATTTTTAAATTTAAATTATTCTGGGGGGAGGGAGGGATCTGGTATAGTGTGTTTTAAACGCCCATCAATTCCTTCGGTGGACGAATTTGTAAAATGAATCCTGTTGCAAGGTGCAGAATAGTTCAGGCTATCCGAAAATGCCATTTTTATTGGATTATCAGCATTTATGGAGCTGTCAATAGTAGACACGTGTTGTCCATATGTTAATATTGAGGTGAGCGAATCCAATAGGGTTAGTACACAGTTGCCATAAGGATACTTCCTTATAGTAATACAATCAGTTAAAAAAAAATAAGGTAGTCTCTTCTAACGAAACTACCGTAGGTTATAACGTAGGATGAGCCTTAAGGATACTTCCTTATAGTATTTCTTTCCCACTACACTACATTTTTTGGTTGCAGTTTGCCCAGTCTGTGTGTTCTGTTGGGGGATCACTTTTTCCCTTTTTATATGCTACTGGTTTTATAAAAAGCATTTGCTTTTCAGATTTATTATACTGTGAAACGTTTAATTCTGTATTTCATCGTTCATATCATTAAATCTTTATATCAATTTTTCTTATATCTTTTAATGCTTTTATATATCATTGGTTTTATAATCTTTACATATAATCGGTTTTATCTTTTGTATAAACCATCTCTCTTTTCAAATTTTAATTTTATCGTGTTTACACAATTTTATTGCCATCTTAAATAAATTTCTTGTGGTTTGCATATCCTATTATTAACAAAAGTGTTGGTAACCAATCCGTTATTTCCGCTGTTGTTGCGCGTTTTATATATACTGTTTATTGGCTCCAGTCTTGTGTTTGGCGCTTCATGTACTATTTTGAACCTTGCGCCATAAAAAACCAACCAACCAACCAACCAACCAACCAACCTTATATTATTTCGATCAGTTAAAAGGAAAAAATTTTGGAAAATCGCGTGCTGTTAAAACACGTGAGAATTTTTCTAAAGGTAATTTCAAATTTGAAAAAAATCAAAAACGCATGAGATATAGTTCTTTGCCCTTTACCGGAAAAAAGAGTCTGTTGGACATTGCCAGTTTTGACCCTACACCACTCATATCCCACCCCCGGCAAGAAAAGTGACACAACTCAAAAATGAAGCATTTGAGAAAAATCAGCTTAAAGAATACTATACAGCTTGAACTAGCATTACAATGAAACTGATACAACTGCCCTGAGGTGGACAAATTGCGAGATGTGTCGCTTTTCGTGCACAATGGGGCACTTCATACATATTTTTCAATGACATAACCTCAAAATTGACATTTTTTGACTTGTGTCTCTTTTCTTACCAGGGTGCGATATGTAAAAGCAAGAACCGAACAGAACAGAACCTCAAGAAAAATAATGTTTCTACCACATTGATTCAGAATAATATAACAATAAAAAAAGTCGAAAAACTACAGTAGTAATGCCAAAAGTGACAGCACAAATTGATGAAAGACAAACTGACGTTTAGAATTTATGTACTGTATATATTAAGTAACCACGATTTTCATTTACTACTCAAAAAGGCGGTACATTTCTAACGGATTGAATTTGCACTTTGCATGACACTTTCCATTTTAAAAACAACATTTCTATCCTACGGTTCCATGATAAATAAATGCAGATAAATTTTTCAATGAAATTCGCTAAAATGTTTATTTAATTGAAGGAAAGCATGCCGACCCCCCAGAAAACACTTCGCGACTCCCTTGAGGTCGCGACCAACAGCTTGGGGAACCCCTTCTCTAGAGTCTGATTGTCTAAGAACAAGTACTCATATTTGTTAGTTGAATCTTTACTATTGTTTGGTAATGCGTTTAGAATGCTTAAGGAGAGTATCAGGACGACATCAGAAGTTATGGAGTCCTACTGGTAACAATCACTCTTGCTGGCTCCCGCTCTACAGAACTCTAATAGTTATCTTCAATAGCAAAGTTAAGCTATAGGTATTTTTAACGTAGGATTATGTTCCTCCATAACGGTCCACAGGAAAGCAAGATTTCAGATATCCGTACCTCGAGAGTTAAAATTTTGGTAGTGCGCCAATCCCAATCGGTATCGCTTGGGCAAGCAGTAAACAGTTAAACAGAAAAGTACCAAAATGCGGCAAAATTTTGACTGATAGACACACACACACACACATATATATATATATATAGAGAGAGAGAGATAGATAGATAGATAGATAGGTAAGCAACAATAAGTAATCCTTCGTAAATAACCCGCGGTAGTTTCGTTAGAAGAGACTACCTAAAATTTGTTTTTTTTTTCCTCATGAATTTTTCAAATCACAGATAAGGAAATATATATTTTATAACTAAATTGTCTGAATTCGAAGAAAGACTTTTAAACGCCACGCGAGTGTTTTTTTAAAATCTTTTTTATATTATTTTAATTTAATTTTTAAAAAATTACATTTTATAGCGAGAAACATTTATAATTTAAAGCCTTACAAACGAAAAAAATTCAGGTAGTCTCTTCTAACGAAACTACCGCAGGTTATTAACGAAGGGTTACTTATCGTTGCTTACATCTTTTGAATGTATATATTTATGTATGTGTTATGTATATGTGTATCTATATATGTGTACTTATGCATATATATACATATATGTATGTCAAAATTTTTATGCATTTTGGTACTTTTCTGTTTGACTGTTTACTGAATGTCCAAGCGATACAGACTGGGTTTGGCGCGCTGCCAGAATTATAACTAGCGAGGTACGGACGGACGGCTTTAGCGTCTGAAATTTTCCTTTCCGGAGGGCCGTTATGGAGGAACGTAATCCTACGTTAAAAATAATTTAATTTTGTAGCGAAAAACATTTATAATTTAAAGCCTTATAAACGAAAAAACAAGAGAAAAATAATTTAATTTCGGAAACTTACGCGCTTTTTATTTAAATGCCAACCCTCATACGCAAAAACACAGAATTCCAAAATATATATTAGCTAATAAGTGATTAGAAAAATAAAGATAGAAAAGTTCCCCATACGTTGACACTGAGATCGAAGATTTGTAGTGTGTCTGATGCATAGCCTCAAGGCGCTAAAATGAATCTTCATTCAGTGCATTATTATCTATATGTAAGTCAATAAGCAAATGAACGAAGTGTTTAGATAACCTGCAAAAAAGTCAATAGCCCTCAGTTGACTTTCCAAAACAACTAAATGACTAAGGAATGATTTAGAGTACATACTTTTAACTTGATTTAAAGAAAAACCCAAAATGTATAACAATAACATTTTTTGCAACAAACTATCTTGAAAATAAGCAGTTTAAACTAACACAACTAACTTTTCAGGTATTCAAGAGGAAATTTAAAACTTTGTTGTTCTCTATAACAGTGGTGCGGAAACTTTTTTCCACTGCGATCCATTTTATTTAAATAAAGAATCACTCCCCCCCAACGAAAATTGTTGGTAGTAGTAATATATATATATAATAGTAGTAATATATATATATAAGTAATATATATATATATATATATATATATTAAATTAGGAAGATGTTAACAAAAAGATAGAAAAAAGAAATTGAAAAATTTTAGCAAGCTATTTTAAAAATCAATGAATAGTAGATTTTGGGTATATATTTACTTGCATAATAACGACAAAAAATGTCTCGCTTACTCTCTGCACTTGGTTTTGGCAAATCTCATGAGACTAAATATTCATATTTAAATATTAATTTGCATTTGTATTCATTTAGGTAAAAATTAACAAAATATTTAAAAATAGCCTGATTAGCACATTTATAGTAATTTTTTAATTAAATAATTCAATATGATATAAATTTTCTTCGAACTATCCGCAACCCCTCCAATTATTCTTGCGATCCGCAGCTTGCACACCACTGCTCTAAAAGACCTAAAATGTAATGTCAGGTGTGTGCTGGACCGTGCTGCGTGTGCAAGACATCCAAACATTGCCCAAGAGCGGGAGGCCCCCTTTAGGTATGGGGCCCGTTTGGGAAGGAATGGTCGAATCGGCTGAAAATCAGCTTTGGGAACAAAGCTTTTTCTTATTATTTTATTAATATGTGCAGTTAGTGCCGTAACTAGCCATTAATATGCCCTGGGCAAGAATTTGCATTTGGGTTCCGTAATTAATTAGGTTTGGGAAAATAATAAAAAAATACATAATTTTGGGTACCCCCCTTTCCAAGTAGGCCCTGGGCGGGTGCCCCTGTTGCCCCTGTCTAGTTACGACACTGTGTGCAGCAGTTATTTTATGCTGTCCTCAATATTATCGGTATCACCAAACTATTTGAGGTTTATATTGTTTACTCGCGATCCAATCCTATGGAAGCTGTAAAACTTTCGTTAACGTCTCGGATCATCATCCTATTCAGTAGCAGTTTTTAACCTTAGGCTAATTTTTGGTTTACACAGGCAAAAAAAAAAAAAAGAAACCCTGCGTGACTGTTTTAATTCCTTTTTTTTCTTACTTGCTGTTAAACCTGGGTTTAAAACTCTGTACACATAGGAGCTGGATCTGAATCCAAAAGCGATGTTTAACGTGTTCCGAAACCTGTGTGAGGATGTAAAAGGAGATATCTTCCCCAGCATGACCCAATAATCAAAAGGTTGTTTAGACAGCAATAACATTTATTAAAGTTAACAAAAACAAGTAACAATGAAAAAACATCAGTTTATATATAAGCACTTCGGACACGTACTCGTGTTCGGCAAAATTAAGTAGTAGTCGGCAAACTACGAGGAAAGTGAACGCCTTATACGAGTATACAATGCAAAATGGCGTCAAATGATGCTGTTTACAATTTTGCATAAGGCTGTTGGTTGTTGACACCGACAGTGTTATCGATCTATAATACGAATATCGATATAGCAAACACATTTTCAGTTTAATTTTAAAATATCGAAGAACACCTGTAACACAATAACTGTTAACTACGGTTACAATCAGATAGATAAAAGCAGCTCTGATTTCGGCTGCAGTCTTTTTGTAGAAAATTAGATATTTCCTTAACATAAAAAAAGAAGATTTCTGACACTATGCGCGTATTACACTGGTGAAATAAATTAAGAGAATTTGCATATTTTATCGAATTTCGTGAAAAGAGCTGAACTGAATGTAAAACCATTGCTTCTAGACAAAAATGCAAATCTTGTACGTCAAATAAGTAAGCGTACACGTGTGTGTAGACGGAGCCAGTAGAGAAACAGGCTTTATAAGCGCACGTAAGTTAAGACGCTTTTCGTTCGCTGGCACACCTCTTCGAATTTCTTGGTGTTATTTTGCAGCGATCGGTTAATTTCAAATTGTAACAGTAAAAATGAGTAACTACCAACGTTTAGATGATGGAATGAGGTGGCGAATTGTGGGGAGGCTAGAAGCAGGCCAATCTCAAGTCCAAATTTGTAGAGAGTTCAATTTAACGCCCAGTGTCGTGTGTAACATGGAAACAGTTCCAGGATACCGGATCCATCGAGAAGCCTGGGCAAGGTCATCCAAGAGCCAAGACGGCCAGAGAAGATCGCCATTTCTCGATTATAGCGAGGCGTAACAGGAGTGCTACAGCTTCTCAGCTCTCTCGTGACTTGTATGCAGCCACAGGAACCCGTGTATCAAGGGTGACTGTTTCCAAAAGACTTCATGAGAGAGGGTTGCTTGCAAGAAGACCTGCTGTTTGCGTCCCGCTCACTTCTACGAACAGGAGAATCGGTTTATCATGGTGCAGAGAGCATAGAGATTGGAGTATGGATGAATGGGCGACCGTTCTCTTCACTGATGAGTCCCGGTTTAGCCTAAACACCGATTCTCGCCGTACGTTCATATGGAGAGAACCAGGGACCCGCTACCTACCCTCCAATGTCCGCGAAATCGACCATTATGGTGGAGGAGGTTTAATGGTCTGGGCAGGCATCATGTTGGATGGCCGCACACCTCTCCATGTCTTTGAAAAAGGGACTGTGACTGGTGTGAAGTATAGGGATGAGGTCTTGGAGACCCATGCTCGCCTTTTCAGGGGTGCAGTTGTGTCTGAGTTCATTTTAATGGACGATAACGCGAGGCCACATAGAGCTCTTCTGGTCGACGAATTTCTAGACAGTGAGGATATTCGCCGGATGATTGGCTAACCAGATCTCTAGACCTTAACCCTATAGAATGTATGACACCCCTTGCTGAACGAGTGGGACGAATTGCCCCAAGAAATGATAAACTACCTTATTTCAAGTATGAAATCACGCTGCGAGACCTGTATATCTGTAAGAGAGGACCATACCCCCTATTAACTCATCTATTAACCCATTTTTTTGTTTATTCTGCAACCGCTGTATCATACCTTCTGACTCCAACGAGTGTTACGCACGATCATGCGCTTGTATTACAATTATTGAATGGTAATTTGTTTTGTATTGTATCAATGTATGTACATATGAAATTTCATTAAAATCGGTACAGTAGTTCTAGAAATAATCGACCAAGTCTGCAAATTCTCTTAATTTGTTACACCAGTGTACATAAACTATTACATTGACTTGTTTATGCTCAATACTGCACTTGCAAATCTGTGCTGATGAGCGACTTAGAAACGAGTCCTTAAATTTTTGAGGTTCAGTTTGAAGATGAAGGATTCAACAGATGTTAAATCCTTGTTAAGACGGCGCTTTAGTCGATTTCGCTGGTCTTCGATTTCATGATAAGCTATGGAAAATTTTTTCTTGGTATTTTTTAACAAATGATGTTTGACCGTTTCAACTTCGAATGACTGAATTCAGTTACTTTAACATACTTAATTAATTTTTCTATGATACTTATATTTTATTTCGTTTTTAATGCTTTCGCTTAGAACAATAACCCTATATTAAATACAGCGATGTGTGATATAATGAAAAAGTAACAATTTTTTGGGTAAACCCGGGATAGCCTAGTGGTAACGCATCCGCTTCGGTACTGAGGGTGCTCGGATCGAATCCCGAAAAGCACCAATTCCGCCGTGTCGAGGCCGGATAATATGGGCACGTTAAATACGCAGACCAGAATGTCCTTCTATGAGGTTAGAAAGGTTGGGAGAAGGGATGATCCCCCAGATGTCGCCCCTGGGGGTGCTCTATCAAAATCGATGTGACACTTGGCTAAGTCGAACTACGGATCCCCGTGACGCCATTATAAACCGGAGACGCACCTCTCTGCCGGCAAGCCTATATGGATCTGGTCTGAAAAACTTCCGGTCAGGCGGAATATGCAACAACCACAACAATTTTTTTTTTTTAAATTATCGCCCAATCAAAAATGTGTCCTTGAAGTACGTCCGCAACGAAATTTTATCCTATAAGGCTCGGTGCACACGAGCGATCCGGTGTCGTTGCGGCACCGCAGTTGCGATCAGGAGTATATAGAGTTGAAATAACCGACTCGAGCCTAACAGGAATTAGTTTTACTTACAGTAAAAAATTAAAAAGAAAACAGAGCAAATTTGCGCAAAGAAATACAAGGTGTCCGGGCTAAAAGTAACCAAAAGTTATGGCCTATTTTTACGGAACTACCCATTAGAATTTAAAAAAAATTACTTAAATAGAAAGAACATCTCACCAAGTTTTAATATCAATCATAGATTTCGATCACAGTATCATAGATTTCGATGTATGCACCTTTTGTAGGACGACAAACGTCTAAATGGTAATTCAGTTCTCTCCAAGTGTTTCTTAGCATATCAGGAGTTATTACACGAAATGCTTGAATGATACGTTTCTTCAACTAATCCACAGTTTCAATTTTTTGCTTATACACAGCGGATTTAATGAATCCCCAAGCAAAAAAGTCTAATAACTCCTGATATGCTACGAAACACTTGGGGAGAATTGGATTATCATTTAGACGTTAGTCCTGCTACCGAATGTGTACACATCGAAATCTATGATACTATGATCGAAATCTATGATTGATATTAAAACTTGGTGAGATGTTCTTTCTATTTAAAGAATTTTTTTAATTCTAATGAGTAGTTCCGTAAAAATAAGCCATAAATTTTGGATACCTTTAGCCCGGACACCCTGTATTTAAAAACGTAAAACAAAACCACAATTTTTTTAAAGTATAGAAAATTTCGTTAAACTGGCTTTTACCCTCTTAAGGTCATTTAGCCTTTATTTCATACTAGTGAAATTGATAGTTTTGAATATATACGAAAATTTAACGCTCGCGCTTGTATGTCTATTTTTAAACACTAACATTTGTTTAGCCATATATATAGTCGAACCCCGTTATAGCGAAACTGGTATATAACAAATTCCGGATATAACGAACGAAAATTTTGGTCCCGCCGTTTTCTTATTGTATTTAGTTCTAATTTATCCTTTTATAGTGAACCTCCGAAATCTTAAGAATCGGCTATAACGAACCTTTTTTTCAGTCGACTACTGAATTTTTTTTCTATTTTTAAACTTTCTAAGAATGTTGAAGGTACAACGAATGTTGAAGAAGAAGATTATGAAGATTTATCTATCGCGATGTGGATAGAAAAGCGCAAAATTTCATCATGCTCAGATTGTGACATGCATTTGTTTGAAACATGTGATGATGAATTCATTACATGTGAAATTCCGAATGATGAAGATATTGTGGAAGAAATTAAAATGAATCATTCTGAAATCGAACATTCTGTATCTGATGCTGATGAAGAGGAGCACATAAATGGCGAAATCCCATCTCAGATGCTACAGCAGCGATGCGTATAATTTCGTCTACACAAACAGTGGAAGAATGAGTGTTGGAGTCATTTGATGTATTGGACAAAGAAATTCATAAAAGGTTTTTGAAATCGGCATCACGTCAGTAGAAGATTATCGATTATTTCTATATCAAAACAATGAGCAAACAATTGAAGGTAAAATGAATTTATTTCCATTTGTTTTCCTTTTTAGTTCATTTAATTAGTATTGTGTCAGTTTAATGTAATCGATTTTAGTCAATTAAATTCAATAATGATCATTTTTAATGATTTTATGATTTTTTAATACATCATTATTGAATGCACATAGCAACTAATGAGTTATACATTTTGTGAACTCTAATATTTTTCTTTACGGTTCGGATATAGCGAACAAAACATTTGGTCCCTTGAAGTTCGTTATAACGGGGTTCGACTGTATATTTTTTTAATGTAAAAAACTCGTTGAGTCACCAACTTGTGAGATTCCTCCACAAAATCAGAAGCCGGTTGCCTCGACAACTCTCTTGAATGAATAGCATCAACCCAGCACAAAATAGCCAAATAATGAAGAGTAAAAGTGATTGATGTCTGTGCATTATGAATGGTGAAACAATAGGCGTGAGACACGAGTTTAAAGGCGGGAGTGCCCAATCAGACAGGGAGAGCGCGACATAACCCTCCCGAAGTTTTTGTTGCGTTAAGTTTCGCGAGCCATTTTCGGGAATCACGGCAGAAAGAGTTAAAAAGCCACTTGAGTCACAAAATGTGTGTCGAAAACTCCACGCAATTCCCAACTTCGCAGTCCACTCGTCACGATGCACGCCAACGTGTTCAGTCGGGCAAAGACCGTCATCAGTGGACTATTCGGCAGGAGTTCGATATGGTCTGATGAATCATTCCGCACGTTATTACCAAGAAATGGGCAAATAATCCCATGATGTCAAGCGGGGGGAAAGATCACGACTCCCGATAGCCCGTATCTACCTGTTGGAGTTGTCATAGCGGTAGGAAGATCTTGTGGGATAGTATTCCATGGTTGAGATTTGGGTGAATTCACTCCCTTTGGACCGAAAAACGATGGTTATCTTTTTATAGGATCATAAATGGCGTTTAACGTGAGACGCCCTCTCTCTCCCATAAGATTATAATTCATTTTCGAATTCTATTCAAGTCGAAAAGGAGTGTTTGAAGGTCTGTCTGCAAAACCGGCTACATTGAACTCCCTATTACCGCGATGGGAGGATTATCCGTTATGCGAATTATGCGCGATTACTCACAAAAAAGGTAATCCCAGCATATGAGTCAAAAAGTTAATAATAAATCAGAAGTTGCCTCCAGAATGTCAACAATACTTAATTATCAAAGGAATATAGCATATTTTTTTTTCAAAAAGATAAAAATATGTCCGCTTTACAATTTTTTTTTAGATAGATCACCAGAATATGTAGTTCCTTCAAAACATCTGAATAGTTCCCTTTTTTCCGTGATATACTGCCCTTATTTTGCTTTTGCTTTATTTATTCATTTATTGGTGGGGTAGGGGGAGAATTATCGGTGTATCGCTTTTCCGACACATCCAAGAATTTGTTGTTGTTGTTGTTGTAAGCCACTTGACCGACAGCAACATCAGATCAAGTCCCGAAGGCTATGGGTGATGAAGGAGGGGCTCCTATTTGACTGTCTACACAAGGGTCGAAGTACGACTAGGCGAAAGGACCAGTCTCGTAATTTTGAACCGAGTCAAGTGACGAGACCGGAACACTTGACCCCGCATCTCCAGATGTAATTTTGAGAACTTGGAGGACATTGCAGACACGACAGATTTTGCGTGCACCAGCCGCCATTAGTATACACGGCAGTGGATTTGTCAGAAAAGAGCATCGAACCAGTGACTTTCAGATCACTAGCCCGCTGCTTTGCCAACTGCGCCCTCCAAGCATTTACCCTTGAGAAATAACACTTTAAGTTCAAAATTACACATTTGCATGAAGAATACTCAAAAGTTTAGCTTAAATAAATATTTATTATTAAATAAGAAGAACGTTTAAAAACTTTAAAAAATTGTGAAACCTCTTCCACAAAAGTAAGAGTCCGATGCTTTATGTTGATGCCCGTTATCTGCTGTTGGTGACATCCGATTACTCATCTAACCTTTTCGGAAGGGATAAATGTTCAGAAAATGTAGCTAAAATATATTTACTGCAAAATTTGAACTCATTTAAGGCAGTGCTTAAAATATTAAAAACACAAATAATGCCATTATTTACCAGATATAGAATTCGTATCAGGGTCTTATACACATAAGGCCATTATTCTACTAACCGAATGATCGAGGTGATCAGAGGTACATTCCGATCCTCAAACTGTCGTGAATTTGAGTAAATAATTTCTTGTAACCAATAAAAAAAAGGCAACAAAAAAGTGAACAGAACGCTATCTAAATTTTCTTTGTATATCGATCTTTTCGCATACATAACCTTTTCAATTCATTGACTAGAGTCTTCGGCTTTGAATGCAAGTAAAATGACTAATTTTTATGGCAGAACTAGCGGAATACCCGTGCTTCGCTACGGGGTACATTCAAATTAAATACAACGGTCAATGTATGCAATTAATGCCAAAAAATATATATATTTATGATAAATACAACGATCAATGTAGGCGATCAAAATCGTAACGAATATATTTATAGACAAAATAATGTAGAAGAAAATATTGAAATTAAATCTAATAGATCATACTAAAGAATATAGTACAGTTAATATAGTACAGTTTGAGGAACATTTCTTTTACTGTACTTTAATATTTTTTGGATAATGTCCAATCGTCTGCCGCATTAGAAGGAAAAAAAAAATTTTTGTCAATTTATTTCGTTGTTATGCACGTGACGCAAAATTAGTTTGAAGAATCATAAACAGAAAAGAAACCACGTGATCAGCATTTAATAAATTGAATTCTAAAAATTAATCTTTAAAAATTCACCAAAAATCAGAAAATTGAGGAAAAGATTCGAAAAAAATTTCATTTTAAAGGAATTTTTATGATCTTTCTCGTGATATAAATTTATAACTCTCAGATGATTATTTTAAATGCAAACTTAAAAAAATGTTACAAAAATGATTAAAAATTTAATTTTAAAAAAATCTAAGAAGAATTTTTCAAAAATCTTTCTTAGTGCACCTCTACACTATAAGAAGAATCGCTATGAAAAATTTCAGCCCTTTAGTTCCTGCAGTTTGGTCTCTGCGTTACATGTCAGTCAGTCAGTTAGTCAGTCAGTTACGGAACTGTTTTATATATATAGATAAGCGAAATACAAGTGATAATTCCCAACAATAATTGATTATATTTCCTTTAAGGAATAACAAACAGTCAAATATATATATATTTCGACAAAGAGAAAAAATAAACATTTTCCAAAGTTAAAGAGCGATGACATTACTTATACGAGCGTTACTGTTAAAAATTTCGATGAAAATGACGCTGAAACGATTTCTGAAAGAGGAAAAGGGCCGTCATTATTTGAAATGTGTTCCGGAGGGAGAAAGATTGCTTTCAAATCCCTCATTCTTGAGAAGGAAACACCAGAAATGATTCACCTCTTTCCAGGACGGGAGGATGAGGAACACATTAAAATCCGCATTCAAAGCTCTCTAGATCGAAGAACTCCTGACTATCATTCTTTTTTTCCCCATAGAAATCCAGAGAAAGGGAAAAAGAATCCCCCGATTTTGAACCTTTCGATCAAAAAAACGCAATTCAAAATCACTCTAGCATTTGTTATAATGAAGGCTATATCAAACGATAAATACTGCTGTACTTTTCTCCAAAAAAGATTAAAAAATCATGATAATTAAGAAACGATATATAGGGGAAATTACGATTAAAAAAGGATAAAAAAAATCTATTCAAGGATAAGTCCAAATGTATCGCTTCTACGCACAACTAGCTCATTCCGTGTTTCTTCCGACCAAAACATATCTAAAAATGTTTTTGCGATCAGTAGATGGATACAATACATAATTTTCTCACTAATGCATTTGTTTTTGTCTCGTCGGGATGCCTTCAAATTGTTTTTGTGACATGGAAAACTCGATTTTGAGGTCATTCATGTCCAACACTAATTTTTTTAATAAATCTTTCACGGAGATCTTACTGAATGATTGAAACTTTACAACAAGCTTGTGGTAATGATTCCTCGCATAAAGCTTTTAGTTTAATTTAGAGAGGGAAGGTTGGGAAAGCCAGAAGAGACACATTTTTTCGAACTGAGTATCAGGAAGGCCGCGGTAGCTTGTTATGAAAAATTTTCAAGAAAAATTAAAACTTCGTTTGAAAGGAAAAACCAGTAACGTTGTGCTGATAACTTTTTTCCCATTGAAACAATCCATTTGTTAATTCTTTGAGGTTAGCAAAGACTGATCTGCAAGAATTTTGCGGAAAATCTATTGACGTTATAGCCCTAATTTTGCCTCTTTAGACTTCTCATAACTCCTCAGAAACTATAAGAAAATACGTATATTCAAAGAGAAGTCAAAAGGTGTAGCTACTGTACACCGAGTTCATTAGCCCAGGTGTTTATTTCTACCAAAAGATGCCATGTTTAAACATTTAAAATATCGGGGCGATAAGAAGTAAAACAAAATCTTTTAAAATTTAGCTTATGAGATATCAGTTTGTTAGAATTATGTTGTCTTGAAGATAAACAAGTGTAAATCTTGATTTATTTTTATTGAAAAATACACAAAACTATGATGGTTTTATTGTTCATAACAAATATAATTAGCTTCTGTTATTCACTCCCATTATATATAAACGTTCATATGTTGTAGAATTTTGTTGTTGTTGCTAATGCTCCCTGGTTGGAGGTTCCATTCACCAGGTCCAAATACGCTATTGGGCTGAAAGGGGCGGCTCCTGTTTTGAATTAGCACCACAAGGGTCGGAGCCCGACTTGGCTGAATGACCGGTCCCGTAAATTTGAACCGAGTCAAGTGACGAGGTCGGAACACTTGACCCCGCACCTCAGAGGTAAATTTGAGAACTTGGAAGATATTGCAGCCATGACCTATTTTACGTGCCCCGGCCACCATTAGTGAACACGGCGGTAGATTTGCAGAGATGAGCATCAAACCAGGAACGTTCAGATCACTGGCCCGCTGCTCTTGCCAACTGGGCCACCCTACCCTCTGTAGAATTTTTCTTTTAAGATTCGTTTAGTAATTTTCAAATACAGGTTTGAGCAAGCAATGTCTATGTAACTCTCTATAAGTTTTAAAGTAGTAATCGAATATATAAAATGTCTCTTTAGTAAAGAAAAAATACATTGTAATATTTTTCCATTTACTTCCCCCAATAGTAACGAAGAAGTTTCGAAATTATGAAGTAATTCAAATTAATGTTTTGCCTGAATTTCGAGAGGCTTATAAATGAAGAATATAATACAGGGCTTAAAAAGTAACTTATGTAAAGCAGAAGATTTCGGGTTTGACTCCCAGAATAGCTGATTTTATTTTTGGGGTATTAGTTGATGGATACAAATCTGTTTTCTAAGAAATGCATTTGCCTCATAATAATCAAACGAATATTATAAGAAAAATGGATGATATTTAAAAGATTAAATATCTGATTCTCATAGAAAGCTAAAACTGCAGTTTGGGGACTTGAAATTCAGATAGTGTGGAACTCGTCAGGAAAGGATTCGAGAGGTGATGGTAACATCGCTTTTAAATGCGTATCCACCTAGATGGATGACACATTGGGAAAACTAGCTTTTCTCTCTGATAAAGGTTTTTACGATTTTGTAACTTATAATCAACACCCGACTTCGGTGGGTTTGATTATGCACGAGTTTTCAACCAATTATTAAATAGAATTTTTTTTTGTGTTTTGCACCCAGAAAAACATTGCGTTATTTAATTATCTTTTGTACCACTTTATAAACGTCCTCTCTTTATGTTGATGTTTAAAAAAAACAAAGAAACAGAATATACAGAGGATAAACAGGGTGTCCATAATAAAACTTTCCTACTTTAAAGTTGTTTACAGTCGAAACTATTGTTCAGAGAGTTGTGAAATTTTGTGTAGGATATATTGAAGGGATGGGAATTTGCTTGAACGAATAAAAAAATTAGTACAAAATTTCACCACCAGAGAGAAGAACCAGTTTCTTCAAATTTGCCAACCATTAATCGAAGACCTTTAACAGTAATGGACCTTTTCGTAACCCCTTCAAACTCCGAAATTTTCGTAGAGCAACTAGTGCTGAATTATCGTTTTGGTAAAACAATTTTACTAACAAAGCTCGATCTTGTAATCGTAACGATGACATTCTGATTAGCAATAGCAAGCACGCTGAAAAAAAAATCACCGTGAAAGTTTCTGGGTTTTATAACAGCTTCTGCTCTACGTCGACAAAAATTAATTTGCATATTTGTTTCTTCTTTGTTCCTTCAAATCTTTTGTCCGAAAATTAGTTATCGAACAAGTTTCCGATCGATTTTGCAATCACTTTAAAGATTGTAAAATTTAATGAGTATGAGTTATTGTGTTAGAGTGTCACCTATGGATAAAAAGACGTGAAATCTTAAGAAAAGAACCAGTCGTAAATGTGTAATTCAACAAAAAACGCTTTCTGGTTGTGGAATTTTGAACTAATGTTTTTATTCGCTCAAACAAATTCCCATCCCTTCAATATATCCTACACAAAATTTCATAACTTTCTGAACTATAGTTTCGACTGTAGACAACTTTAAAGTAGGGAAGTTTAATTATGGACACCCTGTACATCACGCACACGCGCGTAGGTTGGACGACATATTGTCGAAGAAACTGATGTTTAAGATTACGGTTCATGACTCGAAAAATGATAAAAATGATAAAAATATGCCGTGGCTTTGTTATAGATGAACATATTGATTTAAAGTATATAAAATATTGACCAATTGTATTGAATATATTGACTAAAAGTTATATAACATTGAGTGTCTTAACATAGGGAGCTTAATATTTCGATGATCTTTAGTGAAAATACGGCAAATGTATTTTTTGTTGGATTAGATTCTTTCTACCTCGGAGAATAGCTAGAATCATGTATAAACGGTAATTTTAATTCTGTTAATAAAGCTGAATTATCATTGCTGAAACACTCGACTAATTTAGAACGGTTCTAGCTCCTTGTAACGTACCTCTACGAAAATTTATCAAAGTTTCACTAGAAAGAGAGCTATATCTTTCTTCAAAATTCAGCTTTTTGAATGCTGCTATTTCGAGAAGTTCGTCTCAAGTATGATACTTGATATTAACAAAAGAAAAGCCCAAGGATGTCATTGTGCTGCATAAAATACTAGATATATACACACACACGTGTGTGCTTTTGTATGCAAAAAAGGGCCTTGTTTTGTGAAAATTTGCTATTGTCGCAGTAAATCTAAAATAATAGGCTTATCACTCATTCATTTCCTTTTGAGTCCCCACGTCTCACCCAGGGCTGGAAACGAAAGGAATATCACCCGTATTCAAAATCTCGAAACGATAAGAAGTAAAACAAAAACTTGTAAAATTTAGCTTTTCAGATATTAATTTGTTACAATAATGTTGCCTTGAAGATAAATAAACGTAAATCTTAATTTATTTTTACGAAAATGCCCACAAAAATATGATAGTTTTATTGCTGTTGTCGTTTCTAATGCTCTAATTTGGAATGCTTCTAATTTGGAAGTAATCCCAAACCAGGTCCATATAGGCTAGTGGTCTGAGAGGTGCAGTTCCGGTTTATAATGATACCACAAGAGTCGGAGTCTGATTTAGCCATGTGCCACCGCAATTTTGACCGGGCACCCCCAGGTATCGGCATTTGGGGAGATCGTACCTTCTCCCACCCTCTTTGACCTCATAGAGGGAGTTTTCAGTCTAAGAATTTAACGTGCCCATATCCGGCCTAGACACGGAAGTATTTAATGGTGCTTGCCGGGATTCGATCCGAGAACCCTCAGCACCGAAAGCCGACGCGTTACCACTCGGCTACCCAAAGCCCTAGTTTTATTGTTTATAACAAATATAATAATTAGATCCTGTTATTCACTTCCAATATATATAAAAACGTTCACGTGTTGTAGAATTTTTCCTTAGAAAGATTCGTTTAGTAATTTTCAAATGCAGGTTGGAGAAAGCAACGTTTGTAAAACATTCTATAGGTTTAACAATAATAATTAAATTTCCCTCCAGTGTATGTATAAAGTAAGTTTTTTTAGTAAAGAAAAAAATGCATCGTGTTATTTTCCATTGAATTCCCACAATAGTGATGAAGTTTCGAAATCATGGCGTAATTCGAATTAATATTTTGCCTGAATTTCGTGAGGCTTATAAATGAAGAATATAATACATGGCTTAAAAAAGTAATGTATGTAAAGCAGTAAATTTCAGGTTTGTCTCCCAGAATAGCGGATTGTATTTTAAGTGAAAGAATAATCGACAAATGTGAGAGAGTGCGGCAGGGTTTTCATTACAGGTCGACTCCCGCACAAGTGTAGTGATTACGATTGAAGTGAGGATCTCCCCGGCAAGTCATTTCAGGCATTGGTGATGGGAGAAATGCCTGGACTTAATTGCCCTCTAATTCCAAATTTGATATGTTTCTGTGGAGCATGTCTAACACCGTTAGAAACAAATGATTGTATTAAAGACATAGGATAGAGCTAGTAGGATCTTCGAATTTCTGCGACCAGAGATAACGAGAAAATAAAGTTAAAAGCACAAAAGGTTTTACCGTAGATTATATATCCATAGTCTGCGTATTAATTTTTGATTATATATATATATATATATATATATATATATATATATATATTAATATATATTATTTATTTTTTTAAAGCGGAGGAACTTGCCGTCAAACATTCGCCTGTATTACGCCGCAGTTTACTGACCATTTTATTACGGGGGCACCATATAGTCGGACAGCATTACCCCCTAGAAAAGAACGACACAAACGGAGGCATTTTTCCTGGCGCGACGCTGGGATTCGATCCGAGCACCCTCAGCACCAAAAACCAGCGCGCTGTACCACAGGGCCGCCACAAGCCCCCGTGTATATATATATATATATATATATATATATATATATATATATATATATATATATATATATATATATATATATATATATATATATATATATATATATATATATATATATATATATATATATATATATATATATAAATAAATAAATAAATAATAAATAAATAATAATATATTACTCTAAGTAATAATAAAAACACTAATTTAATTTAGGTTATTAGTCCTATAACACAGTCTCCATAGTAAGTTTGCTTCTGTGTTTTCATTAGCTCCATGGTTGCAAGGTTTGTGACCTCAGTCTTCTTGCGGTTTCCTACTCTTAACTTCCACTGTGTCTAGCTCCAGGCTTGGTGTTCTATGATTAAGCAACTATTTATTCAATTCTCCTGTTTCTTATGGATTGTACGGTGTCTAAGTATGTTTATTTATTAGATCATACTTATCAGAAACAATCCATCGGTTTTTAGACAGAAAATATCCTTTCCGATTTTTTTATAAAATTAAAAAATCGGAAAGGATATTTTTATAGACAAAATAATGTAGAAGAAAATATTCAAATTAAATCTAATAGAATACTAAAGAATATAGTACAGTTAATATAGTACAGTTTGAAGAACATAATATCTTTTACTGTATTTTAATATGTCCAATCGTCTGTCGCATTAGCAAGAAAAAAAAATATTTTTTTTGTCTATTTAGTTGTTATGCACGTGACGATAAATTTATTTAAAGTACCAGAAAAAGAAATCACGTGATCAGCATTTAATAAATTAAATTCTAAAAATTAATCTTTAAAAATTCACCAAAAATCCGAAAAGGGAGGTAAAGATTCGAAAAACATCTCATTTTAAAGGAATTTTTAGGATCTTTCTCGTGGTATAAATTTCATAACCCTCAAATTATTATTTTAAATGCAAACTTAAAAAAGTTACAAAAACAGCTTAAAAATTTAATTTTAAGAAATCTAAGAAGAATTTTTGAAAAATCTTTCTTAGTGCACCCCTACACCATAAGAAGAATCGCCATGGAAAATTTCAGACCTTTAGGTCCAGCGGTTTGGTCTGTGCGTTGTATGTCAGTCAGTGAGTCAGTTACGGAACTGTTTTATATATATATAGATATATACGGTACCTCTTGCGCTAGAGGCGTATTAAGTCAGCTATTCTAGAATTATCCATCAGGGGTGCTCGAATTCTCAAACTGTCTCAGCGAAAACAGAAAAGCATAAAAATTAAATTTTACTGGCTATACACGCGCGAACGAGAACGGTAGGTTTATGGCTTTTTAGTCCTTGTTTTTTATTACTGTGCAGAATTAAACGTTTCATTGGATAGAGAAACGTAGATCTTGGATTTAGTTGTTATTAATTTTCTTTTATGAGAGTATCGCTGGACATAAAACATGACGCACGTTCTGTTTACTTGGGTTATAATTTACGAGTAGAAAGAAAGAATTGCTACGACGTAAGTTGATGGCAAAAATTTTCCATTCATTTATTCGTCTGTTAGAAACAAAAAAAAGAGAAACAGAGAGAAAAAATAGAATACACGGTAAACAGAAAAATTTAGAAATGGTAAAGATATTAATTTTTTTTTTAAGAATTGAAGGAAGCATTGCTAAGAACTAGAAATCGATTAACATCGGTTCAATTTTATGGCAGGTTTTTTTTAATTGACACTTATCATCTATCTGTATATAACATTTCAGATTTTACTCAAAAATTAAGAGTATACTTTGAAGATGAAAATATTAGCGAAAAAAATAAAGTAAAGTTAATAAATTTTACCCCTTTTCAAAACTTTTTTTAAATCTAGAAATAGTGTCTTGTCCTACTTTTTAAGAAGACACACTTTCAAAGATTTAGAAGTTTCTCAAGGATTCAAATTTTGCAACAGACTTGAAAATACAATTATATTTAGTGTTCCTTGGCTTTTTGCGCGCAACTTTCGATGTCTAGACGAAAAGGAGAAGACGAAATACAGTTTAATTAATGGTATTTTTCATCCTTTCTGCATAGAAATTTCACAATTATATTAAATATTAGAAAAATTCCAGGTGCTTTAAAATTAACAAACTTGAAACTTGTCTGGGCTAATTTTAAACATTAATTCTCGACAGAGAGAATGAGTAGCTCAGATCCAATTTTATGAAAAAATTTAATTCCGCTATTGCGACGTTCCAGTAAATAGAAATAAGGGCTACTTATAGAAATTATAATAGATTAGATATTCTAAAAGAATCAGAAAATTCATGACAGAAAATTCATGAAATCATGCCTTGTTAGGTTTTTTTGTTTTTGTTTTTATTTTTCTGTATGAGTCTATGGTTGGAAAATTTTACACTATTTGCACTACTGACTTTTTAAACGTAGGATTACGTTCTTCTATAACGGTCCTCCGGAAAGCAAAATTTCAGACGCTATAACCACCCGTCCGTACCTCACGAGTTATGATTTTGGCAGCGTGTCAAGCCCAGTCTGTATCGTTTGGACAGGCAGTAAACAGTTAAACAGAAAAGTACCAAAATGCGTCAAGATTTTGACATACATATACATAAATATAAATATAAATATATATATATATATATGTGTGTGTGTATATGTGTATATATATATATATATATATATATATATATATATATATATATATATATATATATGTACGTACATATATACATAACACATACATACATATATACATACAAAAGAGGTAGGCAACAATAAGTAATCCTACGTTAATAACCCGTTATATTTTCGTTAGAAGAGACTACCTGAATTTTTTTTCTTTTTATTAGTTCTACATTAAAAAAATCTCATTTTCTTTCTCAACAAAATAACGAGTGAATGATAAATTACAGAGCCCACTTAACGGATTATGCCGTTGTCATTCCATTCACCTAAATTAAAACCGCTTTATCTCTTAGTCCAAAACAACGAGTTACAAATTATTTTCAGCAATGTTTGTTCCACTGTTATACTGCCAACGTTTAAACTGCAGTCTCGCCGAATTAATCTCGATAAAATGTTGGTCTCCCTTTATTAAGTTACACTTAATTTGATTTGTAAGCGTACTTTAAATATCACCCCGAAAAACGTCCACCATCATTTCTTTCTCGACTATTCATGTAACTCTCCTCTGAAAGACAAAAGCAAGCACTGTAAAACTATGAGCGCTCTTTTCTTGTATGCACTGAAAAATCTTGGGCAGCGGTTCTCAACATTTTCTTCAATAGGTATCACCAATCTAAATTGAAACCAAAATGCGGAGACACTAATGCGGAGGCCCTTCTCCCGAGACTTTCGCATTGAACAGCGGAAATTGACTGCTTTTCAATGTTTTATTTTATTATTTTTCCAATGCGGCAGACGGTTTCTAATTGCTTTTCAATGTGGGAGCTCCATGCAGGTGATTCCACATTTCTTCCTTGGTGCCACCTCAGTTTTGATTGAGCACCCCCCATAGGGGTGACAGCTTGAGGACTCGCACAATCCCCCACTGACATCGTGGAAGGACTGGTCTGTGGATTTTAATGCGCCTCTATCTGGCCTAGACACGGAGGTATTAATCCTCAAACGGTTCAGTGGTTTGAGTCGAAATAGATGGTACGGTTGGGTCGGATCCAACCCGATCTCTTTTTTGATGAGGTTTTTGGTAGAAATAAGTACACAAAAACCATTTTTGTTGTATAATAGCATTTATTGATAATATTTTACTTGAACTAAAACACTTTTTGTAGAAAAAAATGACCAACGAATTGTAATTTTGCTAAACAAGAAAAAATCTCTTTCATATTTATATAGAAAGTTGTATCCACTAAAAAAACTTTTAAAAAGTAAAAAAACGCCAAGCTTCAAAACAAAAGTTATGACTAAATAATTACAAGATAAAAAGAACTTTTTATATACCATGTTTTTAAATTTTCTGTTGAATCATATAAACTTGACAATTGTATGTATTACAATAATAAATACTTTTTAAAATTTTTTTTGATAAATTATCCCATCAACTTGAAAGAAAATGAGGTTAATTGGAAGTTAACTTGCGTTTAACTTTTCGTTCCCGTCCCGATCGATAGACGGCTGCACCAGTCTACAAAACAAAATTAACTGAAAATGCATTCAATTCTGCTTAAAGTTGGCTAAAAGTATTAAAATAATGCATTGTCATCGTGTTATGAGCTATTCTAAAAGTTTCAAATGTTTAGCTAGTCGGGAAGTTAGTTAAAAATCGAATGCAAGATTTGTACAGGACAAACACACACACAAACTAGAAAGCGAGTTAATAAAAACATGGTAAAAAAATGTTGTGATATCAAATATCGAAGCTTATTAAGTTATGGTACTTAATTTCCTAATCACGAATTTTTCACATCTAAGTGAAGTGGTTAAGCATGACTTGATGATAGAAATCCTTCTTCCCTAGACCAAACTCATCATAATAATTCGTGATTACTTAATTTCCTAATCACGAATTTTTTACATCTAAGTGAAGTGGTTAAGCATGACTTGATGATAGAAATCCTTCTTCCCTAGACCAAACTCATCATAACCTATTTCTGAAAATTTAAGTTTCAAAAACTGGGCAAACAATTGCCTGATACCTGGAGTCTCATCATCAGTTACAAATGTGTTACTTTGTTCACTTAATTAGAGCACTTCTTGTTTTTTCGAATCTCTGTAATAGGCCTGGTTGTTTTTTCGTTTTAATTGTAATTTGGGGGACATTTTTCTATTCTAGTCAATCTTTATAAACACAATGGGTAAATATCATACTAAACACTATTTATGCATCATTAATCTGCTATATGTATATTTTGTATACGTATATTTGCATTAATTTGCTATATGTATATTTTGTATACGTATATGTATATTTTATTGAGAAATTAATATTTCTCTATTTTGCAAACTCACGTGGTTGTAGCAAAAAGTAAAATATGAATAATAATTAATCCTTATTATTTGAATTCAATCCTTAGTATTTTCTATGGATATATAAAACAAACAAATATATACAAAATAATTAAAAATTCTGTACACTTACTTAAGATTTCACTTCTTTAAGAATCCAATATGTACGCTGATAATCGCCGATTCCTCTATGATTAAACGGTTGGGAAAATAGCGTTGTTGCTCAATAATGGTTGCCATTTTGGAGTAATATTGGCCTGAGATGCTAATTTTACAGTTTTATGCTAATTAAAGATAGAAATGTTTATTTTTTTAACTGAAACATATAAAAGATTTTAAGTTAGCGAATAACTTATCGAAAAAACCAAGCCTCAATCAAATCTGTTCAATATTAAACTCTATAGGTCTTCTTAAAATGTTGACGAAATAATTCTTGGCAAAAATTCGATTCTAGCAAAATCCATAACTTTACAGAAAATTAAAAATTCCGTATCTCGGTTAATTTTTAACTTTGAAAGTCCATTTTTATCTCAATATAAAGTACTCGCTGATAAGATTCTTCTACTTTTTGTTTTAATTTTATACGATGCTTTGTTCATTCAGAATTTTATAATTTACGCACACTGCTTTAACATGGGAAGTATAGGAGCAAGAGGTGCAGAGTATACAAGCAGTAAGCGGTCTGACGAATTTTTGTACTTGAGGCGTTTATTCATTTGGCGTCTATTTTGTTTTTTTTAGCTTGGCGTTGCAGGTCTACCGCCCTGCTTGATATATTAGGTCTAATATGTGATTTAGTCTGCCTAGTTTTAGAAGTTAGTGAAACCAACTTTCCGGGCACAAAAATGTAAAAAATAATATATACTGACATGGCCATTTGACTTGGCCTTCAAAATCGAACTAAAATATTAAAAATTCTAAAATTAAAAAAAATGACTAGCAATCATTAATAATGTTTTTCAACAAATACACTCGCATTTACTAATTCCTATATCTAGTAGGGTGGTCTAGCAGGTCTATCTGGTAGGGTTCCTTGTCAACTCGATCTCTTGCATTGAGAGAGGAGAGTACGGGAGGGGGAAGACGCACCCTTGGGTTGGATCCGACCCCCACTGTACTGTTTGAGGGTTAAATTGCGTTCGGGATTTGAACTGAGCACTCCTAGTTCGAAGCCCAACGCGGGTTTCTTCGGGCGCCATATCACCATTGTAAAGGTCCCTACGCACACTATTCGATATCGTCACATTTCAAAACCGTACTCAAAATTAGTGAAAAACTTCCCGCCACCACTTGGAAGGTTCTGAGATATTAAAGAGTTACTCTAACATTTTGATTTTCTTGCCTTAAATTATACGCTTCTAGAATCAAATAGCACCTACCGCAAATTATTAGGATAATGTGATACAAACGCTTTTATTCTGCACCGTTTATGCGTACCTTAGTGTGAATATGTACCGACACAGAACCGAATTTCCCTTTTTCAGAGGGTATGTCTAAAATGATAGGATTCGTAGATCTACAAACTTTCGTTCGGCGTTCCCTTGTCTTTTAAACTGTCTTCAAGAATTTTGATTTAGGATTAAAAAATTTTCATGAAGCAATTTTCTCCCTGAAAAAAAAATCAATCTAAGTGATTAAAAGCAGAATGAATGAAATTTTTATAAAGTCGAAGTCAAATTATTTTGAAAATTTCTTGTGCGCAAAAGGGAAAACTATATGTAAATTTATCCATTGGTTCAGTAATCCTGTCATAAACTTAAGATGCTCTATATTTTGAATTTTAAAATTTGTGGAAAGTAAATTTTGAATTTTTATATTTTTTAATGTGAATAGTGATTTTCTTTTAAAGTTACTCCCGATTAAAAAATTATTATAAAATGGGCATAAATTAAAAAATTAAAATTTTTCTGTTCCGAACTTTTTGAAATTCTCTTCCACTTCAAGAAGATCAGGGAGTCATATTTAAAAATTATTGAAATCGCTCAAGTTCATCCCTGAACTGCAATTATTTTTTTTCCCCAATGCGGAGGCACTTGTCGTCAAACATTCGCCTATACTACGCCGTAATTTTACTGCCCATTTTATTGTGGGGACACCAGCGCGCTGTACCACGGGGCCGCCACAAACCCTGAACTGCAATTATAAAAAAACTCAAGCTTTGCTTCAGACTATCTCTCCAATTACTCGTTTTTCTTTTACTTTTAAAACAATTAGGCTAGCAATGAAATCGAATCTAGATATCCTACTTACCGGACTAATCTCCTACTAAAAATATAAAAGTCAAGTTTTCAGGCATCTTTTTTTCAGTGTATCACTTTGAGTAAAAAAAAACATATCCAGATCTGTTTTCCTCCTTATGCAAAAAAAAAATCACTAAACACAAATTAATTTGACCCCAAAACAAGTTCAGACTCTTTGACCTATTTTCAATCCGTATCCAAATTTACCTCTGAATTTTCCTCGTCTCGTTCATGTAAGTGCTCATCCAACGCACAAAAGGACACGAATCATGAGCTGGAAACAAGGTGCTTTCGAATAGTTACGAGGCGATTTCAAAAAAAGTGAAATGCGTGAAATCGGTTGTTTTCATGACTTTCTCCTCGAAATGCCTTGTTTACGTCTAGGTCTAACTGTCACTGTTTTCCCACGTTATTTCCGTGATTCGAATTTAAGAGAGGAGTTCTAAGACGAATGTCCTCGATGATCTGTCACGTTACTCTTTTTTTATATCTTTTTCTGTAGGCTGTAGCGTGACTATGCTAAATTTTCAGTGACGAATTCTTTTTCCTTAAGGCTGATGCGTACTAACCCTATTGGATTCGCTCGCCTCAATGTTAACCTGTGGAGAAAATTTGTCAAAGATTGCAGACTTGGATTCTTTCTTGGGGCAGTTTAATGTATTAAGGCTGCCATGTACAAACCCTATTGGATTTGCTCACCTCAATTATAACCTATGGAGAAAACTTGTCTACTATTTATAGCTACATAAACGATGATAATCCAATAAAAAATGGTATTTTCAGATAGCTTGAACTTTTCTGCACCTTGCAAAAAGATTCATTTTATAAATTTCGTTCGCCAAAGAAGTTTAGGAGAGTTCAAAACACACTACACTCGATCCCCGTTATAGCGAACTCGGTATATAACAAACTCATGGATATAACGAACGAAAATTTTGGTCCCGTCGTTTTCCAATTATAAGTAATTTAATTAGTATTGAGTCGTTTTAATGTAATCGACTAATTTAATTCACTAATGATCATTTTTAAGAGATTTTATGATTTTTTAATACATCATTATTGAATACACATTGCAACTAATGAGTTATACATTTTGTGAACTCTAGCATTTTTCTTAACGGTTCGGATATAGCGAACTACCGGATAAAGCGAACAAAACCTTTGTTCCCTTGAAGTTCGTTACAACGGGGTTCGACTGTATACCAGATTTTTTTCATCAAATAATTAAAATTTTAAAATATTGTTTGCTTTTAAACGAAAAACGCCTCCAAGATGTAAAATTTCTTTCTCTATTACGGAGTACAATTTAAAAAAAAAACTTTAAATCCAAGTCAGCAATCCTTGGACACTTTTTCTTCATAAGTTAACATTGAGTGAGCGAATCCAATAGGCTTAGTACAGAGCAGCCTTATAATGCAAACCAAAACACAGGCTGCGCAACTTAACCTTAAAACAAACGCAGTGACGGTTCGCATGCTATCAAGACAGACATTCTGTTATTATTTATTTGACATAGCACGGCGAATCCGTAACACTTGAGTCCATAAAAAGCAAAAGATAACATTCCAACGCATGTTAAGTTTCATAACCAGACCTGTTTCGGATACTTCGGGAAAAAAAAAAAAAAAAACACGCCGTCAGTTTTCGCTACGATTCCAGTGTCGGAATATAAATCTCCACTTTTGTCTTGCTGCCTAATCGCATTTCACTTTCGATGAAGTTAATGTTTCAGAGAGAATCGAAATTTTGTCAAGAGTTAACGAACCGTTCAAACCAAGGTTCTATAATTCATATACTGTTAAATCAAAATTGTTTTGTTGCCACAGTAGAAAATTGAGAGAAAATGTCTGAAACCACAGAAAAAGATATTTCAAATTAGACGTTTTTCTAAACAACTTTTTGCTTTTACGACACAAATTGATCAATTGTCTATCACTGATCCATCAACTGTAAGGCTACGTTAACTGGACTGGAGAGAAAAGGAATGTCTAATGTGGTAATATTGAAATATGTATTAAGGGAGGTTATTTTATTGCAATTTTTCTGATTTTATTTTACTAGCAGTGGTGGATAAAGGTTGGTTGGTTGGTTGGTTGAGGTTTAATGGCGCAAGGTCCAGAGAGCACATGCTGCGCCAAACACATGGTGAAACCCGAAAAACATACAGTTCAGCAATTTAAAATCATAGTCCATTATAAACATGCTAAAATTGATTTATAAAAAAGTAATGATATGAAAAAATGATGCAGACGATGATATATAGACGGTGTATAGAACCAGTATATAGACGATGATATATGATATAGAGACGGTATATAGAACCAGTATATAGACGATGATATATGATATAGAAGGTTATAAGAACTATGAAGAATAAAACAGTCTTAAATAAAATTTGACAAAGACGGTAATAAAACAGGTGACAAAGGTACTGAAATACATCAGACAACTACAATAAAACGTAAGTGATAAAAACAGTGATAAAAAAAACAGTGATTTTCTAAGAATGTTTAAAAGTCTTGCATAAAATGCAAATTAAAAGTAAAGTACACGAAAACTAGACAAAAGTCAATTATTAAAAACCAACAAAAGGACAAAGGTTAAAAGATAGATTAAATCAGGTGAAAAAAACCAGTACATTTTAAAAACCGAAAAATAGCAGGGTGAGGCGTTTCACCCAAAAGGTTCTGAAGAGTGGGTGAGTTAAAATGCGTAAGGTAGAAATTTCTGAGGGCTCCACAGTCTGTTAGCAAGTGCCGAATGGTGAGCGTACAGTTGCAATGGTAACATATGGGTGCACTTTCTCCTTCCAGCAAATATCTATGGGTAATCCTTGAATGACCAGTTCTAAGCCGTGTGATCATGACATCCAGTTTCCTGGGGTATAATGGCGTCCATGGTGAGATGGTGGGTTTTATTCTGTGAAGTTTGTTGTCGATTTATCGACCCCATTCAGCTCGCCACTTATTCTGGATAAAAGCCTTGATACCATGTTTTACGCCAGAGAAAGGTATGGGGTGATTAAAAACAATATTTGGATTTTTAGCTGATGTATCTGCAAGCTCGTTTCCGGAAATACCTTCATGAGCTGGTATCCAACAAAATTTAACATTGTAACCCCGGCATTTTAATTTATGATGGTGGGTAAAGCCAGCTGAAACAAGGCCATGACTAGTATTACCAGATTGGAGGCTTTCAAGTACACTTAAAGAGTCTGCATAAATGATAAAATTTTTATTGTGATGCTGTGAGATAAAATCTAGGGCGGTGGATAAAGGACTTGGCCGTAAGCGCAACTGAAATTTAGGGCCCCTGTAGTAAAAATAAATCAGATTTCTTCTTCATTGAATTCACATACACAAAGATTTTATTTTTATCATCAATTATTAGGTAAAACCTTCATACATTTTGAACAGCAACTAACTACTTCAAATACATTATTATAGAACACATTAAAATATTGCCACACATAAAAAATAAAACTTCACAGAAAAAATTCAAAATAAAAGGAAAAACCCGTGGGTATGGAAACCTTTGCACTTGTGGTTTATCAAGTAAAATAACAAAATTGTGTCCTCTTGGTTATTTAAATGTTTAACAGCCCCTGTTACCTCTTTAGAGGGAAACTGTCAAATCCTTTGGCTTTAATAGTTTTTTGCTTTTAACAAACACCAAATACCTTATTTAATTTAATTTATACCTAATTTAACTTAATAGCTACTGAATTTTTTTATCATCTTGCCACGTAAATAAATATTTTCAATTTTAACTCAACCAAACATCATTATTTTTTATAAAATTAAGTCTAAGTAAAAATTTAAAATTGCTTTTCATCTTAAGCTAAAATAATGGATAAATAGTAATATGTTGTCGTTATTATTGTTTCTAATGCACCCTGGCCGGAAGTATTCCAGACCAGGTCTATATAGGCAAATGGGCGGAGGTTTTATAATGGCACCACGAGGGGTGCAGTCCGATTTCGCCAAAAGCCACCTCAATTTTGACCAAACATCCCCAGGGGCGATATCTGGGGGTATTGTACCCTCTCCCATCCTCTCTGACCTCATAGAGGGAATTTCCAGTCTACGGATTTAACGTGCCCATATACGGCCTAGACGCGGAGATGTATAATGGCGCTTGTCGGGATTCGATCCGAGCACCCTCAGCCCCGAAAAGATGACGCGCTACCACAAGGCTATCTCAAGCCCAAATAGTAATCTGAAAGGAATGAGGAAGAACATATACAACACTATTTATAATTATTTTTGAATGGTTTAAGAAGATTATAATGAACACGGCCATCTCTTGCAACAGGAGGACGAAACGCTTTAAAATTGGAGAGTTTAGCAATAATGTCTTCATACTCAAAGCTTGCAAAACTCATAATTTTTTATAATTATGAAAAGACAAATATATATCAAACTTGTGTAAGTAAAGTGTGTTAAATAGTTTTTTTAACACAAAAGCGCTGGAACCTTTCATTTACCGCGGGTTTTGGAGATGGGCCTGTATTTTGTATTTTATTTACTAGTGCAAGCATTTGGGAAAGTTTGGTTATGAATCAGTCAAACTGACTTCATATCATCTGTTGAATCAACAAAACATATTATACTACCTATTATACATATAACATATAGTACCTTTTTCTGGTAGAAATAAGGGCATGTTCTATAAGGTCCAAAAGGGTGTTTATTTTGCCTATACAGTAATGCGCTTCTGTTTATGAAGTTCATGAAGTCTGGGAAATTACCTAAAAAACTTTTTACACTTAAGATAATTCAGGATGTAATGTTTAAAAAATTAACGAGATTTGAATCAGTTACTTGAGAATGCCAAAATAAGGTGTTTCAACTCTTGTGAAGAATTATACAGTACACAGATATTACAGAGCAATTCACTGGTATTAACTTGCTGTGCTTGCCCCTCATTTTAAACTGAATCCTGACAGTTACTGTAAAAATCAACATTGATTTAAATAACCAAAGAAGCCTACGCCGTTAGGAATACAAAGGCCACGAAAAAAAGAGTTTTTAGTTGCCACCAGCTAAAGTAATCCCAAGGAAGCAGAAAAGGTGGTGAAAGAGATCACCAGCATGGCAAAGTGAAAAGAACTTTTTATGCAGATTTTGAAAGCTTTTTGGCAACATATGAGATTTCTGAGAATATGATCACAAGAGGAGTAGGAGAAAGGGAGAGTTCAGAACAAAAATGATCTCCCAGAGGACGAACAACGTTGGGGATTCATCTACTCCTCCAGCGTTGCATTTCGGGACATCTATCCTAATATGGAAGAGAGTAAAATGTTTGTCTGGGAAAGGGGAGTTACTCCGCTATGCACAAGCCATCTCTCCAGGGAAAATATTACGAGAAAAGGGAAATTTTTACTTTCCTGAAAAACAGTCGCCCCCCCCCCCCCTACCTGGGAGAATTGAATCTACCTCCAACGACTGGCTAAAAACAGTGGGACTCATTCCGTGAAATCATTCACTTATTTTCAACTGCATTAACGACCAAATTATGAGATCCTATATAATTTTTTTTTCCAATGTGGGGCCCTTCTCCATTAAGACATTTGCACAAAATTCACGAGAATCGTTGGTTGCATTCAATGGAGGCATAGTATAAATGAACCAACACCACCCCTTGGTGACACCTTAATTTTGACCTAGCACCCCAAGGGGCGACATTTGGTGGGCTCGTACCTTCTCCCACCCTCTCTGACATCATAAAAGGACTTTCCAGTCGACGGATTTAGCGTGCCCATATCCAGCCTAGCGTCGTCTTATTATTTAATAACTTCGTCGAGTTTCAAACCGAGCAATCCCTCCCCCCACACACAAACCACCACCCCTAGTTCCAAGTCTAGCAGGCTACCACTAAGCTACCTCCCATATAAAATACTAGCTGAATACCCGTGCTTCGCTACAGAATACAATCAAATTAAATACAACGGTCAATGTATGCAATTAATACCAAAAACAATATATTTATAAAAAAATCTTAATGGATATTTTTATAGACAAAATCATGTAGAAGAAAATATTCAAATTAAATACAACGGTCAATGTATGCAATTAATTTGTATGGTTAATATCCATAAAACATACTAATTTGAATTAAATTCTTAAGAAACTTCCATCTCAATTAGTATAGTGGTTAAATTTTATCTTTTACCGTATTTCAATATTTTTTTTGTCAATTTATTTCGTTGCAATGCACGTGACGCAAAATTAGTTTAAAGTATCACAAAATGAAAAGAAACCACGTCATCAGCATTTAATAAATTAAATTCTAAAAATTAAAATTAAATAATTTACCAAAAATCAGAAAATGGAGGTAAAGATTAGAAAAAGATTTCATTTGAAAGTAATTTTTATGATCTTTCCCGTGATGTAAATTTTATAACCCTCAGATTATTATTTTAAATGCAAACTTAAAAAATGTTACAAAAATAGCTTAAAAATTTAATTTTAAAAAAAAACTAAGAAAAATTTATCAAAAATATTTCTTAGTGCACCCCTACATAAATTTTCAATAAGAGGTAATACATTTGGAATTTTATCACAAGGCTTGCCTGCAACATTTAAAAAAATATATTATTCCATTATTCTCAGATATTTCATAATTCCATTATATATTATTCCATTATTCTCAGATTCATGCATTGCTCCTCGGAAGAAGTGATACAGAAATATACAGAACTGGCCACAGGCTACATATTTTCATTATTTTTTATCATATTACTTTTTATCATGTCACGTACACAAGTGCGACCATTGGAAGAAAAAAAAGATGTAGAAACATACTGTACCATCTGAAACCCGGTATCTTCTTCCTTTTTTTACTTATTTCCCATTTTTAAGGGTTATAAAAAGGAAAATGGTGAGATATATGATATAGATATAAGGACACAGTTTAGAGATATGGGGAAAAATTAAAAGTAAAAAATGCCAGGTACAGCTGTATCCACGACCTGTCATTAATATTATTTCTATGTTTCGCAGGAATATACTTGTAGTGGCAGTATTTTAATATCATATCGCATTTCCCAGAAATATACAGCATTATTCCGTATTAGTCATAAAAATACAGCTGTTATTCCCCTAGGAAAGATATGGAAACAATTGAGCAGTATATCACCTCCAGCTGTTTTCAGCATTTTTCAGTTAATGCTGTTCCTTATCTCTGAAATATGCAATATGAATTGCCTTCAAGCTGGCCGAAAACTTTCTAGGCCACCTAGGTTGCCTGATCTCTCCCCCTTAGTGCACATTTGGGACGTTATGGGAAGGCGATTGCAACTATGCCAATTTATCCCGACAGTTGGAGACAATATGGGAAGAAATCCTGCAGGACACCATGCGCGAACTTCACCAGTTTACGCTACGCCGGGTGACAGCTTGTATCCAGGCCAGAGGTGGACATAGGCGTAGCCTGCTTCTAACTTCTTTTTTTTTGGGGGGGGGGGGGCATGAATTGAATTCAGCTAGGGCTTAGGGCCCTCCTCAGTGCACTGACTGCCGAACGGTCCTTAAAATAGGAAATATTATGCTTTTTTGAAATTGAATAACAATAGAATTGATGTTTGAGTAGTATTCAAAAGTTATACAATGAGAAAGTTAAATATAATATAAATAAAATGAGAAAAGAATATACACCATCAAAGTTTTGTTATGGATCATATCACTGTTAAAAACTATGTTAAGGCTAAAGACATAATCGGAATCTTCAGTTTCCCAGTTTCAAAAAGCGGAAAAAAACCAACTTTATTAAAAGTTTTCAACAATTTTCCGATTTTAACTAAACTTCTAATAACGTTTTAATTTATTTCAAGTTAAGTTGCCGACGCTACGCCTATGGAGTAACGTCGTATGGACTAACGTCGTATTGACTTCTTCACTTTGTAACGATCAAACTCTGGAATAAATCATTCAGTTGTTCTGAAAGTTTAATCGTTTTTGTTTTCTGTGCATGCTTTTCACATCCACCAATTTTTGTCGCAATCGGACTACTGCTTCTTGGTGTTTCGATTTTCTTTTGTAATAGAGTGTATATATACTGCCTCAGTAAGTGATAAATAGAAGCAGCAGAAAAATACTGTCTCCGTCAAAATTTGATTCTCGGTGAAATTTTGACATTTATCTGGACTTTCTTCTAAGATACTGCTATTTGCCAATGCTTCCTATAGTCAACAAGTCAATTCAGGAAGAACGCATCGATCCATTACTGTGCATTTTCAAGTACAGTCGAACACCGTTATAACCAACTTCAACGGACCAAAGGTTTTGTTCGCTTTATCCGGTGGTTCGCTATATCTGAACCGTTAAGAAAAATGCTAGAGTTCACAAAATGTATAACACATTAGTTGCAATGTGTATTCAATAATGATGTCTTAAAAATGATAAAATCTATTAAAAAATTATCATTAATGAATTAAATCGACTAAAATCGATTACATTAAACTGACACAATGCTAATTAAATTACGAACAATAGGAAAGTGGCGGGACGAAAATTTTCGTTCGTTATATCCGTGAGTTCGTTATATACCGGGTTCGCTACAACGGGGTTCGACTGTACTTTCATTAACAGAAGCATTCAAATTATACTTATTAAATTGAATCAATGGAGTCAAGGCCTCCGACGAGTTATAATCTTGATCACCCTCACTCGCTTTCACGATGAAGGGCAATGTCGACCTCTAACAATGAAAATTATTTTCAAAAACTATTTTTTTAAAATTTTTTTTTTACCGGAACTACAAACTACTATTTTATTTTTGTTATAAATATTGGCCAAATGTTGACTTCACAGGAAATGCTAATAGAAAATAAAATCCGTTTCAATATTAGAACTTTTTATAATCATATATTTTTTTTATAAAGTCAATACGTCAGAGAGGATTTTTGGTGAGGAGAGGCCAATTAACCCGAAATCAATCTATCCAGCTGATCACCCGCTGTGATGAAGCGTCTCTCCGTCTGCATTTTTTAAACAAAAACAAAGGGGTCCCGAAACAGTGCGCATCGACAAACTACCCCTTACAGATGGAGACTGCATAAAGATGAATAAATAAATAGAATAAAAAGGAGTCGTGAATCCCGGCTGGAATGGGTTCATTGTAGGAATGCACGGCATTTTTTTTCTTCTTCCATATTTTTTACCCTCTGGTTCAGTTTATAAAACAGGGTTCGTGACTCGAGTGGATGACCCGGAATGAATAAGAGGAAGGACGCGGCCTTTGTTTTACTCTCTGTGTTTATTCGCGGAGACTTCCAAAACAAAATTCTGGACAGCGAATGCAGATGACCCATTCGAACCGGCCGGTATGTTTCCAGTCGTGTACCAGAAGTTGCAGGTTACATCCGGACTACCGGTCTATCTGCTACATTTTATTGTTGCTCATATTTTAAGCCATGTGGTTTATTTATGCGTTTATTTTTTCGTAGAAGTTCGAACGGCTGAATTCGAATTTTTCTGTAATAACTCGCGAACTACCGCTGCACTCATAACCAAGTTAGTTCACATTCCTCGCGAGGAAACCGCATTGCATTAAACCGACGGAAATTCCTGGAAAATTGCCGCATTTTGACAAGTGCCTTTTACGAAACATTCTGTTCGGGGTCCAGTTACTCCTAAAAAGATATGATAGGCTTTCAGAAAATTAAAGTTGAATTTTATGAGCTAAAGTGCGATTCAAAATTAAATGTTAAATTTAGACGAAATTTTAATGTACTACGTCTCATGTCTCAAAATTAATAAGAAGTGCAGAGTGAATCACTTTCCCTAGTCTAAATGTCTCTGCGTTGTTAAATAACAGTATTCTTCAAGTTTTAACAGCATTGAATGACAGTCTCTCAGTTTTATTTATGATGATCATGATATGGGGGTACAATGATGCAATAATCAGCAAAAATGTCCGATAAGAGGAAGGCCTGAGATTTAAATCCCGGACTAGCAAGTTGTGTTTTAAGTTAAAAAATTATAAAATGAGAGCTAAACCATAAAAAACAATACCGCAACTTGGTCGACATAAGCTTACGCAATCCATTTAAGGCAAAGTTCAGCGATGAGACAATGGTAGAAGGTCTTGAGATATCTAGTAGAAGTCCTGTCGGTGAAGTTATGGATTCTGTATGCATGTGACTACGTTTCAGTCAAATATCCCCGTACCTATAGGAAGGACAGGAAAGTCTTATCTATTACCAAATTATTCAAAGTCACTGATTGAAAATTATTGATATACTTAATTGATTATTTATAAATATATATACAATTTAGATATTACATTATTTAATAAAATATATTTACTAATATTTATTGAAATTATGTATTGAATTTAATATTTGCGAACATTTTTAATTTAACAATCATGCTTTTTAATGAAATATTTACCAATAGTTTTAATTATACAATAATGTTACTTCATTAAATTTTTTAATTATTTTTATGAAAACATTTGAGTAATTTTTTAATAATTTTATTAAAAAGTGAGATCAAATTTCTCCTAAGAGGTTTTCAGCGTCAGGTATAGAAAGACAACCTTGGCATGCTGCAGTCTCCAAAGACTGCTCAATATTATGATACCGACCGAATAGCTCTCATTAAAATAATTCAAATCAAACCTTTAAGGGTAAGCAATACCTTTATTAAAACCAACAAATAGGGGACATGTAAAACACTTTATAATTTCTTTGTGTGATGCAATAAGGAAAAATTCCCAGTTCTTTACGGTTGTGCAAGTAATATTTCCTTTTAGAAATTAAAATAACGTTTTCATTACCTCCCTAAAATCCTTTGATTTCTCACAATTTGAAATTCTTATAAAAAATTTCAATTATTTCCCTAATCAAGAATTTTTATGCAAATAATTATTATTTTTTTCAGCCTTGCATATGATTTCCTGGTGAATGTTTGCATACTCTCCTGTTTCAAGACGGTCTTCATACACTGAAACAAATCCTAGAGCTTTTGCAATAGTCATATAAGCTTTAAGGCTGCTATGTACTAAGAAAAATCGTATTTCCCTTTTCCTCTTCTTGCAGACTCTTGCGGTGGGAAGAGTTCAGTTGACAGTTCGAGAATTCCACCCCTAGGATTGACATTTTGAGGGATTGTAATGGCCCTCTCTCTATAGGGGGAGTTAAGCGCTGCCCCCCCCCAATTTTTTTTAAATATATTTTTGTCAACTATTTACAGGTATATAAATGCTGATAATCAAATAAAATTTGTATTGTCAGATAGCCTGAACTTTTCTGCAAAGCCCTACAGGATTCATTTTATAAATTTCGCTCACGGAAGGAATTTATGAGCGTTTAAAACACACTATACCAGATTTTTCCCCAAATAATTTAAATTTTAAAATATTAATTGCATTTAAAAAAAACGAAAAATGTACACAAATGTAGAATTTCTTTCTCTATGACGGAGTACAATTTAAAAAAAAAATCTTTGAATCCAAGTCGGCAATTCGTGGACAAATTTTCTCCATAGGTTAACATTGAGGAAAGCGAATCCAATGGGGTTAGTACATAGCAGCCTTAAGTGTTACAAATGCAAATGTTTTGCGTCTGAAAAAGTGCTTTCTTGTTCAATCTCTTAACGTTGCTTGTATTCGGATAAAATTTCCGAAAACTTGTTCTGAATTATATGAAAATTTTCAAATTTTTTTTATATAATCTAGTCATTTCTATGCACAGGAGTGTACTATTTCCAACCTTTCATTCTCCGCTGAAAGTGAATGCTAGCAGTTCCTTCTGTTTATAGAGGGATTGCATTTTTTGAAACATGCTCAAGAATTCCCGAGGCAGACTAAGAAGTTCCATATACGTGTTACGAATACAAACGTTCCAAACCTTGAAAGTGTTTTTTTCTTTTCCATTCTTTTAATGTTGCACGTTTTCAGACAAAACTCTCTAAAACGTGTTCTAAATTACTAGAAACATCTCAATACTGTTATATTCTAGTGACTTTTATATTCATATACAATTCTTAAAATACTTTGTTACAGTTAATATAATATTTCGAATTCTTAAGATATTCTTTATTACAGTTTATATGTCGTTGAATATTAAATTTATGTATATTTGACAGCAATTATAATACTTTGTTGCAATTATTATAATACAGTGGACGCTCGTTAATTCGAACTCAAAGGTTCTCAGAAAAAAGTTCGAATTATCCGAAGTTCGAATTATCCGATGTTAAGAGAAAATATATAACTTTAAATGTGTATCACTGAAGAAGAAACTCTCCTAATATGTATAACCTCAGAAAATATATTATACTATGTTATCTAAAGTTAAACATATTAAAAAGCAATACAGACTTACCTTAATCATAAAATGAAGCAGAAGATATGCAGTATAAAGTAAACTTTTATTAAAAATATGAATTACACTTTAGGGAAAAACTGTAAAATGGATGTTTGGTTCTGTTTATGATGCTTACATTGTTCAGCCAGCTTCTCGATTTGAAGTAAACATTTCAATTCATTTTCATAGGAAGGTTCCATCTGAATAAATGCTTTGAGTTTTAATAGAGTCCATTGTGGCTTTGTCCATTATGGCCGCATTAAAAATATCTTTCGGCAGGTAAGTAGAGAAAAGCCCTGGCAGTTTCCTACCGAAATTAGTGCATACGTCTTCGATTACATCAGAGCTTTGGCCACATACAGTTTGATAAGAAATATTGTGCGTTGACTTAAATCGAGAAAGCCATCCATCACTGCATTTAAAATCTTCAATGCCCATTCAAATTGCCAATTCATCAACCTTCGTCAGCACTAGGGGTCCATTTATCGGAAAATTTCGAGATCTAGTATCCTGGAACCATAGCAGTAGAGCTTTTTCTAGAACTTCTTGGGACGCATTTCCCATGCGTTTCCTTCCTCTAGCAAATTTTGATTTTTCCCATGAATCTAAAATTGACTCCTTGTTTTTCAAATTAGTTGACAAGGCATTTTTTTAATTCTATAGTCAGCTGCTAACTTTGTTTTCATTCGCCATTCTCTACTTTCTTTAAAATTTCTACCTTTGTCTCCAAAGTTAGGGTTTTGTACTTTCCACGTGTAGACATCCTGAATTTTTACACGTTCACACCACACAATGAGGAAGAAAAACTAGACCACATTAACTTGTCTGTACTGCAGTTATAACTGACGCAGCTCCCTAGAATCTGTAGTAAAGACTAGTTTTTCTGAAATTCTAAGAAAATCGATCCAAATAAAGGAAAATTGCTTTTTCCGTTTAGCACTAATAAGAAGGACAATAGCTACTAACGTTTAGCGGACATGCAATAGTCTAGGAATGCAAGAATGTGCATCTTTACACAGAAAAGAAATTTTGACACACAAAATAATAAATACAGTGTGTATTTTCTGCATTAAACGAGGAAAAAGAATTTTTTTTTTGTCAAATTTTTAGTTCGAATTAACCGAAGTGATGAAAATTTAGTTCGAATTAATGAGATATTTTTAACATTAACTCCAATACAAGTTTTTTTGGGCCTTTGGATTAGTTCGAATTAACCGAGTTCGAATTAACGAGCGTCCACTGTACTTTGAATTGTTACGATGTAATACTTCGTTAAATTTATGTATATTTGACAAGGATTATAATAATTTGTTACAATTATGATAATTATTTGAATTGTTACGATGTAATACTTCGTTACAATTTATATATATTTGGATATAAAATTTATGTATATTTGACAGGGATTATAATAATTTGTTACAATTATTATAATTCTTTGAATTGTTACGATATAATACTTTGCTACAATTATTATAATACTTTGAATTGTTACGATGTAAGACTTCGTAACAATTTATATATATTTGGATATAAAATTTATTTATATTGGACAACGATTACAATACTTTGTTACAATTATTGTAATACTTTGAACTATTAGGAATACAAATGTTTCAAGCTTTGATGGGGTTTTTTAATTCTTTTAATGTTGCACGTTTTCAGACAAAACGTGTTCTAAATTATCTGAAACATTTCAGTATTATTATATCCTAATGACTTTCATGAAAAATTACTTATTTCAGACGTGCATAATACATTCAGGAGCACGCAAGAATTCGCTTCGACCTGGAGAGGTATTGATTGATACTTTGAAACATGGGCAAGTATTCTTGAAACAGTCAAAGAAGCTTTATGAACATAAATATTCTCCCCTAAAAGTGTTTTATATTAAGTCATCCCAATGTTTCTTGTTATAGACCAGATTTTAATAAAATTGATCCAAATTATTTTTAAAAAATTCTGCTTTTTTTTTTATTCTAGCAGTTTACACATGCGTATAACCCTTTTCTTTTAGTTGAGCACAATCCGTTTAGTTGAATGCTAGATTCACACCTGTTTATAGTTTATTTTTTTAATGTGGCAGGCAGTTGTCTCTGGCTGTAGCGACATTGTCCCGAGGAGATCCGCGAAGTTTTGATGGCTACTTTACTATGGGATCACCCTACAGTTGAGACAGCATTACTCTCTATGAGGGGGACTACACGGAGACCACCAAGCCTTATTCGGGATTTGAAACCAAGCCTATTGCGTGCCAGCTCCGAACGCTAACCACTATACTATGCGGGGGGCGTTTGAAGAGGAGTCACTCATTTGGAAGGAAGTCAAACATTTGTTGAAGTGATCAATCTTGAAGTTTTGTAAGTATGTTGCAAATAAAAATATTTCGCGTCTTTAAAGAGTTTTTCTTTTCAATTCTTCCAACGTTCCATAAAATCGTGTGTATTTTCCGTGCTGTGAGAAATATATGCTCAGATAAATTCCTACAATCTCTGATCTTTAAAGGATTGTATAATTTAAAACAAGCCCAATAACAAACAGTCAGATAAGTTGACCAAATGCATACAGTCCGTCCCAGTAGCCGGAGCTTACATCAAAAATATATATCTCCAGCGTACAGGTTGCCTTGGAGCTACGTTTCGCACTTGCTATGAATTCCTCGCCAAGGCATAACCGCTGAGTACACTGGAGGGAACTTTGTTAATCACCAGTAAAAATTTAGAGAAATTCCACTCTTGGAATGGCTATCTGTAGTGTAACGTTTGAGAAGGAGCGCTGCGTAAAGCGCAGATGATGTACCCCGTGACCCCCTCCCCATCACCAATCAGAGGATTAGCTGCGTGGGCGGAAAAACCCAAGGGGGTGGTGGGGATCGTCCGGCAGTCAGTCAGAGAGACAAGCAGAGGGAGAGTGTGGTTGCGTTAGGAGGTCTGGCGAGATATAGCAGGCTTGTCTCGCCTCCGGTGAATTAATTAGTCTTTAATTAAAATCACCTCGTGCACAGAGTTTTCTGTATTTAGAGTCGAGTGTAGTATAGCAGAGGTCTGGCGAGATAAAGCAGGCTCGTCCACCTCGCGCTGAGTTGTTTGTAATTTTAAGTGTTAAACTGTGTAAAGCTGTAAATAAATATATGTTCGTGTCGTAAAGAGACGACTCGTTTTTGCACTACCTCATTGTCCCTATGCCATATAGAAAAAGAACCTTGGTTAAGCGAGGGAGTTTCACCACACTATCCCTCCCGCGTAAACATCGGTTATACTTTGCTGAGGATCCCATAACATGTGCAGAACCTAGTCCCAAGGCTATCTAGTTGGGTGCCTTATTAGTTTTACCTGTATACTGGAGATGCATATTTTTGTTTAAGGACCGCTTACCACTACGTGCTCTATGCATTTTGTCAACTTATATGACTGCTAGAAAAGTTCTTGGGCTTGTTTCAAAGAATGCAATCCTTCTTAAAAGAGCAGAGATTGTTATAAACTCATATCTTAAAAGTATTTTCTCTCTCATTCTCTTAATATTGCATGTAATCAGACTCTCTAAAAAGTTTGAAAAGTTTCTCCCTGTTTTTAGATTTTAGTCATTTTTGCACTGATAAAAATCATTTTTTTCCATGCCTACAAAATCCATTGAATGCGAATGTTATCATTCTCTGTTGTTTGGAAATTATTGCATTCTTCAAAACTTGCCCAAGCTTTATCGCGATAGATTTGCTTTCTTCTTCTAACGAGACATTCGCCTTTTGTTAGTCATAGAGAAGTCTTGCCAGATACTTCATTGTAGGAACTTTATTTAGGTGAGCCAGCATTGCTCCCCATGAAGGGACAACACGTTAAAGACCAAGCCTTATTCGGGATTTGAACCCGAGCCCACTGCGTTGAAGCTCACGGCGCTAACCGATATACCGTGTGGGCGTCTCTCACGATAGATTAAGAAGTTATATAAACGTGTGGAAAATACGTTTTTTAACGTAGAATTACGTTCCCCAATAACGGTCCTCCGGAGAGAAAAAATTGTCCGGTGTCGTGAGTTATAATTTCGGCAGCGCGCCAAACCTAGTAGCAGTATACAGTTGAACAGAAAAATACCAAAATGAAAAAAAAAAGAGAGTGGTAAGCAACGATAAGTAATCCTACGTTAATAACCCGCGGTAGTTTCGTTAGATGAGACAACCTGAAATATTTTTTTTTAATCTTAAGGGGGGAATCACCTTTAAAACCTTCAAAAAACTCAATTTTTTACTATGATTGAATTTTGAAGAATGGAATGTAAGGAATCTTTTTTAAAAAATGAAGTCGATACTACAATTAGAACTGATTTTATGGCCGTATAAAGCTAAAAGTAAAGTAATTTATAGAAACTTTAAACTTTAAATGGCTTTTCAAACTTCTTTACTTTCAAACTTGTGCGCACTATTTCTTCAAAACTAATGGCCACAAATTGCTAAAATTTTGTATACATGTATGTTTAGTATGTTTATACAATTTCTACCTAAATTTAGGTAAGAACATATTGCTAATTTTTTTACAGCAATATTTTGTGAAAAATTTTATGATATTTCTTGTACATTACTATACATTTGCGTGAAATAAAAGATTTGTATGTGAAATATGGTAATTATTTTACGTGTAGATTAAAGTATAATCTATGGATAGAATATATGTAAATAATATATATCTGTTATAGTTTTTTAAAAAAATTCTGCGTGCAATGCATTGACCTAAAATTCATTATTTATAAAGCATTATTATTTTTTTACATAAAGTAATTTCTAATAATCTCTCAACAATTCTGCCTTTGTTTTCTAACAGATAGAGTTTTGTACAATTCACCCTAAAAATTGGTTTAAATTAATTACAAATTAACTGTTTGACAACACATTAAGCTTGGTAGTAAAATCAGTGTATATTTCCGAGTGCAAAGGTGATCACCCCGCTTAAAAGCATTTTCTTACCATTTTTCTTCTATTTCATATGAGTGGTATAGGATCAAAACTAACAATCTCCATTTTCTATGAAAATTGAGTTAAGGATACTTTTATATATAGTGCTTTAATCAGTTCAAAATGAAAATTTTTCGGAAATGGTTTACTAATAAAAAAATGTAGGAATTTTTCTAAAGCTAATTTAAAATTTAGACCTTTAAAATTTCATAAGATATAGTTCTTTGTCCTTTACGGGAAAAAAGGTCTAATGGACATTGCTAGTTTTTGATCCTAAACCACTCATATATTCAGACTAGACTTCATTAAAACGATATATCGTATTTTTCGAACCTTTTTGCATAAAAAAACCTGACTTAAAATTGGGGTCCGTCTTATGGTCCGACGGTAGCATTAAAATAAAATGAATATTTTATTATATATATTTTATATATATTTATTATATATATAATATTTATTATATTTATCTACATTTATAAAACAGTTACGTAACTGACTGACTGACTGACTGACAGATAAGGCACAGACTAAACCGCTGGACGTAAAGGGCTGAGATTTTGCATGGCGATTCTTCTTATAGTGTAGGGGTGCACTAAGAAAGAGTTTTGAAAAATTCTTCTTAGATTTTTCGAAATAACATTTTTAAGCTGTTTTTGTAACATTCTTTAAAGTTTGCATTTAAAATAATAATCTGAGGGTTATAAAATTTATATCACGAGAAAGATCATAAAAATTCCTTTAAGATGAAATCCTTTTCGAATCTTTACCTCCATTTTCTGATTTTTGGTGAATTTTTAAATATTAATTTTTAGAATTTAATTTATTAAATGCTGATCACGTGGTTTCTTTTCTTTTTGGTGATACTTTAAATTAATTTTGCGTCATGTGCATAACAACGAAATAAATTGACAAAAAAATTAAAATACGGTAAAAGATAAAATTTAACCACTAGAATAATTGAGAGGGATGTTTTTTAAGAATCTAATTCCAATTAGTATGTTTTATGGATATTAAACATACAAATTAATTGCATATATTGACCGTTGTATTTAATTTGAATGTACTCGGCAGCGAAGCACGGGTATTAAGCTAGTTATATATATATTTATATTTATTAAGAAATTGAAAATATCTTTCTATACCTAACTAAATACAAAATATTCTTTTCTAAAATCCCTCCCATAAATTTAAGATGCGACTTATGGTCCGAAAAAATACGGTAAATTATCCAAAAACTTTCCATATTTTGGAATTGTAGAGATTTTTACTTGCATATAAAAATAAATATTATTGTTATTATTATTAACAAAAAGAAAAAGTTCTTGTTTGTTATTAATCGTTTACAATTCATCTTTTTATTCCACTTTTACGAAGAAAGAAAAATATTGAACTAAACCAAACACAGGGCACACAAATGCGCACTTTTTCCCATGCAGTCTGATGCAACAAACGCGAGTCGCGCAGCTGCAGGTTTGCCAAAACTAACATCTCTGATTTAAGACTCATTTGATCCAATCTATGGTTTGGCATTGATATGCGGGTAAGATGGCTGGTCTATAGTCACCTACACAATCGATCAACGTTTGACATTTATTCGAGCAGCTGAATATTAAATGTCACAGAATTTCGTCTGATTAAATTAACAAGGCGAGTGACAGGTGCGACGGCAGCGCAACAAGTGAAATGCGGTGCTTGCAGATGGTGGAAGGATATTCACAGTCAGACAGATATGACACGAGACGATTCGAATAGAAATGTGTAAGAGAAGTTACGGAGATGACTGCGATCCTATTACTAATCACAAGGGACAAAAAATGAAAAGTTTGTGTATAATAATACGCAACTCTCATTCAAGACTTTTTTTTTGTTGTAGACTTTTGTTACATCACTTACGTTATCCTGTCTAGTGTGTTCGCTGCCAGACAGAAACGAGATGAGAAAATTCAAATAGATACGTGTAAGAGAGGAAATAGAGGTTACTGGGATCCTATTACGAATCAAAAGAAAAAAAGGGGAAATTTGTGTATAATAAATGCGTAATTCTCATCGGAGACAATTTTTTTGTGTCTTTCATTTCATCACTGTAATCCTGTCCATATCAGTACAGGTTTTACTTGGTATATTCTTACCTATTCTTTATCTTGATAGGGTAATTAAGAACAATTTTAACGTGATTTGATAGGATAATGGTCAGTATACCTGCCAGGTAATCAGGTTCGATTCTCATGCTTTATCCAGTTATATGTTGTTTTCCACTGCGGGTCACTTGTCAATGAAGAAATTCGCCCTTCGACCGCAAGAATCGTTGGTTGCTTTAAGAGGGGGGAGGGCACCGTATAGGTGAACCAACACCCCCCCCTGGTGGTACCTCCATTTTGACCGATCACTCCCAGGATGACATCTAGGAGGCTCATACCTTCTCGCACCCTCTCTGACCTCATAGAAAGACTTGCGGTGCTGCAGTTTTGCTGTTTATTCAAATTAATAGTATTCAAATGCCGCTTATTCAAATTCCCTCCTTGAAATTGGTGGTGTCGTCACTTGAAAAATCTGACGTCGCGGCGTGAGGAAAAGCAATCAACTGTCACATAAACAAACAACCTCAGTCCACAGCAGCTCAGTCCCTTCCCGTCTTTTTCACGCCTTGCTAGTGCCGGCAGTTTACTTGGCTGCATTTTCAGCCAGTCAGCATAAGTTTTTATTATGTTATAGTTTCTTTACAGAGTAGTTAAAATGTAACTTTTGTTTTTTGTTTTTTATCTTGTAACAAACAAACAAGATGGAGTCAGATTAGTTTGTTTTCTTGAATATTAGAATACTTACAAACATAGGATCCAGTACCACTACAGAACGGTGACTACAGATTTAACGTTACCATATCCGGCCTAGACACGGAAGTATTTCATGGCGTTAATCGGTATTGGAATTGAGCACTTCCAGTTCCAAGCCCAACACCCTACCACTAAGCTACCACGGGTTTTAGCCAGTTATATTTTAATAGAAGGACCAGTTATATTTTAATAATAGGATCAATTTGAAAATGTGTAACAAAGTAGTTGATACGAAATATAATGTAATTTTAACCTGCAGTCAAGGATACAACGAGGTTCTCTCTCAGACGGGAGAAATTAAGAGATTTGTTAAGGATGATCATGCCACGGCTTGATAGCATAATCATCTTTAAACCTATCCGGGATAACAGGAGGTCTGGGATCAAATACCAAGCTCCTCGATATAGTTTTATCGGTTGCTTCATTTTTGAAGCGTTGGAGGTTTTGGACATCTTTAGCAACACGAAGGATGACCAAAGTGGATAATTTAAAACAAAGAAGGAATTGATAGCGGGAAAAATTTAATTTTTAGCTAAAAGTTTTATAAAATTTTAGATAAAATTAATTTATAATGAGCCGGGATATTTTGACATTCAAATAAAATTTCAACTTTTATGATAGTTAAATGAATATATATTTTTAACTATTTGCTATGTCATGTAAAAATATTACATTATGTTTATACAACTATCTCTGCATGACGCAGGTTTAGAAATGCCAATCATAGACATGATCTTAGCTTTGGTAAAAACGTTATAAAAACATTTCGAGGATAAAAATATAAAGAAAGTAGAATCAGGAGAAAGATTAGAGATCTGATAACAAATGGTTGCTCAATATGTATGAGGTGTCTGCTTTACAGTGAAAACTCTAAGCTAACAATGTCTGGATCAAGCAAGCCCAGAGTGCTACATAATCACTTTATTACGGGGTATATAAAGTTTACGTCATGTTTTTAAAAAAAATATGTTGGCGTATATTTCAAAATAGACTGACACTTTTATATTTAACTAGATTTAACTTTCTGGTCGGGCAACATATGCCTGGAACATCGACATTTGTAGAAAATCAAATAATAGCACAGTGAAATTAATACATAGTTAATAAAAATTGACACATAATCACTGTAGTATATACAATATAGAAGGAAATTCACACCGACCATCACCGTGTATCAATTTTGCTGAGTATATACATGTTTCATTTGAACGTTCATAATTTATAATTCAGTTATTTTTTACGTACAGTGTGCTTAATTTTTTCTTCCAGAGAAACTGAATAAGTGTGTTGACACACCCGCTTCAGAGCAAGCCATATATAGTCGACTTTCAGAAACTAAGTCATTTGGCGATGGTAGTAGTTATTGATAGATCAGAAAGTAGTGCCGAGAAAACAACTTAAAAGCAAAATGGGCATTATACAGGGGCGCACCCAGGATTTAATCTTGGAGGAGGCCTAGTTGAAGGGATAAAATATTTATAATGCAGATTCAATATTCATAGTGCAATTTATATTTCTTTGGGGGGGGGGTACTTGTCCTTCCCCCTGGGTGCGCCACTGGCATTATATATATATATATATATATATATATATATATAAAGCAGAGTGTCTCTATGTATGTATGTATGTATGTAACGAATACAAATCTACATTTCTTGACGAATCTGGTTGAAACTTCGTATACTTATGTTTTGAAGCCTGGAGATAATTCTAAGATTACTTTGGAAGCTTTAAAATAATTATAAATAAATACAGCTTTTAAATAATATTTCATCTTTAGACGATGGAATCAATCATTCATACGAACTGCGCATGCGCAGCTATTGGATGTTAATTCAAAATGTCTAAGGTAAGTGAACGCACGAAGTTATTTAAAGTTAATTTTCTAATATTCCTCCTTTAGTTTTCTTTTTTTTTTCATTAATCCTTTTTTACTGGGTTAATTCCCAGTAAACGAGTTACTGTTGAACTCTGGAATATTTCTGTGATAGTCACATACTGTTTTCATATTTGTTTGTGTTGTATTGCTAAGGAAATTGTGTTATTATTGATATTTTTGAACGGCAGTGAAATATAATTAAGTTTTATTTACTTTTCTATTTTACATTTAGTTAATTTTCTAATTGTTCATAAATTAATAGTTAAAACAGAATTCATTCCTTTAAATATTATTTCAATGGGATAGTGAAGTGGAATTTGAACTTTCTGTCATTTTTTATTCTGTCTGCAACTCTTTGCAATATTTCTGTGATATAATTGTAGTTTTTTTTATTCTGGGCTGTTTTATAAGGAAAGGAATGATGAATCTGGGAATAATTTCATATTGGAACATAAAATTGCATGTATTATTTTTGTATTTTCAAATTTTCTCTGAGATTGTAGGTCATTTTGAAGATAACTGCCATATGTATCATATATGAGAAAGTAATTAAAATAGTAGCATTAGGATTTTGTGTAAAGTGATAGGCGTTTTAGCTAAATTTCAATAAAAATTACTTCAAATTGACCAATTTATAAAAAAAAAGTATGCTATTTACAGGTAAGTTTTTTTATATATATTTTTTTTATTTTTAAGTGTTTTTTTACCATAAAAGACCAAAAAAAAAGCCTTTAAATTTTTTTTTAATTGACTCCGAACGTAGAATATTAATCTGAAATTTAGCTAAAATCCTTATCATTCTGTACAAAATCCTGATGCTACTATTTTAATTTCCTTCTCACACATGATACATATGGCACTTATCTTCAAAATGGCCTACAATCTAAGAGACAATTTTAAAATGCAAAAATAATACACACAATTTTATGTTCTAATATTAAAATTTCCCCCCATTCGTCATTCCTTTCCTTATAAAAACAGCCTCAAATAAAAAAACTATTTATTGTACATCAATTATTGTGCCTCATTCCATTTTAATTTAGTTACTTTTTGGCATATTCTTTCTTTTCATGCTTCTGTCTGAAACTCAATTTACATTCAATCATTTCTCTTCTTGAAAAGAGAAAAGATTGAATTACTTAACTGTTTTGATTTTCATTCTACATGAATTAGAAGCAGAGTTATAGATATTTAAAAAAACATCTTCTGCTACAGAATTGAAGTGACAAACAACTTTAAATGCGTATGAATATAATTATGTTTTATTTGCTTTTCTATTTTACATTCTGTCTACAACTCTTTGTATAATATTTCTGTGATATAATTGTAGTTTTTTTATTTTGGGCTGTTTTTATAAGGAAAGGAATGATGAATCGGGGAATATTTTCATATTGGAACATAAAATTGCATGTACTATTTTTGCATTAATATTTTTAAAAGAAGTAATAAGGTTTTAATAAAATTTATTTCTTTTTATAATAGAAATGTCAAATATAGTTGCACATTAATTTTATACAAATTTGTGCAGGGCATTTGCCGAAACCTCAAATTAATATTGAATTCATTATTGAATAAGATTTTAATAAAATTTATTTTTTTTATAATAGAAATGTTTTTTTTCGGTGTTTTTTAATTGTATAAAATATTTTACATTTCTTATTAAATAGTATGATTCCTGAATTAAAATTACAACTTGATTTTTCTAAAGCAACGCTAAGTTGCTTCAAGAGTTGTTGCTTAATACTTTTGCTTCTAAGGAAAAGAATAAAAAATTAGATACATGATGACACTATTTAATAAGAAATGTAAAATATTTTATGCAATTAAAAATACACCGGAAAAGCATTTCTATAATAAAAAGAAATAAATTTTATTAAAACCTTATTACTTCTTTTAAAAATATTAAGATGGTTTAAAATCAGGGTTCGTAAATATCATGATATTTTCGAAAATATCCAAAATATCCGATATTTTGATATATATCCGATATCTTCAAAATTGTCAACTTATTGCTGATGATAAATATTTTCAGATGTATACAACTTAAACACCAATACATATTACACATTATATAAAAACTAATATAAAACATTATTCTAATATAAAACAGTACTTAATTTTATATATATAATTATTATAAATAAAATAATTTTTTTTTAAGCACTCAATAAAATTTTAAGTTAAACAATTTTCTCTTTCAAAACACAAATTATAAAACTATCTCAAATTTCAAGAATGTTTTATTTCTTTAACAAAACTTTAAACACAAAATGAAATTTTATTTTTGTTCAAAAATTTAAACAAAAATTTAAGTTAAATTTATTGTTGTTATTCGGTTGCGTGTAAACTGGATGTTTACTATCATAAGTCATCTCCTACGTGAGTTTTTCCACTTTCTCAGTTCCTAGCCTTTTGCGCAATTTTGACTGAACTAAACCAAAGCTAGAGAAAATTCTGTCTAACGGTGCTGTAGTTGGTGAAACAGTAAACAGTTGATTAACTAAGTTAGAAATTTTTCTTTTAGTGGCTGTTCAATTTTAATATTGTCCCACCAAATCAATGGTTCTACAGCTAAGAAATCGTTTTCAAACATAAAGTTCGGAAAGGGGGATTTTTTTGCTAAAGAAGTCATTACTATAGGCAAAAATTCTTTGTAGAATGCAAGAAATCAAATGCACCCTGCTTTTGTTCTTCAGTTAATTTTCTTGCACAATATCAATGGTTCAACATATTCGCCGCTAAATGTGCTGGTGAAAGAGCCATTTCTTCTCTTACTGATAATGTTTCTTGCACCTCTTTTATTCCTTTCAATTTATTTCTTAAGTTAATCCAAATTTCTACACATTGTGCAATTTTAGTCTGATCTCTTTGCATTTCATCTAATGCTTCTGCAATGGGTTTTAGAATGTTTGTATAGTCCATACAATTAACCGATAAGTTCACATCATTAACTAAATTAAAAATGTCTTTATCAATTTCATGTTTATGATCCTACAGACTTGAAACAGTTTTCCCCTGTTATATAAAAAAGACTTCATTGTATCAAACATTGTGTTCCATCTTACAGTCTGAGCTATTACTAACAGTTTGCCACCATTTGCTTTGTACCAGGCATTTGGTAAATGAGTATTTCTAAAGTACTTAATTATTTTGATTACATTTTTACTTACATTTGGAAATTCTAGGTCTTTTGCTAAGAGATTTAAAATATGAGCAGAACAACTGTAATAAATGATATCAAAATCTCCAGATTTAGCAAGCTTCTCATTTTTTTTTGACATTTGTAAAAAAACATTTTTAGATGTGTAGAAATTATTTTTGTTAGCTCCTTTTAGCATTTTATTTACAAATTATAGTTTAATTTTCAATTTAATTTTCAATAACAATTGAAAATTTAAATTTCTAATTTTTAGACACAAAATATGATGCATAATGCTATTTTCAGAATACTTCGCATAAATGAAAATATCAAAAATCCCGATATTTTTAAAATAAATATCGGATATATATCATGATATATATCGATTGATATATATCAACGAACCCTGTTTAAAATCATTATACACACTTCAAATTAATGTTTCTAATCAGTAAAATTTCAATATTAGTATGTTTCATGAATGAAAATTGTAACTTGACTTTTCTTTTATTTTTTTAATTTTCATGCTTTTTCAAACTTATAGAAATTTTTTGATGTTAAAACATGGTTTAAATGTATTACATATGACGGTAATGTAGAATATTTCATTTTTTTGTTAACATTATACACACTTCAAATTAATGTTTCTAATCAGTAAAATTTCAATATTAGTATGTTTCATTAACTCACTTTTTTTTCAGGCCTGCTTAAAATCGCCTTACGTGTGGAATGACATCCAAAGACTTGGTCTTTCAACAAACATGCGAGTTCGTGTCAATGGTGATCCCTCAGCCCAGGAATTTGCAGATAACCCTCTACAACTTGGAAATGGATGAATGAAAATTGTAACTTGACTTTTCTTATTTGATTTTTTTAATTTTCATACTTTTACAACCTTACAGAAATTTTTTGATGTTAAAACATGGTTTAAATGTATTAGATATGACGGTAATGTAGAATTTTAAATTTTTTTGTTTGTTTTTTTGTTAACATTATACACACTTCAAATTAATGTTTCTAATCAGTAAAATTTCAATATTAGTATGTTTCATTAACTCACTTTTTTTTCAGGCCTGCTTAAAATCGTCTTACGTGTGGAATGACATCCAAAGACTTGGTCTTTCAACAAACATGCGAGTTCATGTCAATGGTGATCCCTCAGCTGAGCAATTTGCAGATAACCTTCTACAACTTGGAAATGGAGCCATTTTTGCTGATAATACAGGATGTATAGCCATGGAAACGATTGGAATGATTGTGACAACTCAACAACAGCTAAAAGAGGCAGTGTTTCCAAAGAGGTTGTGTGGCACAGTACTTCACTAATCACACATGGCTGTGCCAAAGAGCAATCCTTGCCCCAAGAAACGAAGATGTCAACGTCATCAATAAGCAGCTTTTACAAGAATTGCCAGGTAAAGCTCAAATTTACAAATCTATTGACACCACCTGTGATACAGAAGAGGCGGTACACTACACCACAGAATTTTTAAATACATTGGAGCCATCTGGAGTACCCTCTCACATATTAGAGCTAAAGATTGGTGCACCAATTATGCTGCTGAGAAATCTGCATCCACCTTCACTCTTCAATGGAACAAGACTTGCTGTAAAGAATCTGATGCCGAATGTGATTGAAGCCACCATTATGACAGGACATTCTGCAGGCAAAGACGTATTTATTCCCAGGATACCAATCATCCCTTCCGATATCCCATTTCAATTTAAAAGACTTCAGTTCCCTGTCCGTTTCAATTTGCCATCAGCATTAACAAGGCACAAGGGCAATCACTAAAAGTAGTTGGACTCGATCTTCTTAAACCCTGTTTTTGAAGCCTTAAGACAATTCTAAGATAAATTTGGAAGCTTTAAAATAAGTATAAATAAATACAGATTTTAAATAATATTTCATCTCTAGGCGTTGGAATCATTTATATGAACTGCGCATGCGCACAAGGAAACGTTTTATTTACTTTTGCCGATGTTCACTTTTTCTGTATTCTGTCAATTTTTGTTTAATTTAGTTACTTTTTTGCATATACTTTCTTTTATGCTTCTGTCTAAAACTCTGGAATATTTTTTATTATCATTCTAATACTTCGAAACTTAACAATGTTTACCAGGGGTGTTTTCAAAACAGCTGTTAATTATGTTTGTGTAGCTTTGATTATGTTTGTGTTTGGCTTTGAGAAAAAATAATTTTGTAAAGGTTTTGTGGTCTTTTATGCTAAAATAGCACTTAAAAATCAAAAAAGGAAACAAAAACTTACCTGTAAATAGCATACTTTTTTTATAAATTGGTCAATTTGAAGTAATTTTTAATGAAATTTACCTAAAACACCTATCACTCTGCACAAAATCTTAAAGCTAATATTTTAATTTCCTTTTCACACGTGATATATATTACAGTTATCTTCAAAATGACGTACTTTAAATTACTTTAAATATTTCAATTGGGGGGGGGGGGGTACAGTTTATTCTTTCATCATTTTTTATTATCATTCTCAAGTAGGAATTAAGGTGACTGTCTACGTTCGGAGTCAATTTTTTAAAGTTTTTTTTCATCTTTTATGGTAAAATAGCACTTAAAAATTAAAGAAACTAAAACTTACCTGTAAATAGCATACTTTTTTTTAATTTAGTCAATTTGAAGTATTTTTTAATGAAATTTAGCTAAAATGCCTATTACTGCACAAAATCCTAATGCTACTATTTTAATTTCCTTCTCACACGTGATATATATTACAGTTATCTTCAAAATGACGTACAATCTAAGAGGAAATTTCAAAATGCAAAAATAATACATTCAATTTTATGTTCCAATATTAAAATTCTCCCCGATTCGTCATTCCTTTCCTTATAAAAACAGCCGCAAATAAAAAACTTATACACCAATTATTGTTCTTTTTTTGTTTATTTTGTATTTGCTAAGCAAATTGTGTTGTTATTGAATATTTTTGAAGGCCAGTGAAATATAATTATGTTTTATTTACTTTTCTATTTTGCATTTAGTTAATTTTCCAATTGTTCAAAAATTGTTAAAACAGAATTTATTACTTTAAATATTTCAATGGGGGGGGGGGGTACAGTTTGTTCTTTCATCATTTTTTATTATCATTCTCAAGTAGGAATTAAGGTGACTGTCTACGTTCGGAGTCAATTTAAAAAAAAAAAATTTTTAAAGGTTTTTTTTCATCTTTTATGGTAAAATAGCACTTAAAAATTAAAGAAACAAAAACTTACCTGTAAATAGCATACCTTTTTTTAATTTAGTCAATTTGAAGTATTTTTTACTTTTCTATTTTACAATTAGTTAATTTTTTAATTATTCACAAATTAATTGTTAAAACAGAATTTATCACTTTAAATATTATTTCAATGGGGAGGGGGGAGGGTACAGTTTATTCTTTCCTCATTTTTTATCCTCATTCTCAAGTAGGAATTAAGGTGACTGTCTACGTTCTGAGTCAATTTTTTTAAAAATAACTTTTTAAAGGTTTTTTAGTCTTTTATGGCAAAATAGCACATAAAAGTTAAAAATAGAAACAAAAACTTACCTGTAAATAGCATACTTTTTTATAAATTGGTCAATTTGAAGTAATTTTTAATTAAATTTAGCTAAAACACCTTTCACTGCGCAAAATCCTAATACTATTATTTTAATTCCTTCTCATTCCTTTTCAGATTTTAGTGGTTTATTATAAATGTATATATTTTATGTTTTACTTTCCAGGTTTTTTTGCTCCAATGATGAAAGGCTAAACTAGCTGAATTCTGACGAGTTTATTATAAATATATTTTTTTGTATTGGGTTTTCTTTTTATTCATGCGTATAACATTACATATGGTTTTTTTCTGTTATTTATACTCTGTTTAGTTTTTAAATTGACTCTGGTTAACAATTATTCCCAAATTTGACATTTTTACTTTACAGCTTTTAGTGGTACAATGAAAAAAGGTTGCATCTACCTAAATTCTGAGATGTCTATAATGTTGACTATAGTGTTCTGGGATGATACTTTTTTTTTTTTACTATGTAATTTATGCTGTGTTTAGTGTTTAAATTGATTTTAGTTAACATTCTTAAAATCCCAGGCAATGCCGGCTCGCCGGGGGGGGGGGATTTTTCTTCTGCCTGCGACTGTTTGCAGGACGGGGGATACGTATCCACAAAATTTAAATAGCTTTATACGTTGTTTTTTAGTATTTACATTCTTTGACAATGATTGCTGAAGGGAGCGTGTCCCTAAACCGACCGGCTAGACGGGCGAAGCACGGCTAAGTAAATTTGACATTTTTACTTTTCAGATTTTAATGCTACAATGATGAAAGGCTGAAATTCTGAGATGTGTATAACATTTCATATATATTTTTTCTATGTTAATTATACTGTGTTAATTTTTAAATTAATTTAGGTTAACAAACATTCTTAAAATCCCGGGCATCGCCGGGTACTTCAACTAGTATATATATATATGTGTGTGTGTGTGTGTGTGTGCGTACAGGAAAATTAATCCCCAGAATATGAAAAACAATTTCTATTTATTTAAGCCCTCGGACATATTAGACCTTTGCTAAATTAATTTTAATTAATGTCTATTATTGACGCTAAATACTACATAAAAGAATAATTTATTATATTCTAACTCGTCTAAGATTTACTGACGAATAAATCGTTATTTTTATAAATTTATTGGCTGATTTCGTGGCTTTGTTGCACGTACATGAACCGAGGCCTATAGTTTTGGGACCTCTAAAATAATTCTTTTCTTACTACTAAACGTTTTTTTCATTGGACGAATGTTTGTTTATGTATATATATATATATATATATATATATATATATATATATATATATATATATATATATATATATATATATATATATATATATATATATATATATATATATATATTTACATATATATATATATATATATATATATATATATATATATATATATATATATATATATTTACATATATATATATATATATATATATATATATATATATATATATATATATATATATATATATATTTATTTATTTATTTATATGTGTGTATATATACATATATATGAATAAATATGTCGTGATTTGGATTCAAGACAGAAATCAATTCGGTTTTAAGTTAATAAGTATATTAATTCCATTAAGTTCCAAACAAACATTCTAGCTTAGTGACCCGCACGTGTCGCGATCACACACCAAGTAGTACAGAGCAAATGCGAAAACGCTCATCTCTCTAGTATTGTCGCCAACCCAGTACAGCAAAACGTGTCCAGCAGGTCATTAGACGAGAAACCGGTTCCCCTACAAACTCCTGACTCTGATTCGTCGGGGGTCCTACTCAAAGTGGGGGACGAGTCATTAAAAATAATTACTGGATCTGATTCTTACTTACACTTACATTTACACTTACACTTACACTTACACTTACTTACACACACACACACACATATATATATATACTAAAATGCGTACATAACGAACTTCCATTTTATGAATTCTGCTAGGATGACAAAATTTCTTGTAGAACCTCAACTTCGAACAATATTTGCATAAAAGTTAATCCCCTTATTGCGAAAATAGTTGTAAAAAACAATCTATGTTATGAAAACTACCTATTTAAGTTTTAAGAATATATATACCGAACTGTATGCTTAAAAGTATGCGTACCACCACCTCTGCTTATTCATGCCTTTTTCTTGAAATCTTTGCATTTCCTAAGCTACAATAAGATACGGAGAAATGCGAAAAACCAAAATCGACCTTCTCTCTATATAATATCCGATGGATCGTTAACTCTCGATTCGAAAAAACGCCTACGGTATATTTCATCTGTCTCGTAACTTTTTAGCTTCTCCTCCCTTTTCCCTGGTCATTAAAAATAAATGAAGTATTCGGCAACAAGCTCCCCGAAAGAGTCGTCTCACAAAAGCTTAAAAGCTTTCCACCCAGGGGCTTATTCTCTGATACACGAAGTAAATGCCTTTCATCAGTTTTCCTTAAATACTGGAACTTAATACACATTCGCTCGTTAGAAACGCATTTATGACTTTTATAGATCTCCACGTACTCCTTATATATTTTATCGACATTTATTTTACTTGCCATGGTTTTTTGAAAAGAATTTTCGAAGAAGAATTTTTGATTCTCCAAATGTTTTTTTATTTCAATAGTCTCCAATTGTCTTCTAAAATAGTTGGATTTGAATTTTATAGTTTCCTTTGAGCGCTCAACTTTTATTGAACGTTAATAAAACTCTTAAAAAATAAACAGATCATCAGAAACTATTCTTAACACGTACTTGGTTTTGTCTGTTTTTTATTTATTATTATTTATTTTACAGAAACTGTACTTTTAATCGTCATAAATCATATCTTTAGTGATGTCAAGCCAGAGGGAACTTTGAACAAACCTAAAAGGTGCTACAATTTACTTCTAGTGAGTATATATTGCATTAAAATTATCAGTTATATTCTCTTTTCTACTGCTTCATTACTTCGGTGTGAATTTGTCATTTAACCTCGTCTCCTTTTTCCTCACTTCTTACCGCCTTGTGTTCGAATCCCGAATAAGGCTTGCTTGTTTCCGTGTCGTCCCCCTCATAGGGAGCAATGCTGGATCAACTATATGGTGCTCCCATAATAAAGTAGCCAGTAAAATAGCGATGAATAACAAAAGGTAAATGTCTAGCGACAAGAGCATCCGCATTATAGATAAAAAAAAAACCTCGCTTCATGGTGAAAAAGATATAGAATCAAATGTTTGCAAACTGAATGGTACTAAGTAACTAATTTTTTTGTTTATTTTAAATTAAAATTTCGTAAAGTAATAGAAGGAAATTTATGCCTCTGATTGAGGAAAACTGGCTGTTCTGCGTAGAAAGGAGTTCGTGAATTTAGGTGCGTGTGGGATGAGGTAAACTTAAGTTTGTTATTTGAATTATCAATAAAATTTCTTTCTGCTTGACTTCTGCCACCGTTTCCTTCTTAACTTTGAATAAAATATTTATAGTTTATGTCCGTATTTTTAGATGTTTTAATCTGGAATATTTAGACTTTATGATGTAATTAAGCTCTCTTTAAAACAACGAAAATTAGAGTATATATTCTTTGGTCCTCTTCCTCCACGAAAAGCTTTTGACTTCAACTCTTCACAAGGGTCGTTTGATATGTACTTCAAAATCCGAGAGAGTGGCTCCATCGCCCTGCAATTTTGGAGTATTCACATCTACCATGCTTTAGAGGCATTGATGTCAAATTGTAAATACAGATTCGACGCTCAGTCTGTGTGATTGACAGCCATCTTAGTCGGTCAACTCTTGTTACTGCTCCTACAATGGAGAAAAAAGAAGCCCGCGTGTTGATAAAACTTTACTTTATTCGAGGTAAAACGATGGCTGAAATTAAATTGAATCTTGATAATATTATAGCGAGTCTGCCCCTTCGCTTAGAATGATTTACAAGTGGTTTGTTGATTTTCCTTGCAGCCGAATAAACACAAGTGACGCTGTAGCATAGTCAGCGTATAACTGAGGCGTTCGAATGGTTTCGTGGCAAAGTAAAAACATTAGTCCGAGTGGTCGAATTTAACAAGCAGTATTTAACGAAAATCTTAGCATTTATTAAAACAAACGTAACAAGTAAGAGGTTGGTTTGAGCAGTCTACAACATAACCAGGCTGGTACAGAAATTATATTAGCGGCGACTCCGAGGACTAGTATAGCTTGTCGGAGAGCAGAGATTCGTGCCGCCTCTAGCCCAGATGTTAAGTGGGGCTCTCCTGAAAAACGCAAAGTTTTCTGACTATATCTTTGCGGGACTCATTTTACCCCAGTCAAAATAGATCCGGTTTTAACGAATGGCTAAAAAAATATGAAAGTTTTGAAAATTGGTGGAGATATTTGTTTAGGCATGCTAATGAACATACTAAAAGTCCCCACCGATCAGACTTGAGCTTTCGCCGCCATCTTGGAAAATGTGTACACTTCTTTGGTTTTTTGCAAGTAACTTGAGAAATATTGATTTTATGTAAAAAATTTGAATATAAAAATTGAAGAGCGTTAAATTTTGAGCAAAAGCATTATTTACATTTTTTAATAAGTCTAACACGAACAAAGATAGTTGACTTTGAAAGGAGCGAACTACACTGGTGTAAGAAATTAAGTGAATTTGCAGACTTGATCGATTATCTCTAGAACTACTGTACCGATTTTAATGAAATTTGATATGTACATACATCGATACAATACAAAACAAATAACCATTCAATAATTGTAATACACACGCATGATCGTGCGTAACACTCGTTGTAGTCGGAAGGTATGAAACAGCGGTTGCAGAATAAACAAAAAAATGGGTTAATAGATGGGTTAATAGGGGGTATGGTCCCCTCTTACAGATATACAGGTATCACAGCGTGATTTCATACTTGAAATAAGGCAGTTTATCATTTTCTGTGGCAATTGGTACCACTCGTTCAGCCAACACTGTTTTCCTTCCCTGGATGGTTCTTGGAGGGGGGTTGCGAGTTGCAATTGCCCTCCCCAGAGCGTCACAGACATGCTCTATCGGGTTAAGGTCTCGATATCTGGCTGGCCAATCCATCCGGCGAATATCCTCACTCTCTAGAAATTCGTCGACCAGAAGAGCTCTATGTGGCCTCGCGTTATCGTCCATTAAAATTAACTCAGGGCCAACTGCACCCCTGAAAAGTCGAACATAGGGCTCCAAGACCTCCTCCCTATACCTCACACCAGTCACGGTGCCTCTTTCAAAGACATGGAGAGGTGTGCCTCCAAGCATCCAACATGGGCAGGCATCCAACATGATGCCTGCCCAGACCATTAAACCTCCTCCATCATAATGGTCGATTTCGCTGACATTGGAGGGTAGGTAGCGGGTCCCTGGTTCTCTCCATATGAACGTACGGCGAGAATCGGTGTTTGGGCTGAACCGGGACTCATCAGTGAAGAGAACGGTCGCCCATTGATCCATACTCCAATCTCTCTGCTCTCTGCACCATGATAAACGGATTCTCCTGTTCGTAGAAGTGAGCGGGACGCAAAAAGCAGGTCTTCTTGCAAACAACCCTTTCTTGTGAAGTCTTTTGGAAACAGTCACCCTTGATACACGGGTTCCTGTGGCTGCATACAAGTCACGAGAGAGCTGAGAAGCTGTAGCACTCCTGTTACGCCTCGCTATAATCGACGAATGGCGATCTTCTGTGGCCGTCGTGGCTCTTGGACGACCTTTCCCAGGCTTTCTCTCGATGGATCCGGTATCCTGGAACTGTTTCTATAAGCTACACACGACGCTGGGCGTTAAATTGAACTCTCTACAAATTTGGACTTGAGATTGGCCTGCTTCTAGCCTCCCCACAATTCGCCACCTCATTCCATCATCTAAACGTTGGTGGTTACTCATTTTTACTGTTACAATTTGAAATTAACCGATAGCTGCAAAATAACACCAATAAATTCTCCGAGGTGTGCTAGCGAACGAAATGCGTTTTCATACCTTCCGACTCCAACGAGTGTTATGCACGATAATGAGTGTGTATTACAATTATTGAATGGTATTTTGTTTTGTATTGTATCATTATATGTACACATCAAATTTCATTAAAATCGGTACTATAGTTCTAGAGATAATCGACCAAGTCTGCAAATTCTCTTAATTTCTTACACCAGTTTATCACATCTGGGACGCGGATGCGCGGGTCATCCCATCGAGATGGGGGGGGGGGGGTTGACCCGCGCATGTGCACTAAAAGTCTTGCAAACTCGACGTTTGTAAAACCTCTGCATATCAAAGCTCGAAAGAAAGTTGCAGCAACATCCAATCCATTGTTATCAGGTTGTATTTTGAGACTTGGTAGATTCTATATTTTTATGTCATACTTAGGCTGCATTGGGTACATAATGGCTGGAGGTGGGCTAAATTAAATACTAACTTTGATGTATGCAACTACGTCAGTAGAAAAAGTCCAACCGTGTGAGTCGGTTAGTTCAACTCTATGTACTGCCTGATCGCAACTGCGGTGCCGCAACGACACTGGATCGCTCGTGTGCACCGAGCCTCCGTCGTCCGTGTGAATCGGTTAGTTCAACTCTATGTACTGCCTGATCGCAACTGCGGTACTGCAACGACACCGGATCGCTCGCGTGCACCGAGCCTAATCCTGCAGCTGTGTTAGAGCCCTTCGCGGGTCGTGAGAACCCATACGATCCATGCGTGACGTCCCAATGCTGAACGTTCTGATCACCCTTCTGTGGTCACTAAACCAGATATTATTGAAGAAAAAATCAATGAAGTAGTGATGAATGATAAAAGACTAAAGTGCGTGAGATTTCTGTAGCTGTTAATATCTCCTCAGAGCGCGTATAAAACATTTTGAGTGAATATTTAGGTGTGAGAAAGCTGCCGATAAGATGGGCGCCGCATTTGCTAACAATCCATCAAAGACGTGAAGAAGCGAAAACTTCGAAGCACAACTTGGAGCTGTTTCAGAGAAATCAATACGAATTTTTGCTTCGTTTCACAGCAGTTGATGAAACATGGCTGTGCCACTACCAATCAGAAACGAAAGAACAGTTAAGACGGGGAGGGGTTAAAGCAGGTGAGCGTGCACCAAAGAAAGAGCAAACGGTTTCTTTAGCAAGAAAGGTTATGACCACTAATTTTTGGGGGGACACTCATGTGTAATCTCTATAGACTATTTGGAATAGAGTAAAACAATCGCCGTATAGTACAGGGTGTTTAAAAAAGAATAATCCGATTTTAAAAAATCATAATCATAACTATTCATTTTTTAATCCGTTTTGATCGAATAATGTATAGGCAGAAAGAGGGAAATCTCAAGTTTCACGCAGTTGCCTACAAGTAGCGCTAACGCTCTTTCTTCGCCCGCCACTTCAGTGTTTGTAAATATGGCGACTGCACAACAGAAATCATTTTGTGTTCTACACTTTGCGAAGTGTGAGTCCGTAACAACAACTGTTCAACGTGATTTTCGTTGACAAAACCCTGGTAGATTGAAGTTCTTACCTCTCAGAGCATTAAGTTATGGTATAAACAATTCCAAGACACGGGTTGTCTGTGTACTCATAACAGCCGTGGAAGCAGTGTATGCAGACATGCTCGCCAAAGTTTGGGACGAATTTGCCTGCCGTATAGACATATATCGTGCGTCTAAACGTGGGTATATTCAGCACTTTTAATTTGGTTTGTAAAAAAACTTTATGATTAGCCATGTAATATAAAATTAATTTTAAATTTCTATGCTAAATATTTTTCATAATATATTCATTTCATATCGGGTGATTCTTTTTGAAGCACCCTGTACTATGCAATTTTACGGGATCAATTAAATAATGAAATTTAGACAAAAAAGTGACATTTATCGAAATAATAAAGGTTCTTTTCTATCATGACCATTGCGCGAGAAAACAGTTAGAATTATGGTACGAAATTGTTCCCCATCCTTTGCTTTCTCCAGATTTGTCCCCCTCGGACTACAATGTGTTCCCAAATATGAAAATATCTCGTGCAGGGCAGATATTTGTATTAAATTCCGTACTGAAACAAATGCATGCTTTGCAGAGTAAGGCAAGTCTTACTTTATGGAGGGAGATAAAAAAAAGCTTGTAAATCGTTGAACCAAATGTATTGACCTTGAGGGAGATTATGCAGAAAAATAAATGAAAACCTTTATAAAAAACCGTCGTTTTCATTTTATTTACTCAGACTTATCAAACGACTCTCGTAGACATGGCAAAAAAAAAGAGAGGCAAGGACTCTGCAGATAATAAAAAATAACTAGGCGAAATTTTGAAACACTTCCAATAGTAAATTGCAAACATGAGAGTCAATATTTACGCTTCCATAAGCGAAAAGCAGACCCTGGTGTTGCAGTTCATCTTTGGTGGCGCTACGAGCGCCGTACCGCGAATCACCCCCCGTTTCAAATGTTTGATTCAGAATGCATTGTGCATAAGAACCGGCCAGTTCGGTAATAATGGAACTCTCGCTGGAGAGTAATTTCTTAGTAACCTTTTATGTAAATACTGTAACTAATCTTAATTTGTAAATAAATTATGTTAATTTAACCTGATCGTCATAACTGAAAGAGAAGTGTGCAGTATCATCACTCAAGACAAATCCGTTGAACATCTCCCAGCGCAAAATCAGCATCTGGCGTCCGCGTGACAGGACTCATTTAAAACTGAAGGTAAGCGCATGCTTACTTAATTTATATTTGCATAATGAGTAAAGATAATGTAGAAAAACTGAAGCGGCAGCGTGCTGTTTTGCGCTCCGCTACAACGAAGATTTTAACGAAAATCTCAAATACATTTGATGATTCTGAAATGGTATATGATGATAAGGTAGATGCTCTGGGAGTCCTAAAAGATCAGTTAATGGAAAAAGTTGAGAAACTTAAAGCTTCAAATTCTGAAATTTTTGAAAACATTCCTGATACTGAAATTGAAGATGAAATTGAAGGAGTTGAGATGATTGATGAAAAAATTATAGAATGGAAATACAAAATTTCAAAATTTTTAAATCAGAATATTAATGTTAGATCCCAACCGGTTGTAACCGAAATTCCAAGAAATGAAATTGCTGCTTCAGCAGTTACACAACTTAGTTCTTGTTCAAATTTAGTGAAACTTCCAAAACTGTGTATTGAAAAATTTTATGGTGATTCATCCACTTGGCTCGAATTTTGGAGTCAATTTTCTAATGCTATAGATGAAAATGAAAATTTGACAACTATTGATAAATTTTGTTATTTGAAATCTTTGTTGGGAGGTTCTGCTGCTAATGTTGTGACTGGATTTTCATTAACACATGAAAATTATAAATCAGCTATTGAACTTTTGAAAAATAGATTTGGACGACCTGACTTGACAATTAATTTACACGTAAGCAAACTTTTGAAGTTGAATCCAGTTAAAAATTCTTCCAATGTAAAGGCCTTAAGAGACCTGTATGATAGCTGCGAAATTCAAATTCGTAATCTAAAATCCCTAGGTGTAGCATCTGGCAGTTATGGACACTTATTATGCCCTATTTTACTTAAACTAATACCCTCAGATATCGCGTTGGAATATAATAGAAATCGAAAGAAAAAAACGGATTTTGATATAGATGAATTACTTACTTTTTTAAAAGATGAAATTGAGTCTCGCGAAGCTACTCAACAGTTTAGTAGTTCAGAAAAATACTTCAGCGTTAAAACCGAAACTTATCGTAATGTCAAACGAAGTATTCCAACGGCATATGCTTTAACAACCTCTGTTAAAAATAATTGTATCTTTTGTGAAAATTCTAACCATTTTTCTGATAAATGTAAATCTCTTTCGATTCCCCAAAAATGTGAAAAACTTAAAAGAGAAGGGCGATGCTTTTTATGTTTCCGAAAATTCCATATTGCTTCTAAATGTAGAGCCGTAAAAGAAAGTTGTAAAAATTGTCAAAGTAAATTCCATAATACATCAGTATGCTTGAAAGCTAATGAAAATCCGGTAGAGCCAAAAAATGAAGCGGAAACTCTTGTTACTACTGTTTCCCAATGTAAAGTAAAAGTCCCCCAATCCAGTAACGAAGTTATACTTCAAACTTGTTGTGTACGAATTTCAACTGACAAAAGTACGGCAGAAGCCGTGTGTTTGTATGACAGTGGTAGCCAAAGAACGTTTATAACAAAGGACATTGCAATGGCCTTGAGACCCCCCGTAATTGGGAAGGAAAAGCTCCTTGTCTACTCTTTCGCGTCCCGTGAGGGGGAGCAGAAAATTTACGATGTGGTCAGCGTTAAACTCAGCCACGTTGAGGATTCCAGCAAAAGCCTTTGCATTAAAGCGTTAGTGGTTGAAGAAATCTCTAACGTATTGATTTCGAAGCCACGGGTAGATAAGAATGTTTCGCGGAAGTTAGCCAAATTCGAGTTGTCGAATTGGAGTAGGGAAGGGGAGGATTCGCGAATTCAACTACTTGTGGGAGCTGACTATCTATACCAAATTACGGGAGGGGGAAAAGTTGAACGAATCACAAAATCTCTGTTTGTAAGCGAGAGTTTATTTGGGTTTTCGCTTTGCGGAGCGTTAAGCATTGACGAAAGGGGGAAAAAGGAATGTGCCTCAGTTTTAAAAATAGCTGTACAAACTAATGACAATGAACGCGAGGATTTAAGAAAATTATGGGAGCTTGAAGCTATTGGAATAAAAAATAATAATGATGTATTCTCTGAATCTGATAGAGAAATCATGGATAGATTTGAAAGCGGTTTAAGCTTTACAAATAATAGATATCAAACAAAGTTACTTTGGAAGGATAATAGGGAAAAGTTAGGAGATAACTTTAATATTTCAAAGGATCGTTTTGTACATCTAAAACGAAAACTAAAATGGGATGATGCTTTATTTGATAAGTATAAGAGTATTGTATCAGAGCAATTGAAAAATGACATAGTTGAAGAATGCCCCGACAATGAAATAGAAAATGGATACTTTATGCCCCATAGGCCCATAGTAAGAAATGACAAATCTTCAACGCAGGTTAGGATGGTTTTTGATGCCTCCGCAAAAGATTGTAATAATAAATCCCTGAATGATTGTTTGTGGAGTGGACCCAATTTAAATCCTAATATATTAGATACCCTTATTAACTTCAGGAAAAATAAAGTTGCCTTCTGCGCAGATATAGAAAAGGCGTTTCTCCAAATTGGCATTGCAGAGGAAGACCAAAATTATTTAAAATTTTTGTGGTTCGATGATACCGTTGATAATTCCTTCAAAATTTTTAGATTTAAGCGCGTTCCTTTCGGTGTTACTTGTAGTCCGTTTATTTTGGCCGCAACAATTAAATATCATATTAAAAATTTCAAAGAAAAACACCCTATAGTAGTTAAAATGTTAGATTCCTCATTATATGCAGATGACTTGATCGACGGATCAAATTGTGATGAAGAAGCCTTTTATCTGACATCAGCTGCTACAGAAATTCTTAAAGAAGCTGGTATGCATTTGAGAAAATTTAATTCTAATTCTAAAGTTTTAAAAGAAAAATGGGTGGTAAATAATCTCACCGAGAACCAGGATAATCCTAAAAATGTCGTGAAGCTCTTGGGATTAATATGGGATACAGATTCAGACCACTTACAGTTAGATATGCAACCTATTACTGAAAATTGGGACACTAAAATTACGAAAAGATACATACTAAAGACCATGCTGAAATTGTTTGATCCCTTAGGTTTTATTTCACCGTATGTTATCCGCATGAAAATTTTATTACAGGAAATTTGGGAAGGAGGTTTTGAATGGGACCTTGAATTACCTACGAATTTAAAGAATAAATGGGATAGTTGGTATTCTGAAACCAAACACTTAAGGAAACTGGAAATTCCTAGGATATATTTCCCTGATGGATTAAATTTGTCCTATGATTGTATAGAAATTCATTTATTTTGTGATGCCAGTCCTAAGGCCTACGGTGCGGTAGCTTATCTTAGATATAGAAATGAAGCTAACCAGATTAAGACTGCATTCCTCTGGTCTAAAGCCAGAGTATCCCCTTTAAAACGAGTGACCATTCCCCGTTTAGAATTGTTAGGTGCATTAATTGCTGCCAGAATGTCTAAATATTTAAAAGGGGTATTAGATTTACGAAACTTGGAATTTAAGCTATGGACCGACTCTACAATAGCCTTATATTGGATTAAAGGATCTGCAGCAAACTGGAAGCCCTTTGTTTCCAATCGGGTTACTGAAATTCAATCTTTGTCAGATCCGGAAAGTTGGAACTATTGTAGCGGTCAAGATAACCCAGCTGATTTACTTACACGTGGTGAACACTTAAGCTCTTTAATAGACAATAATCTTTGGTGGCAAGGTCCTGTATGGTTATCCCTCCCTGAATCTATGTGGCCCCCTAAGGTAGGAGTTAAAGAAGACGAAGAAGTAGCAATTGAAAGAAAATCTAAGACAAAAATGACTCAGGTATGCTGTGCCGTAAATGTACGATCTGAAGCCCTTTTAAATGTAGACCGGTTCAGTAAGCTCTCTCAATTGTTTAATGTTACGGGGTGGATCCTGCGTTTCCTTCATAATTCAAATCCGAAAAATTGTAAAATATCCGGTCCATTAACAACCACAGAAGTAGAAAGGGCCGAGATTTATTGGATCAAGCAAATTCAAAAATCTGCTTTCTCGGAGGAAATTGAGCAGCTACAGCGGGGAAAATCTATTTTTAAAGAATCAAAGTTGTACCACCTTAATCCCGAACTGGACGAGAATAAACTACTTGTGATTAAAGGCAGACTACAATTTTCCGATTTATATGAGCGGGAAAAACATCCGTGGGTGCTTCCCAGTAAAGGAAGGTTTGTAAACCTACTTATTATTGATGCGCATGCAAGAATGTATCATTTTGGTGTAGCTGCTACCCTAGCTCATCTACGAGAGCGATATTTCGTCATGAAGGGCAGAAGAATAATAAAATCTGTCCTGAAAACCTGCATGCTGTGTAAAAAGTTCAATGCCACCTCTGGAAAAGAAATTACTGCACCCCTACCTAGAGATAGAATTATCGAAACACCACCTTTTGAGACCATCGGTATAGATTTTGCAGGGCCAATTTACACTAAAGGATCCTTGGGATCAGAAAAGGCTTACATTGTGCTGTTTACCTGTGCTGTTACAAGAGCTATTCATTTAGAGCTGGTGACGAATTTAAGCACGGCTAATTTCATTTTAGCTCTTAAGCGATTCTTTGCTCGAAGAGGACTCTGTAAGGTGATATACAGTGACAATGCCAAAACATTTGTCAAGACCGACTTGCTTTTAAAAGAGATCTGGAAAAGAATTTCAAAGGAAGAAGTTAAAAACTATTTAACTATGAACAAAATAATATGGAAATTTATCATCCCAAGAGCAGCCTGGTGGGGAGGTTTTTGGGAGAGAATGGTTAGATCTGTGAAAACACCATTAAAGAAGATACTCGGTAGAACTTGCCTTACTTATGAAGAAACCGAAACTGTACTCACTGAAGTGGAGGCAGTAATTAATTCTAGACCCTTATCGTATGTTTACGAAGAGCCTTCAGAACCGGAACCTCTAACTCCAGCTCATTTCTTGGTAGGAAAGAGGTTAACATCGTTGCCCTGTGGAATTCCAATTATCTTCGAAACGAAATCCGATAAATCCACGTTATTCAACAAATTAAAATATCGCCAACAAATAATTGATCATTTTTGGAAAAGGTGGAGAAAAGAATATCTTCTGGAGCTACGATCAGCAAATAAACTAGATCCCGTCAAATCTTCAGCCTTCAAAGTTGGTGATATAGTACTGATTCATGATGAAAAGTTGCCAAAACATCTTTGGAAGTGTGGATATGTAAAAGAACTTTTGCCCGGACGAGACTCTAAAATAAGGTCATGTATCCTGAAAACTCCAACTGGACTGATTAAAAGACCGATACAACTACTGTATAAACTTGAATTAGATTCGATGGAGAACTCAAATGAACAACAATCTTAGAACTTTAACCTTATTTGATTTGTTATATTGTGCTTGATTTTAATATTTTTTATTCTCATTTTAGAATTCAACTTAATTTTACTAAACTTTAAAGTGTTTGAAAATTTGGTAATCTTTCTTAGTATGTAAGTATGTCTTTAACATTTATTGATTTGTATTCAAGAAGCTATCATCATTTAGGTAATGTTTTGTTTTAATTTTTGTATTGTTCTTATTTATGTATTGTTTGATGAACAACTGTAATTGTTCATCCGGGGGCAGTGTGTTGCAGTTCATCTTTGGTGGCGCTACGAGCGCCGTACCGCGAATCACCCCCCGTTTCAAATGTTTGATTCAGAATGCATTGTGCATAAGAACCGGCCAGTTCGGTAATAATGGAACTCTCGCTGGAGAGTAATTTCTTAGTAACCTTTTATGTAAATACTGTAACTAATCTTAATTTGTAAATAAATTATGTTAATTTAACCTGATCGTCATAACTGAAAGAGAAGTGTGCAGTATCATCACTCAAGACAAATCCGTTGAACATCTCCCAGCGCAAAATCAGCACCTGGAAACCATCCACGGCTAACGCATCACCAAACCTAATTAGTCAAAGCAACTAGCCGTGCGTTAATTGTTGTGCACTGAAATGCACAACCAACCGCGGAATTGAGATTGCAAAGGAAGGAAGAATTTCCTAGGCTTGAACCCTGGATGATCTATTGAAGCGTGCCACCAGAAGTGTAAAAAAAACACAGCCAGAACTATTCCAAACTGAGCGGAAAAAGAAAACAAAACTGGTAGCAAAACTGCGTATCGAAATCAATAGACGGTGATATAAACGGAAATCGAAAATTGCCTTTCCGACAAGAATAGTTGCTAAGTTCGATTCGCATCGCTAGTCCATTACACTAATTATCGGGAATTCGGGAAAAAAGCAGTTGAGTTTCATTAGTAACGTTTGTGGGCCATGTTCATCGAAGTAAATAATTTTATATTAGTATGAAGCGTTTACGAGTATCATGATCTGTCTGCGGGAATACACAATATAGTGTAGCAAAGCATCTTTCCCGTAAAATACTCTTTAATGGGCTATAATTAGACATTATTTAAGAAAATCTGACTGATTCCTAAAATCGAGACTACCAATCAAAACTAGTTAGGATCAAATTCTTTCAACTACGTGCTGTGACAAATCATTCCTAATTATTATAATGAAGGCACTGTTTTATTAGTACACAAATAAATCAAAGATTACGTTAAAAAAATTTTCAACTATCAGTCTTTGCTACACTGAAACTCTGGTTGATTGGTTGATCGGTTGATTCAGAGCAGTTTTTAAACTTTTTTTTTCAAACTGTACCCATGATTAATTATAAAATTGATGAGGCAGAAATTTTTACATTAAATTTATACACTGCTGGCCACCCAAATTGCAACACCAAGAAAGACAAGAGATATCACAACAAAATTTATTTTGTAGATAACATGTTGACCAAGTATCAAATGATTCAATTTATAGACTTCTGTGAAGTGTGGTTCCTGCCACAATCAGTAGCCAGAGTAGACGCCATTGTTGGAGATCACCGCTGCCACACGCCTCGGCATTGATTCAAAGAGACTTTGGATGAGTTCTTGGGGTACAGCAGACCAAGCAGCTTCCACACGTTGCCAAAGTTGATCTGCTGTGGCAGCTGGGGATGGAATCTGGGTCAATCGTAGAGCAACCATGGACCACATGTTTTCTATCGGCGAAAGATCCGAAGAGCGAGGCGGCCAGGGAAGCAATTCAATCTGGCGATTGACGAAGAACCGTTGGACAATGCGTGCCACGTGTGGTCGCGCATTATCCTGTTGAAATATGGCTGTGGGCAAGACCTGAAGGTAAGGAAGGACAACTGGCTCCAACACCTCGGAGATGTAGCGCTGGCTGTTTAAAGTACCGGCAATGCGTACTAGAGGTGTGCGAGAGTGATATCCAATACCGCCCCATACCATAATACCCGGTGCAGGACCAGTGTGGCGATGCATAACGCAGCTGTTCAGCATCCTCTCTTCACGGTGTCTCCAGACTCGAATGCGACCATCGTGGTGTTGCAGACAGAAGCGTGACTCGTCAGTAAAGACAATTTCATTCCATTCTGCTGTCCACATACTTCTGTCATCGCACCATTGTCGGCGGAGATGTCTGTGGTTCTGCGTCAAGGGTAGACAAAGCAATGGACGTCTTGCGGACAGACCACTCTGCTGTAAACGGCGTCGAATAGTACGCGCAGACACTGGATGATGCGTTACAGTCTGCATGTGCTGTGCTATGGTTCGTGATGTGACTGAGCGATCCGTCACTGCCATACGCACAATTTGCCTGTCATCAAGTGAAGTGGTGCGCTGAGGTGGATACGATCGAACACGCCGGTCCGTCGTACCCTCCTGCATCCAACGATCACATATCCGCATTACAGTTGTTTGGTTTCGTTCAACACGACTACCGATTTCCCTGAAAGATAATCCACAATCTCGGTAGGCCACTATCCTTCCTCTGTCGAACTCGGATACTTGATCAAAAGATGATCGCTGTTTTCGACGAGGCATAATTGATCGTTTTTTTTGAAAAAACCACAAGAAAAACACAATTGCTGAACTTGAAATCGTCGAAATCTCCAGCCTTAAATAGCGCTTTGAAGTGACGCCACAGGCGCGCGTGATGTGCGTCTGCGCTGAAATTCTAATCATTTGCATATCTCACCTCCGCTAATGCATGTTGTAAATTTCATGTTATTTGCATGTTTCCTTCAGGGTGTTGCATTTACAGTGGCCAGCAGTGTACTTACAATTCACAAGTGCATTTTTAAAAGATGTAGAGGAGAAATATAGAAAGCGTTTATGCCTGTTCTGGAATGTTTGTTACCTTCGGACAACGGTAGATTGTTAAAGATACGTTTGATAATTTTAAAAGGATAAGAGAATGGATTCGAATTAAATAAGTAGTACACTTAAGTATGCTTTCGAAAGGAAGATTAACTCGGAAAGTGTCAGAAAATCAAAGAGAAAAATTTCTCATCATGTTTGCTTTTTAGTTATTTTACCAAATTTGCGTCAAGAGTCACTCGCCTACATCCTGCAAGTTACACACATTCACTTGGGGGCTCGTGCACCCCAGTTTGAGCATTGGTCGTTTAGAGGAAGACTGTCATATTCTGCAACACGAGGCTTAACTTACTGGAACCTGCCGTTAAAAATCCGACAGCGGAAAGCTACAAACACCCATGCCTAATAATTCTGTTCACATGATAAAGTTTAGACGACAGATGATGTGTTTATATCTTATTACGTTGTTGCCATCCTCCCACTGAAAAATGAATCATTTGATTTTCAGGAAAACGTCGCGAACTCTGAAGTGGGGCTCTAAACTTTAGGAAAAGGGCAGTTAATGTTCGAGTATTTTGAAAAATGGCATATAACCCAAAATTGTTGTCACCAAAAAAGCTCTTTGTATTTTCACGGAATTGTGGGAATTTATAAATTCAGATTCTTGAATTATGAACGATATTAATGAATTCAAATAATTAAATTACAAACCTTCATTTTGTTGGAATATTGGAAGCAACTTGAATCCTTCCAGACCTATGAAAAGTATTGGGTGACCCAACAGGTAAACCTTCGTGATATTGTTTAGCATGTCCAATCTATCAATTTATCCAATAATTACAACATATCTAATGCATACATTTTATACAGTATTTATTTCGCAATCGTTCAGAATTTACAACAGTGCAGATCAGCAGTCTCTAGACACTCTAGACAAACACGTGAGGATGCAAGCTATAATTGATATAGCGTACTACAGGTCCACGACAAACGAATCTCCATGGTTACACCATGATTTTCTGTAAGTTTCAAACAGAGAAAGGGAGTTGCCGAAAAAAAATAATAATTGGGTGGGCCATTAAATGAGATCTGATGCACTGAATCATTAATAATACCCTATGCATCCCCTATCTGCTTTCAGTGGGACTTTAAAAATCTGCAGGCCTCGATAAGCTTGGGAAAAAAGCGTTAAAAGCAGGCAATTCCATATTTTTTTATACTTTCCAAACAAGATTAGACAAACAGATAGCCAACAACCGAACTGGTACGTTGAAAGGAATCATGAAAATAGAAGCTCCCCTAGAGACGTAAATTGTTTATCAACAACCACCAAGACCATATCGCAAGCTTGATCTCTTAATTTCTGGTAATGGGGGAGTGCTTTGCTGGGGCCGACGAAATGCTATATTCATCATGCGAAAGTTTCGAGTCACAACTTTATCGTTAGGACGTGTTGTTTATTTATGAAAATACGTATTCTCAAATCTAATATCTCAGTTTTTGTTAGATGGGGAAGGCTCGTTCAGAAAACTTTTGGTCTTCATTTCGTTTAAAAGTGGTTTCAATAGCGACAGCTTTATTGGGAATGTCATTTATTTATCAAAATGCGCATGCACGAATCCAATAAAATTTATCAGTGGCAAAGCCTGATATGATTGCCCCAGCTGAGGCGTAGAAACATTCTTATCTCAAACAATTGAATCTTTTTCATTTATTCCAGAAGAAAAATATGTTGTGTAATACAGGAAAAATAATCAGTTAATGTGAAAATATTTTCTAGCGAAAAGATAAAAAAATATGCATTTGAAAATTTTTAAAATTATTATTTTAATAAGCTTACTTAATCTTTTGAAATGCAATGCAGATATGAGGCTCTAGTCTCGGGGCATACGAACATTTCTCGGTACGAAAATAACGTTATAATGACGTATATCTGTACTCGACTACAATACAGATTGTTAGCTATTGCGAATATACTTCCCGATGATGCCTTTCTCGTAAAGGCAAAATTTTCGCCAACCATTAAATTTAGGTCCGTGGTTTTATTGGCAGAAAGAATCGTCAAAATTACTTTAAATCATGTTACATCTCGGAAGGGATCCGCTACGTTTTTTTTCCAAGCGAGACTTCTTTTATTGCTTAGAGTACTTGATTGTGGGAAATTTTCAGCTTAACCAAACCGGAGTCTCACAATTTGTCCACCACCTGTTGAAAGCACTCTAACTTCTCCCACGACAATGTGTCCCATTACGTAGGTATGGAGACCGAATCTCCATGGTTTCAACATAATGCATGTTTTAAGAAAAGATGAGTTGCGAAATGAGCCACCAAATTTCAGTGGTTAGTTTTTAGTCAGGCATTGATGAATTATAGTAATGAGACAAATTTTATCCCAAATATTTTCTAGAACAATTCTGCATATAAAATTATTCATGCAGCCCAATACAATGAAACCAAAGTATATAATTTAAAGAACAATTAATTTCGCATATATAAGAACATTTTGTGGTTTCTGTGTGATGGATAATATCCTTTCTTTGGTCCAGTATCATGAAATATAAGCTTCAATACCTTACCCCCTGATTATCAAGTCTTTGCATTTTATAACTTTTTTTTATATTTTTTTACATACAACAACATGAAGACAGCCGAATCATACAAGTAATTCATAGAGAAGAGAAATAGATGCTGCAGGACTTTCAATAAACATGACTGATAACCAAAATTGGACTGTCTTAATTGAAAGCAATTTTTAATGAACGCATTAAATAGCTCTAAAAGTTGTCATACTCAGAAATTGACGAATTTTACTTTTCACATTTTTTTCGCAGCTAAATCTGTTCACAATTAAGCCTTTGAAGAGGGAATAATAACTGGCTTTTCCCAACCCTTTTCGAACAGTGACAGCCCCCCCCCCCCACTCTTTCTCGGATAATCAAGTAATTATATTCCTCTCCTCCGCCAAATTTTTATGAAAAAGGAATTTTTAGTAGAGTGAAGAAAACATTAAAAGTAACCGTAGTGACCTTCCAGTAAATGCTCTGCGACTCCCCTTTTGGGCTCCCGATTCTGGGTTTGGAAGCCCTGGGTCTAAAATGGCGTTCAGATGATGTTTACCAAACGGATTTTGTAAAGAGTTAGTTCCTCAATTGAAAGGTCAATCACCTAAAGAACTTCGATTATTATGTGACGTAATCCAGTTTCGAAACTTAGAACCAATTCCATTTTAAACTGGGCCAAATAATGGCCAGCTAGTAAAGATGTTTAGTTGATTTCGCAAGAGTCAAAGGTGATGGAGGTGATGAGAGAGGAGTCGTGCTCGATTCGAACCCTGTAAGATAGAGATGTAAAGATCGTACGCACAGTGTCAATAAAGCATTACCATTAAATAATAATCATTAAACAATAAAGCATTACAATTACAATTGAGCACAAAACGAGAGACATGGATTCCGGAAAGATTTGGTACTTCAAGAGAAAGACAAAATTGCGGTTAATAGGCTGATCGCCCATGAGATTCGTTGATAAAGCTTAGCTAAATCAAACTTCTTCGGTCAAAAGATACATTATCTTCCCGAAAACCATTCAAAATAGCGATAGTTTCTACCATACAATTAGAGATTTTTAATTCACTGAAATCTGTAGGAAAACTGTAATCGTCATTGGTCCAATTAGAGTCCCTTTTTTCAGGGGGGGGGGGGGGGCATTTGAGGAGAGGAGTTTTATTAAAGGAGTTAATGAAAAATTATTGTCACGACTAGTAGTGGCTCGCCATTTGGAGCCAGAGCCATTCCCACGATAATTTAAAGATCTTTATCGTCAAAACAAAATCAGTCTGATGGGCTTGTGGCGGCTCAGTGGTACAGCGCACTGGTTTTCGGTGCTGAGGGTGCTCGGATCGAATCCCGGCTTTGCTCCACGAAAAAAATGCCTCCGTTTGTATTCGTCCCTTCATAGGGGGTAATGCTGTCCGCCTATATGGTGCTCCCATAATAAAATGGCCAGTAAAAACTTCGGTCTAGTATAGGGGAATGTTTAACGAGAAGTGCCTCCGCATTGGAAAGAAAAAAAATCAGTCAGACGTTTCCTAGAGTAAATTGTTGAAATATCATAAAGATTTAGTCTAGTCATTATTCTTTTAAGTCTTGTCATTTCAGTTTTGTCACATAAAAGAGAAAGCGAACGATGGGAGTTCAAGTCCACTCGAGCAGCTGTCCGCGGATAAGTCATTCAAAAAACACCTGCCTTTGTAGGGACGGGATTTTTTGGTCCATTCCAGCTCGTGCACTTGAATGGCATTTCCCTGCTCTTTTGGCGCAATCATATTTGCCCATACTTTACTAAATCAGAGTTAGAGCTTGCTCCAATTTAGCAGCATTTAGGGGCGATTAGATTGGACCCGATCGCCCATTCATTGTACTGGAAGTTACTATCTAATATTTTACATAAGGTAACCAGTATAGTTATCAAGAGAAATAGGTTTTTTGAAGGGTTTTCTTTTTTCTGAGAGGCGACAGCCTAGAGCTATAATTTGTACTTAGATTTAACAGTGTTGTGCATTGGAAAGCTCTGGGAATTAGATTGTGTGGCGGGGAGGGGGGGCAGGCCAATAGCTCTTCGTCTGAGGATGCAAGACTTTCATGTGCAAAATCCACGGAGGAGATTCAATAAATATTTGTGATTGAGAGTGGTGATGGTGGTATGTGTCGTGATAAAAAAAAAAAAAAAAAAAAAACGATTAATAGATACTGTTTTTCTTTTTAGGTAAGGAAATGAGGAAAATGGGCCAAAGTTGAATCTGTTGTCTGGCATCCTTTCAGATAAGATAATTGAAACCAGCAAGACCTTGCCAAGAAATTTGGGACTGCGGTCGGAATCCAGCGCAAACCCTATATTTGACCCCAACGCGTATTCTAGAATTTTTTTCTCTTATATTGCTACTATAATCTCTAACATTTAACGCTATTGTTATCGAGAATTTCAAAACCTTTAAAAGTTAAAAAATGAATTCGATAGACAATCTGTTAGGACATATTTTTCAGAGAGAAGATACACTTTAAATCAAACGCCTGGAACAATATGAACCCCAGAGGACAACCCCAGTGAAAAACAAGATAATACGGTTTTATAGACGTTATGTAATAGTGTCCTGAAATATCGGTAAGAGAAGGATAAAATTATGTTTCTGTTATTTGTTGTTTGTTGTCATTGATTGCAAAGATCTAAAGTAACTGAATTGCCAAAAAAAGGATACTAAAACAAAAAAGGCACTGTAAGATTTACTGGAGGAAAAAAAAACTCGTAGCAGAATTTCTGCATAAAAAGGGAATAAGTAATTTATGATAAATTTCTTCACGTTTACGGATGAAAATTTATGAAATCACATTCAGGATGATTTACATTATATTTCATTGTAATGCATCAAACAGGGCGAAAACAATAAGATAATTTTTCATTCATTACAGTCGCGTGGTAAATAAAGAGGTTCACCTCTGTTCAAAAGTCGAAAGAAAGTTTCCAATGGCAGAAAATATGTTAAATTGTCATTTAAAATATAATTTTTAAACATCTATTAAACACTTTGATGGGCAGAAAAATACTAAACATTTATCTAAGACACAGTGAATAATAAATTCATGTTTCTTTCAGCTGTGAAATTTGTATTTTAGTTTTCGGCCTCTCCACTAAAAAAAAAAAAAAGAACTTGAGCCGAAGCTAATTGAAACCGTTTTGTAACAAGATTAAGTTATAGCTGGATCGCACGAGAGAAAATATTCCACGCTTTGAAAGTTTTGAATCGTTTGAAAATTTTAAGTTAATTTATAAATATTGCAGTGATTTTCGCTTGAATAAAATAAGGTCACTGATTTATACAATCTTCCGTAATTTGTTTTGGTGAATGGCAACAAGTTTGCAACAATGTAACACGTTTACATCATTAATATTTATAAACTATTGTTTGAATGCGTGTTTAGTTAATGCACGGCGTAGATAGTTTCTGACATGCACGAGGTCAGGCATAAGTTCACAGAGCAGATTTTCGATATCATTAAGCTGTGTGGGATTTTACTCTCAGTATTTTTCTAATCAAAGATTAGCAAATGTATGCTTTTTATTAAATTTTTTTTAATTTGAATATAGACCTTTGAATGCCAAGCGCGTGTTTAATTAACATAATTTTATTAATATTTCAATTTAATTTTTGGGAAAAAAACAATTTTGTTTTTTCAACGATAGACTTTAGTAATTTGATTCCCTATGACTAATTAACTGCTGATTAATTTTACTCGTCTCTAAAAATTATAATTTTAAATGCTACATGCTGTTTATATAGACGTACACCTTCATGCGAAAAGAGCAAACAAACAGAAAACAAAAATATGTATCTGCAATTAGGAAAGTATTGAAAAGATGATTCACCATAGCTAATCATGGGGAATGAAGATTTCCGAGGTCAACTGACGAGTCTCTTCAGGCGTTGAAAAAAAGAGAATATACGCCACTAGTGTTTTGGATGGGCTGTGTTAAAATAACAATAATAATCGGTCTTTCCTCATTTAGTTGGTAGTAATTCACTGTTCAATCGACTTCAAAACAACTCAAAAGTAGGATCGTGAAAACATAGTAATTATCATAGAGGTAAAAGACTAATTTTTGGATTCCCTAATCACGGACTTGCGGAAATGTGGCAACTAACCACTGGTTAAGGCTGCTATGTACTAACCCCATTGGATTCGCTCACCTCAATGTTAACCTATGGAGAAAATTTATAAACGGATTGCCGACTTGGATTCAAAGATTTTTTTTTTTAAATTGTACTCCGTCATAGAGAAAGAAATTTTACATTTGTGTACATTTTTCATTTTTTGTAATGCAATTAATATTTTAAAATTTAAATTATTCGGGGGGAAATCTGGTATAGTGTGTTTTAAACGCTCATAAATTCCTTCGATGGACGAAATTTATAGAAGGAATCCTGTAGCACTTTGCAGAAAAGTTCAGGCTATCTGACAATACCAATTTTATTTGATTATCAGAATTTATGTACCTGTGAATACTTGACAAAAATATACTTTAAATAAAAGATTTTGGGCAGCGCTTAAACCCCCCCCCCCCAATAGAGAGAGAGCCATTACAATCCCTCAAAATGTCAATCCTAAGGGGGGGGAATTCTCGAACTGTCAACTGGACTCCTCCCACCACAACAGTCTGCAAGAAGAGAAAAAGAGAAATACGAATTTTTTTCTTAGTACATAGCAGCCTTAAGAGGTCCAGGAACTTTGGACGCTAAACCGATAGAAGATGGTCAACTGTATAGATGTTAGGCGGTTAACTGCGGTGTGCAGTTTAAATATTAAAACAAAATAAAAATTAAATCTTTAGCTGAACATACAAAATTTATTTTCTATTCGTCTGTATCATACGATAGAAGACAAAAAAAATTTTAATTTTCCATCTTTGAGGGGGGAAAACAAGGTATGAAATATAAAGTCTAATTTTAAATTTAATTTTGTGTCGTCCGCTCTGGGATTATCTTAATTTTCCAATATTCTCGTCGCGTTGCTTTTAGGTGGAGCCAGCCACTACTGAGAAAGAACGAATTTGCGGTTGCTAGGGGAGACGTGTATCATAGCTGCATTTTTTTCCCTTCCTTCCTTTCTTTTTTTTTTTTTAACCTTATATAACACAGAATATTTGAATTTACTTTAAGCTGTTTTACACATTAAAAAATTCAATATCTCAGTGCCATGAAGAGAAAAAGGGAAAATAATGAAATACGCACTTAGTTTGTTTTGTTTTCCTTTTCCGAGAAGACGGAGGTTTAAGTGCTTTGTTATGTAATATACTTAGAACAGATTCAAAAACACTCAAGCACCTCCATAAAATTAAAATAGTCGCACGACAATACGCAGTTGGATATCAAACGTTTGTTTTCAGGTGATAACCCAGAAAACAAAAAGAAAGAACATCAAGATGATGCCAAATCACAAACTGAAAAACTAACGTTTTATTTCATTTAACTGCGAACCAAAGTGGGACAGTTTCTTACTTTTCCACGACTGGGTCCTAATAAGCGATACGGCAGAAAAGGTAAACCGTCGCCGAAAAAAACAGTCTGTTTTGCCAGTTCGTTGATCGACAGATATTCGTCTAAAGGACAAATTTTCTTTGTTGTTTTTTAAGACTTTCCATTGTTAGCAGCGGTGATTCATTTATCCGCATGACAGAGTCGCATGAAACTGTGCAGTTTTAAAAGCACACAGGAACCGGTTTCGATGTTTCTGTGCGACTGCTGTGAAAGTGGGGATGAACTCTCTGATTAGAGAGCATTACAAGATAGGAAAACACACGGAATAATTGAAAAATAAAAAACAGAGGAGGAAATGATATTTGTGCGAGGGTCGAGAGACGATGACGGTTCAAGGTGCCTCAGCGGCCTCTTCTCTGCTAATCCCCACCACAATACATGTATGAGCTTAAAAAAAGAAAAAAAAAGATTCAGTATTTTTTTAAATCCAATGCGGAGGCACTTGTATTCAAACATTGGCCCTTACTACGCCGCAGTTTTACTGTCCATTTTATTGTGGGGGCACCATATAGGCGGACAGCATTACCCCCTATGAAGGGACGACACGAACGGAGGCATTTTTCGTGGCGCAACGCTGGGACTCGATCTGAGCACCCTCAAGATTCAGTATTTATTTTCGGCCCTTCAGATCGTGATAACGAGGTATTTGAGAGGTAAAAATTCTTAAATAGAAGACGCTGATAGAAAGCCGTAAGTTTTAATACCGTAGGTCGGACAATAAAACGTCTTCGTAACTCATGAAAGGCTCTTCAGCAAGACATGTTCGCTGAAATATTTCGAAGGCAACGCGATTCCATAAGTGGTAGCGCGTTGAGCTTGGAACTAGGGGTGCTGGGTTCGAATACAAACGAGCGCTATTCAGTACCTTCGTGTCTAGGGACACATTAATCTGTAGACCGGTTTTCTATGAGGTCCTGGAGGGTGGGAGAAGGAACGAGCCCACCAGATGTCGCCTCTGAGGATGCTCGATCAAAATGGAGTTGGCACCAGGGGATGATGTTGATTCACCTACACCGTGCCCCCATTGAAAGCAACCGATATTCGCAGATTATGTGCGAATGGTTTCATTGACAATTGCCCCGTATTGGCCAACAAACATCTCCAGTACATAACATAGACTTTCCACAAGAGAGGATGAAAAATGCCAAAAGACACGCTCGCGTAATATGATCCACTCAAATATAACAGCGTATGCATCTCTCGCATAGCTAGATAGCAGTCGTTGCTGAGGAATGACAGGAATAAATTCATTATCCTCCGGGGAAAAAATGAAAATTCCGCTAATGATAGATATAACATCACCTCCGATGTAATCGGGGTAATGTCTTAGATTGTAGAATAATACCGCTTATGGTATTGCGTTTTCCCACGCATAGTCAGCGGTCGATGTCGAGCTGCAGAATGCCTGAACAGGACGAAATACAGATCCATGTCTGCGGTCTGAATTTGCACGTGTTGACGTCTGATTTTGCATGTTTGAAACTCACGTATTGTGAGATTTAGTGGGACTCTTAAATTTATTTTTCGTTATGTTTGGTTGTATTTGTTATTACTTCGTCTGTGCAGCTCGAAAGTGATCACTATTGCCGAATGGTAACAAGAAAAATTATTATATAACTCGGTAGTATTCGTTTGATGTTTCTGATGTATATTTCAAAACTGTTTCGAAATATTGAGGTACATAATGTACTGTGAAATTCTTTCGATTCATCTGATGTAGGTCGATACTTATGGCTTCATGAGAAGGCGAGATTGAGTAGAAGGGAATCACTTTAGAAGAACAGCGATTCTCTTCTCGGATGACCATCCAAGGGGATATATGTTGGTAATATGTGACATGAAAACGCTTTAATCAGAGCGCTAACGTGCGTTGCCACTACTGCAACCGAAGGGCTCTAATCCTCGACCTGAAGAGTCGCAGTTCTCAGTGTACCATTGGTCGCCTACGTCTACCCCTGTGAACGTAACTGTTACATTTCACACAAAATGAGAAACTAACTGTTATACAGGGTGCGGCAGAAAGAACGTTCTGATTTGGAACGTCAATAACAAAAATACAAAGCAAGATAGAGAAAGAAATCTTTTATACCTGAGAAGTACACAGTATGCCATTGTCATCCATTAAGTTTTAAAGATTACATCAGTTAAATGGCGACCGTCATATTTGATGCAGTTTTGAAGTCTCTTTCGGAAATTTTGCATGGATCTGCGGACCATGTCCCGCGGAATCGCCGTGATTTCTTGCGTAATTGCTGCTTTGAGTGCTTGTAAATTTTTTCTGTGAGGCTATCTCAAATGAAATGTGTTCCAACACCGACCTACAAATTTGCAACGTTCTTTCTGCCGCACTCTGTATCAACCACAACAGATGACGCCTTCAGCGAAGCAAGTGCAATCATATTGCCCTGGGTTCGAATCCCGGCCATGACATGGATGCTTCTGTACTTTCCTCTCATAGGAAGAAACGTTGGGTCAATTTTAAGTCTTTGTTTCCCTTCGTCCTTCCTTAACGAAGAAGCCAATAATATCTCGGTGTATATCGACAAATGCCTCTAGTATAAGTGCCTGCCGCATTTTTATTTTAATCACGTGAAAATTAATATATTTTAACAGTGGCGTAGCTAGGGGGGTGCGGTGGGTGCGGTACGCACCGGGCGGCACATATTTTGGGGCGGCATATTTTTATTTAGTATTAGTTGTAAAAAACAACTTGTTCAATTCATAAGTTTACTATTCGATTTCTACGAATTATGAATTACTATATGATTTCGAATATTTTCCTCATCGTCAAGTCAATGTAGGGTTGAAAATATTATCTCTAAAAATTTTGCTCGGATACAGCTCGGATTTGCTTCTCCAAATTGAAGTTGATAAAAAATTATCTTCGTTCTACAATGAGAGATTTAAGACTACAAAATCTTGCAATATTGTCTATAGAACAAGAAATTACAAATACTATAAATTTTGAGAGCATTATACACGATTTTTCTACTATGAAAGTTAGAAGAGTAAATATATAAATATGTTTTATTTGCATACACATATGAGTACAATTTGTTTATTTATCCAAAAGAAATTAAATTATTTATTTTTATTTATAAATATAAAAGTATAAAATAAAACATATTTTATGGAATTTTTTTTATAAATTAGATATATGTTTCGTCTCATAGGTGGGGAAACTGCAACCTCCGTAAGTTTCTTGTGGTCTTTATAAAAATTGCATTTATAGGTATATCAACTTAAGCGGCCTCCTTTATTACTGCCTAATTTAAATATGGCATCCAATGGTAAAAAAGTTCCCCACCTATAGTTTGTATCAATTACAATTATTTATTTATGTTTATTAATTTATAAAAACCACCAACTGATTGACTTAGAAAGGGCGGCAAATTGGAGACCGCCCCGGGCGGCAAAAGTTCTAGCTACGCCACTGCATTTTAAATTATATATGTTTGCATAAATAAATATCGCATGGATCTGTTTATCGGTCTGTGCAAAATGAATACGACCACACTTTCTCATTATTGTATACAAACAAAGACTTAAAATTATAAAGCAGTGGAAAAAAGAAATAACATAATTTCACTCTCACGCCTTTTTGTAAACTGTATCTCGCAATTCATCTTATCCGTTTTCAGTTCCTGGACTATCACGTGGTATCCTGGATCGTAAAACAAAAACTTCCGCATATCTTCTATTCAATTCACAGCGAAAGAAAAAGATCGCATGCAGAAGATAAAAAGAGACACAAAAGGTGATACGAAAAAAGCGTGAAAAAATATTGAAAGCATGCTTTTCTTCTGAGTCGTGAATATTCTATTAGAATGGACAAGATATAGGTTATCGACGGCATCTAGCGTAAAATAAATACACACAGCAGTGGTAATATAAAACTGCATCCGTTATAACGGAATACATATTTTACATTTGCATACTGAATTTATGATAAGTTTTGAGTGTTATTTTAGGATACATATGGAGTGTGTGACTAAACTGAAAGGAAAGTTCAGTTTGGTTTGGTTTGGAGCACTGCGGTCATTAAAAAAAATTTTTTTTGGGCTACACGAGGGCTAATTAGGCCGGGACCTACTATTTGAAGCCGATTCCGAACGGCTACAAACGTCCATGTCAAGAGTGGGACTCGAAACCACAGATTCTAAAACCGAATGCCAGCGCCCTAGTCATTGGCCATCGTCCCATAGATAGGACAGTTCAGATTCTAAAAGAAATTTATCAAAATAATATCATTTAGTATAAAATTTTGCAATCGATCAGTTCTTATTATTTTATCAGCTTAAAAAAAATATACATAACATGAAAAGAGCAATTTTAAAACGTTAACTTTTATACTGCACCTAGAAATAACTATAAAATGAGAAAATTTTCTCCGTGTTTTTTACCATTTCAAAAGATACAAATACGCTGCACCTTTCAATTGTGTATTCAGCAAATTTTATTGCTCCTATCCTTGAATTTAAATTTTCCTTGAATTTCTGATCTCGAACCACTGAGCTTGGATGGACTAAAATCATATTTTTTCCTTTTCCAAACGTCATTACTATTATAGCGATTGGTGGTTTCAACCTTATAACGAAATTTCAAGTTTTATTATGATGATGAAACTCCTAATCAACGTGATAAACTATTTGGTGATATACAACTAATCAAAGTGAGCACAATTCAAAAGTTTAGATATTTTTCCAACAGATTTGCCGTTTTTACAAAGGAAAATAATTCACTTTTTTTAATTTCTACAGATATTTTATGGCAATCTCTCTCTTTTGTTTTCAATAAAAGGAACAAACAAGAATTACCCAATTGAAACAAACTGATACGGGAAGACCAATATAATTAAAACATTGCTATGTCATCCAAGTTTAAAAAAAATAAAAATTGTTTATCGAAAATCTAGACAGCGTCTCAAGAGTTTCGACGAATTTTACATAGTACAGTAGACGCTCGTTAATTCGAACTCGGTTAATTCGAACTTTCGGTTAATTCGAACTAATCTAAAGGCCCCAAAAAACTTGTATTGGAGTTAATGTTAAAAATATCTCGTTAATTCGAACTAAATTTTTATCAATTCGGTTAATTCGAACTAAAAATTTGACAAAAAAATTTTCTTTTTCCTCAATTAACGGAGAAAATACACGCTGTATTTATTATTTTGTATGTCAAAATCACCTGTATTTTTTTTCTATGTAAAGAGGCACATGCCCGCATTCCTAGACTATTGCATTTCCGCTAAACGTTAGTGGCTATTGTCCTTATCAGTGCTTAACGGACAAAGCGATTTTCCGTTATTTGTATCGATTTTATTAGAATTTCAGAAAAGCCAGTCTTTACTACAGATTCTAGGGAACTGCGTCAGTTATGCCTGCAGTGCAGACAAATTAATGTGATCTAGCTTTTCTTCCTCAGTGTGTGATGTGAAAGTGTAAAAATTCAGGATGTCTACGCGTGGAAAGTACAAAACCCTAATTTTGGAGACAAAGGTAGAAATTTTAAAGAGAGTAGAGAATGGCGAATGCAAAACAAAGTTAGCAGCTGACTATGGAATTAAAAAAAAATCTTGTCAACTTATTTGAAAAACAAGCAGTCAATTTTAGATTCATGGGAAAATCAAAATTTGCTAGAAGAAGGAAACTCATGAGAAATGCATCCCAAGAATATCTAGAAAAAGCTCTACTGCTATGGTTCTAGGATGTTAGATCTCGAAATTTTCCGAGAAATGGACCCCTAGTGCTGACGAAGGCTGATGAATTGGCAAGTCGAATGGGTATTGAAGATTTTAAATGCAGTGATGGATGGCTTTCTCGATTTAAGTCAAGGCACAATACTTCTTATCAAACTGTATGTGGCCAAAGCTCTGATGTAAACGAAGACGTATGCACTAATTTCGGTAGGAAACTGCCAGGGCTTTTCTCTACTTACCTGCCGAAAGATATTTTTAATGCGACCATAATGGACAAAGCCATAATGGACTCTATTAAAACTCTGAAAGCATTTATTCAGATGGAACCTTCCTCTGAAAATGAATTGAAATCGAGAAGTTGGCTGAACAATGTAGGCATCATAAACAAAACCAAACATCCACTTTACAGTTTTCCCCAAAGTGTAATTCGTATTTTTAATTAAAGTTTACTTTCGACTGCATATCTTCTGCTTCATTTTATGATTAAGGCAAGTCTGTATTGCTTTTTAATATGTTAATTTTAGTTAACATAGTATAATATATTTTCCGGGGTTATACATACTAGGAGATTTTTCTTCTTCAGTGATACACTTTTAAAGTTATATATTTTCTCTTAACATCGGATAATTCGAACTTTTTTCCGAGAACCTTTGAGTTCGAATTAACGAGCGTCCACTATAATAGAATAAATGAGTTATTTTTAAATTTTTAAACTCTTAAAAACATTCTGAAGAGACTATATACAAATATTCCAATAAACAAGTTTTAACATCCTTTAAACGTTTATTCTTAAGGATTGGGGAAGTATTGCATACTTTTAAAATAAATTAATATGGATTGTACTACAAAACATTGTAAAAATATGTATGGATCCATTACGTTTTTCAACTGGTGTGACGTAACGTATCGCTTATGTGGTCCCTGGTTGTGAGAAATATTCTATCTCACAGCAACCTGAAAACACTCTAAATCCTGCAATCTCAACTTTTTTATTTTTGAAAGATCAAACTGTGTAGGAAAAATAAACAACACATAAAACGTAACAAAGCAAAAAAAATAATGTAAAAAAATGATTACTCGGGAAAAGTATAATTAATGGGATGGCTGATACTGTAGCAATCATATATCTCATTGCAATCATAAAATAATAAAACAAAACAAAAAGTAGCAAAAGTATGATAACTATCATACATCTAATCGAGGCATTTAATTTCCGTTTTCACCAGTCTTGTAAAAATAAGTTTTAAACATATTTTCCTAAACATATAACATCCCTCTCCCCCCCCCCCTTCTGAATATCAACATATTGAGAACCATTGCTCTTAATCACACGGGACCATTCTAACTTAAGCATCTCTTTCCGAAAATTAATTATAAAAAAATTGTGTATGTGTGACACCGTATATTACTGCAGATCAGTAAATGTAATCTGACAGGAAAATTTTAAAAAGTACTTCTAGTGAAGCTGTTAATACGGCACTAATATGTGATCGGGAAAAAAAATGAAAGAGGGTGAAAATAAAATTCACAGAAACGATAAATGAACCAACATAAACAAAAACACTTGATCGCCCTCCCCTTTTTTATTTTCAAATGCGTCGTGCCTGTCATTCCAGTGTACAAATGAATTTGCTTCTGAACAATTTGTTTCACAGGAAAAATAATGTATGTATTAACATACATTCTATAAGGGTACAAATAGTTAAAAAATTATGCATATAAAAATATGTATATATACCTTATTACTTGTAACTTTTAATTGACTGGATTCATGACCTTCATTTGTATCTTATAATTATGACAAGGTGAGAGACATCCTTGGCAGTAGCCACAGGCAGGTGAGTTACTTAAAACCTGGTGTATTTATGTAGCATGCTAGGAAAACAATGTCAAATCTACAGGAGTTGGAAAGAATCATGACCCTCAGCTAAATTTTTTAAAGAGGAAATGTCAGAATTAAGTTAATTCCCATTAATTTGATATCAAGAAATTATTCTTATGTTTACATTTTCATATATTTACAAGCATTTGCCTCTTTAGTAGAATAATAAATTTTCTTTTATTTATTTCCCATCCTGATAAAAAAATTACTATTTAAAGAATATGTAAACCTTGTTTAATGATGCCAAAAATTTTTTTGTCCACACCTTAAATTTTTTCTGCTATGTTGTTTATAAAATAATATAAAATGAATTTCATAGAAATTTAGTGTAGGAAGAGATATACAACTCTCATATATATATATTTATATATAATTTATAAAAATATATGGAAAACGAGGAAAAATTGGTGATTAAAGCATTGATTCCATGAACTTAAAAACTTCGGAGCTTCAAAACTAATAATCTTGTCTGTTAATAAAAGAGATACTGAGTTACCTGATGTACAATGCTATAATTCAATACCAATTAAAACAAATTTAAAGGTTACTGTGTTGTGCCAATTATTATGACATTCATTTGAATGTATTACCCCACATGATAAACATAATATAATATTGTGTACATTAAAAAAAAAAAGTAATTGGTGCCAGAAAATTTTTTTATTGATAAGTTTATCTAACTAGCTTCGATATTAACTTTTATTCCCACTCAATAAAAAAGCATGTTTAAATCATGCATTGCTATTTCTTAAAATCATAAATAAAAATTCTGTGTACAAAATGATATTCCTCCATTTTATTTTAACCACCATTAATCTCAGCAATATACAGAAGTACAAAGATCTGTTATGTTTTGCTTAGTCTCATTTCAACACTAAAAGAATCATGTACCATATTTTCTATATTGTAGTGAGAGCAAAAAATTGTAATAAATGTTCCCATCATACTTTCAGTCTATAAAATATTCAATTAAAACTCTCTCTTTGCATGTACTATTAATATACTATTAATATACCTTTATACTTATCCTTTGGTAAAATCATTTACTACATATGAATTTTTACCAACAAAGAGTATTCAAAAATGAATTATTTTAATATATCAATAAAGAAAATAAATTTATATTCTTTAATTCCTCGTACATTAAATTGTAAATTCCATCATACAATATAAATCAATGCATTATTGGTTCTTCATTGTTTCTTTTCTGTTTATCACTCATCAGAACTGGAAAAGGCCTATAACAAGTTATGAATAAGTAAAATTTGATGCTTTTCATTCAAAAAAACTAATGGAAAAGTAGTAAAATTCAACTTTAATTGAATAGGTATATCCAGAAATATTTTGAGTTATGTCAGCTGACCACTTTTTATTTTGATATACATAATTTACAATCTATCAAAAACAATTAATGATCAGATTTGACTTAATATATTACTTATTTAATGCACCAGTACCCTTTATAAAAACCAAGCGGAAAACCAATTTGTTAAATAGGTGCTAAAAATATGCATATCTAGAGGGTTCCTTTTTAGAATTATAAATGCTATCACCATTACTAAATTCAAAATATTTTACAACTTTAACATCTTTCAAAACTTCCAAAATATATGTTAGAATAATATTCATAACTACTTGCTAAAGTCTTATATTACTGAAGTAAAACTTTTGTTTTCATCTAATCAGTGCCTGCATATGACACTTAAGAATGTTAAATTAATGAAAACAATATAAGGTGCTGTGTTATTTTAGTGTACATATGAGTACATTGATAATTATTAAATATATTGAAAACTTCTTATACTATACAGCATAGTATATAGTATGTACTTTTAGCATAATCAAAATACATGCAACAAAAATAAGAGACCATTTTATATTTACTAAGAACGGTTTTATTCAAGGACAAATAAATAAAACTTTACAACATGTACTGATACTCATGTTATTTACAATGTTAAATTACAAAATGGAATATATACATAGAAGCAAAACAAGAAACTGAGATACAAGCACAGGAGGTAAAAATTTAAAATTTTTGAGGTAAATATTGAAAGGTCCATAAAAATTTTAGATATACAGAGGTAAGTATTACAAATGGTATCAAAAGGTTAGAAACTTGTGCGAATATATATAAATATCTTAAAAATTGGGTGAATATTTCACCTGTACCCTTAACAACCAGAAAAAACATGCATTAAATTTAATGACTTTTCAGAAAATTAATCATTCACATACATCTCATAAATTAAAGAAAAGATTCAGTTTCATAACATTTAATATAATTTTTACTAAAATGGATTCAAAATGGAAATTTAATGCATATTATTCTCAATACTTTGAATTCAAAGACAAGCACTTAATATTATGCTGTCTGAAGTTATTTAAAATGTGAACCCTTTCAAAAATTGTATTTTAAAATAGTATCTGATGATCTCTTGTTAAAATAATCTCTCTTGCTGACTTAGCTGTAAATTAATACATATCTGAAGAGAGGGAGAGAGACATTATTTCTCCCAATTATAGTTAGTTAAAAATTTGCAAACTATTTAACAATTATTTCAGCATTTCTTTTGAATTAAATAATAAATCAAATGTGAAAATTTTGTCTGAATTATTAAGTTTCACTTATACACATTTGACAAAGCGGTAATATATTCCATTTATATACATTTCTTTCAAACCAGAAAGTTTTCAAAAAAAGGGAATCACAACATTAGTTATTTTATACATATAAAACTGCAAAAATTGATATGGAATGTATTTCAAAATATCTCAAAACTGCAGTATTGCATATTTAGTAGGTAATTAAGATATAAATTAGAGACTTAAATATTAAAATTTGAGACTGGTTACCTTCAAGCCAGCAACACCCAAGCATACAATTATTAACCAGATTCGGGATGTAAATATACTTGAGCAGTTGAAGAAGTTTGAAGTCTTAATTTTGTCAATGGTTAAGTTATGATGGATCATCTGCCGCGGAACGTGAACCAAGCAGTTTTCGTGTCAAAATCCACTTAAAAATCTTCCATGTCTCACGAACATCACTGCATGAAACAAATACGTGAATCAATGGTACAGGTGGATACAACCACCTTGAAAATGAGAACTGTAAAGAATTTAATACATTCGCGATAATAACACTGTTTTTAGTCCTCTTGATTACTAAAGTAACTATCAAAATAGGTCGTATTTTAAAAGAGGCAACTCCAATTTGATTGAAAACTATTCATAATGAAATTATTCGCATTAGAAGAATCGTTTAACAGTTTCTACAATACGGGTTCCAGAGTTCAGGGGGTCAATTCACGTGATTACACGTAAATATCGAGGAAAGTTCACTTGTATCTAATGGCACTCATAGGTTGAACTGGAAGAAAAGAAGTTCAAACATCATGCTCCTCACACTATGAGTTGGAACAGTGTTCTCAAATGCGCTATCACAGTTGAAATCGCCATATTCAGGGCATGATATAGGATATGAAATTGATGCTGGAATAAATTATGCACAGCACATGAATGCCGTTTATTCTGTTACATCTTCTTCACTTTCCTCCAAAACTGGCAGTGGCAGTCTGTGATCGGACACTTTTTTCCTCTTCTGGCTGGGATCTTGAACCTCGCTGAATGCTCTGAGCCAGTCGCTGATTTGCACATCACTGGTGGTACCTTCGATACCTTTAAACTTGACTGAAACACCTTCGCAGGATCTTGGAGAAATTCTAAACTCTTTTCCTGGCAATGGTTTAACAGTGCAGGATTTGAGATTCAGACTGGCCAAGGGTCGACAGGCTGTGATTATGGCTCTCACTGGGTACAAAACGGCGAAATGTTCGCTGGATGTACGGTAAACTCTCACGAAAACGCGCTGGGAAAGGCTGCTACTCGAAGGCACAGTTTTACGAGGAGATGATGTAAAACTCGAGGCACCTATAACTTCTAAGACGCCGGACATCACTTCTCCAGCTTCAGCCCTCGTATCAGCAGGGCAATCGCTAAATCGTAACAATGGAGCGCAAGGCATGTTTGTCTCTCTCTCTCTCTGGCGGCTGTCGAAACTAGCTGCAGGGACCTCGGAGCTTTCGCTTTTATTGCCTCGCTGGCAATGCCAAAGCGCGCAGTGATGTGACAACCGGGGTTACCACGCAAATATGCGCAGGCGCCGCGTCAGAATTGGCGACGTTATTGGCGATAAACTTACGCAGGGAAGGAAGCGCGCGATTCTTCGTTTCCCTCCCCCACTGACTCTGGAACCGAAGAAAAATATTGCGATTTAGAGGATGTCTGATAAAAGAACTGTTTTTTTTACTTGTTTCTAACTAAGTGAAGTTCACATTTTTACTGCAGACATTACTCCATCAAAATCATATTAAGTGATTAAAAAGCTAAAATATTTTTCAATTACTTTTTAAAACTATGTTTTCATTATCAACAATATCTTGAAATCAACATTTTGATAAGAATTTACTCCCAGAATCTAATACTTATCAACACGTATCGATTGCCGGTTGATAATACGAAAATTAGCGTGTTGATACACTTCATTGAATTACTGTAATTCGATGTATTTTCTCCTTTATCTCCCAATACCCATGAAAGTCTCAACCTTCCACCGCGTATGTCCGGGTTCGAATCCTGTTAAAAGATGGGTGTACTTTAGCTGTCTCTTCGTCAGGAAATTTCATGTATAGGATGCTACCGTAAGAAAGCTGCCGACGAATAATTCGTGGTATGGTCAAAATGTCTGTAAGTTGAGTGCTCGCCGCATTTGGGTTGCGAGGGGTCCAAACTTTGATTTCATTATAATTTAAAACAAACTGCTCAAGAAGTTTATAGTTACACTATGTTTAACCGTTCTGACACCGTCATAGACCTTTCCCTTGATCACCATATATATATATATATATATATATATATATATTAATTTTCCTACAATAATGGACCGAACAACATGATGTGATGGTATAAGGGAAAGAATACATGCTTTAAAAGGGGGGTGGTTCCTCACGTGCTGCAATTACACTAGCAACCCTTCTGGACAAAGTTTCAACAAGGTTTTAATACACAGCTATGGGTATTTGTGTTTATTCCTGCTGCAAGAATGTCATCAGCTCAGCTGTAGATTTCGGACGGGGTTCTCTGGTCCGTAAGCATCGCTCTAACTCGTCTCACAAATGTTCTATGGGTTTAGGTCGGGACTCTGAGCAGGCCAGGGAAGACTTTTACATCCATTATCTTGATACCACTGGTTGACAGAGGCTGCAACATGACATGGAGCGTTGTCGTCCTGGAAGTAACATTCGTCGATTCCATAAAACTGCCAGAGCGTAGGAAGAACCTGATTGTCCAAAATATTCATGTAGGCGTCATAGTTCAGTTTACCAGGAACAACATGCAAAAGTCCCAGGCCATACCACGAAAAACACTACCAAACAAGTACACCACCACCACTGAACTTGAGAGTTAGACCGATGCACTCGGGTAACAGACGTTCGCCTGGCATTCGCCAAACCCAAGCACGTCCAACCGATTGGAAGAGCGTGTAGCGGGACTCGCCGCTCCATAAAACAGTTTTCCAGTGATCCCCAGTCCAGTTGCGACTTTGCAAACACCAAGCGAGTCTGCCGGATTTGTTGAATGGGTTGATGTTTGGTTTGTGTGCGGCGACACATCCTGGGATATTGAGGGCATGCAGTTCTTTCCACAAAGTATTGGGTTTTACCGTAACCCCTGCTGCCTGTTGAAACTCACTGTTGAGGATATGGAGTGGTTTCTTGAGGTTCTTACGAACCTCACGCTTCAGGATACGCCGATCCCGGCCAGTTTACTGGGACGACCAAGGTGTGCAGTTCGTCTCCCAACTCCCGCAGTCTTCACGACATCACCAACAGTTGACCGTGGCTGTGATAATTCTACCGCAATTGCGCGAATAGACTTGCCACTAAAGCGACAACCAAATATAACACCACTTTCAAAGTTCCTTTCGTTTCGACATATTGTCACAATTTCACACAGAACTAACGACGTTACCGCTTCGCGAATCGTATTTAGATTTAGCATGAGGGCACAGGATTTGCATAAAGTCCGACATGCAGTCGACATGTAGTCGCACAGAACACGCTCAAGTTCTAGCAGACAAAAGGAATGCCGCGACATTTCAAGACGTACGAAAAGCTGTAGCGAATTTACTGCCAGTAACGACAGATGAACGTGGGTAAAAGAGCCAGGTTCAGTAACTCTCTCAAAATTTTGAATGTCTGAACGTCCGAGTGAATAGTTCTCATTTTTTAATACTATTTCTTAAAAAATCATCCTAGAATACTGCAGTTACAATTCCTTAAAGGCTCTCCCTGAACATACACTTCCTTAAAAAGGCCTCTCCAGAATAAAATAGATACCATTCACTCCTCTAAAAGCCTTCTAAGAATAAGGCAGATACAATTACTTAAAAAGCCTTACCAGATTAATGTAACTCATTACAGGTAGGAAACTGAATTAGCTGTATATTATTATACATCATGATAGTGTAGAAACAAAAATAAACTATGTATCACAAGAACTATCTACAGTTAAGATTTATACTTACTTCTGCCTATATTAAAACTAGCTGTTTTAAATAGTTCGGAAGCTCTGATGTTAAGTATTTATAGTGTACAGTATTTTAGTTGTAAAACATAGCAGATGGATATAAATAATCGAAATCAATATGTAAGGAAATATTTTGCAACTTTCCGAACAAAGATCGATCCGTCACGGATTATGTGTAATTTGGAAGGAATTACAAACTCTGAGAGGTTATTACAAGGTTACAATATAAGCAAAATTGAATGCAAATAATGATATTTGAGTAACTGTAATACGGTTGTTAGTTTATATTGAAAGCAAATGTGTGTCTCTTAGATATAAAACTAAAACTTCTGAGTTTGTATGTCTGCGATTCAACACAGTAAAAAGGGGGGGACAAAAACGCCTTATTTGGAAAAAAAATAAAGTAATATTAGTCTTTCGATCCTTGAATTAAGTTTGTTTAATTTTTCGTGGCAAATACACTCGTACAAGCTCTGTGCAATTATTATAAGATTTTGTGAAAGAAACTAAAGCTTATAAACTCTCCTTCTGGCTCTAATCCGAAGAGAAATAGAAAAAAAGATTTCCATTATTTCTGAAAGATGGCAAATCAACCTGACTGCACCGAAAGAATTCTTTCACGAGCTCAGGGGAGTGAGAATAACAAATACAAGGAATAGTTGATTAAAATTCTTGAACTTCTAATAACATAAATGTTTTGAAAAGTTTTGTCAAATGAATAGATACATGACTGAAATCGGTGAACATTTTGCATACGCTATGAAGAGTGGTCAAATGAGTCACACGAATACTTTCGTCTCTTTATAATGAGTTCATAGAAAGAGCTTTGCAATAACTTATATTACTGTTGTTACCTCTAAGTATCAATTTCGGCAGCACACAATTTAAACTGACAAGCATCTATTTAAATAGCAAATCAACCAAACTTATTGTCGGAAAACGTTTTCTTTCGTGAGCTCAGGGTAATAGTCCAGTCAAATTGTGTTTTTCGGAGGAAAGTTTTGGGGTAGTTTTGATTTCTTCCATTTTATATGTTTTTTGGTGTGCTGAATCCGAATCTGAGGTTTGTTAACAAAATTTCGTGACGCAACATTGAAGAAAATGCAAAAAAAGGTAAAAATTTTCATTTTTTGGCGGTTTTTTGCTTATAACTCGGAAACTATCAACTTTTCGTATATAACCCCATTTATCAAAATTAAAGTACAAAACATTTCCTACAAATTTCACTATTTAGGTTTTTTTCTCCGATGGACCGTTTGGGCTCAAGCGCTATTTGAAAATTGGCGTATTTCGGCTGTCTCCACAAAAACCCACTTTTTCCACTCCAAAATTCTAATTTATTATTAATGGCTGTCAATTAGTGAATTCCTCCCAGTTCTCTGCACATACCTTATTTAGATCGTATATGTAGAGGTACAGGTAATTTTTTCAAAAATAAAATAATGTTCAAGTTATTTAAAGAAGTCCGAAATTGTACAAATTTGTTGTAATTGTTACAAAAAAGTTGAAATTCCAAAGAAAAATCTTGAAAAATTATTACATTTTATTATATTGTATTACAAAACATATGATCATATATTACATTATTATATGAGCCGTTGTCGTTTAGAGGGTCCTGGCTGAGGTTCTTCGAAGGCGGCGAGTCCTGGCACAGGTTCGGGTTGTTCTGTCGTCAGAGTCGGGGCTTGTTCATCTGGAAAATGAAAGAGGTGGTGAGAAAACAACAACTTGTGATCATATCTTAAGGAGAGATGAGTGATTACGAAATAGATTGTGAGATTAGACATACCTTCCGCATCATGTAAGCGTATTTCTTCAATCTGTACCCATGACGGGAAAGGTGCTGTATCCGTCGATTGTATGTACATTAAAATCAGCATTATCGTACATCTGCTGTGAAAAACACGGCTGGTTAACTTTCAGCGGATCGCTGTTGACAGCTGATGCTTCCAGGCGGACAGCCTCTGTGCAAGTCGAACAAAATCCCAATGAGGAAACCACATCGGCTAATTTCCTTGAGCCGTACTTCTTCTACAGAAACACTGCCAACCCTACGAGGACTCGTTAAACGAATGATCTGGGCCTCACTGCTGCTACAAGACTATGAGCCAGTGCTGTGTTCTTCTTCTTCCATATATCATGGTCCCCACGTTTTTTGTTTAGTACAACTGTTTCCATAAATGTACGGAGACTTTCAAGAACGAGTTCCTCATTTCCTTCCAAAAATTTATCAGGTGAGGGGTACTGTTCTGTCTCATAAACCTGGCTCCGGATATCCTCAACAACAATTGCAGCAGCCGTCTTAATAATCCGGAGTCTTTCCTCTTGTTCATTTTTTAACGCCTGCTGGTACCAAGCATCATTTGAAATTTTATACCCTGTGTTTTTGAAACACACTACCAGCTTCTTGTTTGGAGAAAAGGTCATTATTATATCGCTTCCATATTTTTTGAGTAGATGAGCTTTAACTGTCTTTATGTCAGGACGATAATCAACCTTGATTTGGTCCACCAACTCGTCTAGCGTAAACTGACATTCTCCATCACTATTCTCAAGATAAGTGTAGACATATTCCATTGCTGCTTCAACATGATTGGCGAATGGACCCCTTTTTCTCTTCTCTTGAATTTTTGGGCGATTGTACAATTTTCTCATGCATAAACTATGATACTGACAATCAGAAGCCACCAAGTCTGAGACAGGCAAAAGACGTTTGTTTATGGCTTGTCCATACTCATCACCACGTTATTCTGCCCTTTTTATGATAGTTTCCTTTACTTTCAAAATTCGAACCTGATACACAATATTACGATTGGTTTTCATTTTTCTTTGTTGTTCTATAAAGTCAGGTGTTATGACGAGGCCACACATAAAACAATGAGTTTTGAAATTGAAATGCGCTTCAGTAGAACGTCTTTTGACTTGCTCTCTACCCTGTTCCGCCTTCTTCAAATGAGCTGCAATCATTCTTTTATTAATGTAGTTTGTACGACATCGCTCATGAACATCAACTGCAGATTTTTCACGTAGCTGAACATGCTCACCATCCTTCCTCTTCTTTCTTGACTCGATAAACGTTTTCAAACCTCTTTGCCGCACCGTTATCACCTTCTCTACGTTATTATCCAGCACTTCATCACAGATAAAACACACATTTGAAGCCATTTTTAACACTACGCGTAAATATAACTTTTGAATCGTGTTGACGTTGGATTCTAACACTGAACTACTTACTTCCTTCGCACTGCCACTTTTTTTTTTTTAGGGGGGAGGAAACCTCGTGAACAATATGAAGGGACTTGAGACTGGATCAACACCCCTATATCGGATATAGGGGGTGTTGATTGGGTACACGGTGACGTAGTTGGCCTTGAATCGTCTGTGAAGGAATCGAATGGAAGGAAAGAGGGCTTTTAAACCAAACGGGGCAGTTATAAAATCATTTGGTGAGGCTCGCCGAGAATAAAGAACATGAAAAGACGTACAAGACGGAATTATATTTGCACAGAATTTAAATACAATGTGATTTTGAAAATCCTACAATGTATTGGAAGGAGGCATTAAATGACAGCCTTTAATGATAAGTTTTAGAGTGTAAAAAGTGGGTTTTTGCGGAGCCAGCCGAAATACGCCAATTTTCAAATAGCGCTTGAGTCCAAACGGTCCGTCGGAGAAAAAAACCTAAGTAGTGAAATTTGTAGGAAATTTTATGTACTTTAATTTTGATAAATAGGGTTATATACGAAAAGTTGATAATTTCCGAGTTATAAGCAAAAAACCGCCAAAAAATGAAAATTTTCACTTTTTTTTTGCATTTTTTTCAATGTTGCGTCACGAAATTTTGTTAACAAACCTCAGATTCGGATTCAGCATCCCAAAAAACATATAAAATAGAAGAAATCAAATCTACCCCAAAATTTTCCCACGAGGGCCCCTTTTGAGCACAAATTGACTGGACTATAATGAGAATCAAAATAGTGAGGAAAAATTTTTAAAGATTCTTGGATTTTTGATAATTCTAATGGGGTGAAATATTTTATTAAATTATTTTCAAATTAAAACCTTCATTTAAGTGCAATAGTTATATCAGTTGGCCTTTTTCGCCTTTTTTGGGGGGTGGGGGCTAATAACATTACACCCCAGTCCGGTGTACATATGAATACAAGGAAATAGAAACACACATTTCACACAAGAATCTTGTTAACAAACGAGGACACCGGCGATGGATTGCAGCTCCTCTTTCTAGACGGGGGTTCCTTTCGCAGGCGGAAGACAGACCGGTTCCCCAGAATACAACCATGTCTTATGCGGGAATCGAACCCGCGCCCCCGGCGTGCAGGCTGATGCCTTAACCACTTAGCCACTGGGCGACTCTTTGAGCAGTGATGAACAAAACTAAGTTCATAGCTATTAGAACTTGGTAAAATAGGCGTGTTATTGAAGTCCTTATTTATATGGATCAATTTAAGTTTATTTTCATGGCAGATCAACTAAAAATATTTTTTTATGGAAAGTTTTTTTTTAAGCTTAAGAGAGTGATGATCACTGTTTTAAGAATAAAACTTTTATTGTTGTTCCTGTATGTCCCTGGGGTTCACAACCATAGGCCGTCGGGGGGGGGGGGGGGGTTACGTTAATAGAAGTTCAGTTAAAACGTTAATAGAAATTCAGCTAAAATCGAAAAATTGTAGAAAACTTTTGAGAAAGTTGGTTTTTCCCCGCTTTTTCAAACTGTGAAACTGAAGATTCCGATTATGTCTTTAGCCTTAACATAATTTTTAACAATGATATGATCCACAACAATCATTCGATGCTATATTTTTTTTTCTCATTTTATTTATATTATATTTATTTTTCTCATTGTATAACTTTTGAATACTACTCAAACATCAATTCTATTGTTATTCAATTTAAAAACAATCGTAATATTTCATATTTTAAGGACAGTCCAACAGTCAATGCACTGAGGAGGGCCTTAACTCGATTAGTTAGATGCTCGCTACGCCTATGGTGGTCGGCTCTTCAGGTTTCGGAACTGAGGGTGCTCGATTCGAGTCCCGACAAGCGCTAACGAATACTCTTCTGTCTACCCCAGGTACGGGCACATTAAATCTATAGACTGGAAAGTGCCTCTGTGGGATTTGTAGGAGTGGGACGAGGGTACGAGCACCCTGGATGTCGTCTCTGTGGGGCTCAGTCTAAATTATAGAGGCAGCATATTCATCGGCAGTGTTTCAACTCCAGGAATGTCCTAGATGTGTACCCTATGTCGGGCCCTGTCTGGTACATTAGAAGAAAACATGACCGGAAATAGATAGATGCATACATAGACACAAAAGAAATTATTTGACGACAAACGAAATTTCCGGTGATGGACAGGAAGTGTTGCAGCTTCTTCTTCCCAGACGGGGTTTTTTAAGACTGACTTCTTACCCTCAATTTCACATCCATGCCTTATGCGGAATTCGAACCCACGTCCCCGGCGTCGCAGGCTGATGACTTAACCACTTTGCCACTGGGCGGCAAAACGTTCATTTTGATGCAGTATTAAAATCAGTCGATATTTTTTCCCTAAGCTATGTATAGTGGTGAACCGAACGTGTCACGACTGTCCTGGTCTCTATGTTGGGAGTTCTTAGAGAAAACTCAGTAGTTGAGTGTTACTGTTGTTAATACCTGTATTTAAAACTTATTTTTGCGTCAAAAGCTAAAAAAATATTATCAGGCAACGGGGGAAAATATCCGCATCTTGCGGAGTTTTGGGATAAAAATTGGATCGATTTGGAAGTTAGCAGAAGATCTGCTAACAGATTGGCAGGGAGATGCAATTTCAATTTCCGAATTATTCTGCCTGCGAATCGAATCATTTCAGATCGCCGAGCATCTCGAAGATGCACTTGAACGCCCGGGGGCTGGAGGCGTCCCGACGCGGGCCACACTCTCGTTCGTAGAGAGAGAGGAATGTCGCGTAGCAAGTGAAAATGAATGCCAAGGGCGCGCGTCTCGGAAAAATATGCAGATGCGCTTTTCCCCCCTTCTCGTCGGACATCTTAAAAGCTCCCAGCTGTTTCTGTCAGCCCGTGCTTCGCGCAGTGGCCTACTTGTGTCAGGCGGAAGGGCAAGCTCCCGTTCATCGGCGAGGATTCGCGAGTTATTAGCGAGATCTCTCGGGGGAACGGGCAAGGTTTCTCGGTATGGTGTCGCTTGAAACCGAGACACATGATGAGGCTACGGGAGTAAACATATTATTACGTTTCAGCATATGACCCTTACTCGATGCCGTAAACAACACGCAATAACTATTTCTCCCGTGCCTCAGTCATCCACTCTTTATTTGTTTGTTTATTTTTCTACTCAAAAACGGCCGGCAGGCGATCGAACAAGCACCACCTTCTGAAACCTGGGGGATATATTAACCACTGAGTTACCATGCCATGTTTTTGACCAGCCTTTCATTCTTTCACACCCAAACATAGACCGAAGGGGGTCTTATATTTCGGCAGGGGCTTGTGGCGGAATGTGGTACGGCGCGCTGGTTTTCGGTGCTGAGGGTGCTCGGATCGAATCCCGGCGTTGCGCCACGAAAAATGCCTCCGTTTGTGTCGCCCTTTCATAGGGGGTAATGCTGTCCGTCTAAAGTGTGCCCCCATAATAAAATGGGCTGAAAAACTGCGGCGTATTATAGGCGAATGTTTGATGACAAGTGCCTCCGTATAGGGGAAAAGAAATATATTTCTGTAGAAACGTCTTATTTGCAAGAGTGAATTATTTCTTCAACGAAAATGTGTATAGTGTTTACTAAAATAAACAACATTTTTACAATTTCAGTATAACAGTGTTAAAAATGCGATAGTGGTAGTGAAATAAATACTTTATATAATTTAAAAATAACAACAAATAAAATCTGTATAGTGGTATTAATATAAATGTTTGATACAATATGAGAAATAAAAATGCATAAAATTTACTCTAATAAAATAAAGGCAATAAAATAAAGGATTTATTCTGTTTGAAAATAACAATAACTAAAATTTGTAGAGTGGTAATGTAAAAAAAAATTCTCTATACAATTTCAAAGTAACAATAACTAAAATTTGCAGAGAGGTAATAAAATGAATGTATTATTCAATATCTAAATAACAATAGCTAAGATTTGTAAATAGGTAAAATGCTTTATACAATTTCAAAATAAATGTCATTATACTATGATTAAGGAAAACATCGGATAAGAACAGTTAAAATGAAACTTAATCTTTCAAATAACACCAAAATGGTTCCTAATCCAGACACACAACCAAACTAAATCAACCGTGTAGTAGAAAACAAAATTGACTATAACACTACCGAGAAAGAAGAAAAATTAACAAATTTGGCAACCTCGTCTGTACTTTCAATTTTAGAAACAACCAACTAGCTTTCTGTTGTTGTTGTTATTTCCAATGCCCCTTGGCTGGAAGTTTCAGAACAGGTCCATACAGGGTCTGAAGTGTGAAGCTCCGGTTTATATAGCACCACAAAGTCTGTCTTAGCTAATTGCCACCTCAATTTTGACCGAACATCCCTAGGGGCGATATCTGGGGGAATCGTAACCTCTCCCACCCTCTCTGACATCTTATAGCGCATATAGATTGGTGCAGAGTTCTCTGCCTCCAGACCCCCGACTCCTGTCATCACACCAGTCACGGTAACATTAGACACGGTATTTAGATTTTAGAAATTGATCAACCTCAATACAGTTCAGTGTTTAAACGTCTACCCTAGATGTCGAACACGATAGGTTCGATTCCCGCCTAGGGTACGCAGTTCGTTTGTCAAGAATATTTGCTAAGAATTTTACGATAGTGTTTTTGTTATGCACTTTTTTTTACCACTTGATTAGGGGAAGAGACCTATAGTTTGGGTTGTGTATACCGGGAGGAAAACCCATTTCCATCCTATGGCTTGATTGATTAAGTTTAATTTTAAATGTTGTTATACAATGTTTCCCTCAATATTAATATTACTATTGTTATTTTGAAAACTTTGTGTAAAGCCTTTATTTTTGTACCACTTTAGAAGAAAATAATCTATACAAAGACACGACATTTTAAAGGATACCGTTAGTAATATTAGCACTTAAGTATTCATGGTGGATCGGGGTCAAATGGTGTCTCCCCCGACCCCGCTCGACACCATTTGACCCGCTGATCCCCACCCTTTCTTTGATGGACCGCCAGAGGAGGCGATCCACGCATAGTACAGAGTACAGAGTGAACATAAATCACTGGATTCCCCAAGGCACAGGCAGAGAACTCTGCACCAATGTATATGCACCATTAGAGAGGCTTTCCGATCTACGGAATTAACGCGCCCATATCCGGCCTAGACATTTGTTGATTTCAAAGACTGATTAAAGCACCTGGGATAGTTTCTATCCTTTTACCTTTTCGACCTTTGCTGTGTGTATTCAAATTTTCCTTTTACTGTTATGAACCAATCACGTCAATGCTTTGTCCTATATACATCCGATGTGAAATCGATTTGTATTGATTTTGTTATTTTTTTGTTATCATGTTTTAGTTCATATTATTTCTATTGTACCGTGAAAAGTCTCACGTTGAGAAGTACCTTTGTTTTGTTCCTGTTATTGAATAAACTGTAAAGTTTTAAAAAGTTTCCTGAATTATTGCCCTACTCTTCAGCATTATAACAAGGTTGGGGACCCAGCAACATGGAGGTATTTAATGGCCATGTCCGGATTCGATCCGAGCACCTTCAGTATCGAAAGCGAGCCCGCTACCACAAGGGTACCTCGAGACCACACATGTTCTACTGACCACAGAGCAAGGTTTTTCTCCACTTATTTTGTCTAAAAATTCATGTTCTGACAAATCGGCATTTTCCCGAAATAACTCGAATAATGGGGGGAAAAAATTCCTAAAGTTTTAAACTATTGCACAGTGCAGAATCAGAATGAATACTTAAGTGCTAATATTACTAACGGTATCCTTTAAAATGTCGTGTATTTGAATAGATTATTTTCTTCTAAAGTGGTACAAAAATAAAGGCTTTACACAAAGTTTTCAAAATAACAATAGTAATATTAATATTGAGGGAAACATTGTATAACAACATTTAAAATTAAACTTAATCAATCAAGCCATAGGATGGAAATGGGTTTTCCTCCCGGTATACACAACCCAAACTATAGGTCTCTTCCCCTAATCAAGTGGTAAAAAAAAGTGCATAACAAAAACACTATCGTAAAATTCTTAGCAAAAATTCTTGACAAACGAACTGCGTACCCTAGGCGGGAATCGAACCTATCGTGTTCGACATCTAGGGTAGACGTTTAAACACTGAACTGTATCGAGGTTGATCAATTTCTAAAATTGGAAGGTATTGCTAATAAAATTCTTACAGAAATTTCGAGCATAAAATTGAGTGCTATTGGAATGCAAATTCTCATATGAAAACCGTAGAACGGGGTATGGGTATTTTATGGTACGTAGCTTTATGGATATGCCAAGAGAGATGTAATCGAGTGGAGAAAACCCGAACATCGATCTTCGGATAAAAAACGACGAGGGATTTATCTGCAGCTTAAATCCATTGGTTAAGTTTTCAAATATGCATGCCACAAGATCTATAGATTTCCTTTGCGTATTTTGGCATTGATTTTCAAATGAACTTTAGTTTGTATTGTATGTATACATATATTCACCCACACACACAGATATATATATATATATATATATATATATATATATATATATATATATATATATATATATATATATATATATATATAGAGAGAGAGAGAGAGAGAGAGAGAGAGACAGAGAGAGAGAAATATAGATGGATAAACAAACACACACACTCAACTACATCCACAGAATGAGAACTGAATTTCTATGACAGCATGGAAGAAAAAATGAATGGACAATATTTTAAATATTTAACTCAGTCAAATATCAGGCCTACAAAACATACGGCCCGCGGGCCATATGCGCCCCGCTAGCACTCACCCTGTGACCTGCGAAGTCTTTTGGGAAGACGCATAATATTATAAATTTAAAAAAATAGGTGTGTTATTTTTAAATTTATTATATTACGACAAGAATCAGCAATGGATGTTGATTTTTATTTAATTTTTAAAATATTCAATAGTTTTTTTGTTTGTTAAATTAATTTTCGCTTTCCCATTTATCCTATTTTCTGGCGGTCGGCAGCACCTTTCCATAAAGTAATAAAGCCCTCATCGCATTTCGAGTTGTACAAGCCTGATCTAGATAGACAAATTGCATCAATATTTTTAGTCATCCGAGGAACGGCAAGGGCTTGTTCTTATTTATTTGTGTAACATAGAGATATATTACATGAAAAACAAAATAGCCAGTTAAGCGTATTGATGACTGAGATTTGAGCTTTTAACTGATGACAAGGGCCCTTCCGCGTGGGTTTGTGAAACATATTAATACATAGCGCAAAATAAAATAAAACACACGAAATTTTAAATTTGAACCTTTTAAGGGGAAAAGGAACCTTCAAAGTCGTTTTTTCAAATTTTCAGTATTTTACTCTATATACAAAATGAGAATGATTAATATCTTTTGTACTACATTAAGGTCACTTAGAATTCATAAATAAGTATTTTTGGGAAGAATAGGACCTGTTTATCAAAATATTCTTCAAAAATGTTACAATGTTTCAAAATGTTCCATGCGCATTCATTTTCTTCCGAATTCTTCCAAATTTCTCAAGAATATTAATTGAAGTGTTTGTCACAAAAGTTTGCACAATTCTTTGAAATAACGAATATTTTTCAAAATTTAGAGACCATAAAATAAAGTAAAAACATAAAGAAACATAAAAAAACAGGTAGCATAAAAAAAATTATTTAAGACTTTAGATTTATGCAAACAAAAATTAAATGAGCAATTAACAGGCATTATTCTGTCAAAAATTCCTTATTTTGAATTCTAAGGGTTTTCAATGTGGTAAAAAGGAAAATTAATTACTGTCATTTTGTATACAGAGTTAAAAATTGAAAATTAAAAAATTTCGAGTTTGAAGATCCCTTTTCCCCTTAAATAATGACTACGAAACGTCTGCGCTGGTATGAGTAATATCTAACACAAATTATACAAGATAAATATATTAAAATATAATTTACGCTTTTAAATAACGACAAGGGCTCGTTAGTGTTGGTTTGTTTCATACATAAACACTTATGATAAATTTAAATCCCAATTCATGGGAACATCTCACGAGGCAAGCATATCCGTTAGAAGATTAATTGCATTTCGCTGTCAGAATATCATTTATCTGCGCTCTTCCCCCTCTCAAAATTCCTCAACTTTCAAAAGCTAATGAAACTCGACGAACCTAAATCTATATATATACTTAAATTTCTCGCAATTAATTGAAAAGTTGGCTTTTCAGTTCAGATCCACAAGATATAATATGCGAGCTCGTCCATTTGACAACGCGAAAGGACCCATCTGGTTTCGGACCCGCGCAGGTTCTGGAGAGGTATATACTGAATGTAAATGGTTTATTTATCGACGTTAGTTCTTCCCTCTCCCGAAAAGTTCCTCCTGAACAGCCCGGTCGATATTTATTCCTGCCGGAATCATAAATTCCTTGTTTAACATCTCCAGAGGCCTTCTGCCCGTTATCTTCGGGCCGTCTGCCGCTCGTGTTATCTCGCCCCGGCATTTTCTGCGGGCCCGCAACCCCGAACGGTCGCCCGGGGCCGCTATTTTGCAAAGGGGCGCGTGGTAATGTTGAGCCATAAATCATTTATACAGCGGGAGGTTAAAAGGAAAAAAATTCTGTACATAACACCCTCTTTACACGTGTTTATGGGTTTTCGTTTATTAGAGAAAGCAGTTAGGAGGAAGTCTTGGGAGGTTCCTCGAGAAATCGGTTCGCCGAAAAAGGAGCGCGTGAGGGAAAGGAATATTGAAATAACGATGAAGTAATCAGCACTGAATATTGCGTTCGGAGAAAGATGAGGAAGAGTCTGGTTTTATTCTGAAGAAAAGTAACACATCGGCGAACTAGAACTCCTCACTGAAACCGCAACATTGATTATTCTATAGACACACCGCACCCCCTCCCCATTGTAGACTGAAGTCCTTCTTAAATTTTTCTTTCTTTTCTTTTCGGCGAAAGAAGGTATGGTAATGACCTTTGAAAATTACTTTTGATATCATAACTCCGGAAATTCTTTTTTTGTACTTAGATTTTGTTTAGCTTCTTACAGTTCTGCCTCCCACGTTGTTACCGCATAAAACTTGTAAGAATTAGGCCTATATTACACTATCAAAGTTCTTTGATAAAGATCTTTTCTAAAAGTTATTTCCATCTTTTATAAAAGTTATAAATAAAAGAAATGATATGACCTCAAAATGCCTTTATTACACTATCAAAGTTCTTTGACAAAGATTTTTTATAAGAGTTATTTTTTTTTGGGGGGGGGGGGGGGGAGAGGAGCTAAACCCCTTAAAATTCGAGTTCTTAAAATATATTTTATGGTGTGCACTTAGGGCTTAAGGGGAACCACCGTACAAAATTTCAGCTTCCTAGGTCCTATGGTTCCAGAGATACAATGGGTTTTTAAGAGAGGGGTTAACCTCCTTTTAACCCCCTAAAATTTGTATTTTTCAAAAAGATTTTTTAGTGGGTACCTAAGGCTTAAGGGGAACCACCATACAAAATTTCAGCTTCCTAGGTCCTATGGTTCCAAAGATACTGTGGGTGTTTTTTAGAGGCGGGGGGGGGGGTTAAGCCCCTTTTAACCCCCTTAAAATTTGTATTTTTAAAAAATAGTTCTTAGTGGTCATGTAGAGCTTAGGAGTAACCACCATGCAAAATTTCAGTATCCTAAGACTTTTGCTTCGAAGGATTTGCGTTTCTTTTAACATACTCATTTTGAATATTTTTCGTGTACTTCTGATTTGTCATTAGTACGCAATTTTTAATTAGAGCTAAAATTATTTCGAATCGAAATCTTGTTCTTCATCTGCCACGTTTTCTAAACATTTGTATTTTTAAAAGATGCTTACTGCTCGAAATGTTGTTTATAACATCCGGGCACCGAAATTTTTTATAAAACTTGACGAAGTGCCCAACTTTTATAAAAGAACTTTCATAAAAGTTATCTTTTGTCAAAGTTTAGGTATTACACTGTCATATTTCTCGTCAAACTTCTTTTATAAAAGATCTTTGTCAAAGAACTTTGATAGTGTAATATAGGCCTTAGAAGCAAACTAAGAACTAACCACTGTCCAGGCATACCAAACCTTGGGCAAAGGGTCCTAAAATCCTCTTAACTAACATAATTATGTTTTATTAGTTGATTCAAAACTCGAATCTGGCGAGATTTTTTGATGTCTGCAGAAAATTATGTTAAAATGACCTTTATGAATTAAATTTTAAAATACGTTTACACAGTTTGAAGAGATACTTTTTTTTTCAGAGAATTTCAATCAAACGAAATAATTGTTAATCCGTCGCGGTAGCCCAGTTGGCAAGAGCAGCGGGCCAGTGAACGTCTCTGGTTCGATGCTCGTCGCTGCAAATCTACCGCTGTGTTCGCTAATGGTGGCCGGGGCACGTAAAATAGGGCGTGGCTACAATGTCCTCCAAGTTCTCAAATACAGTTGAACCTCCATATATCGAAGTAGCAAAATGCCGGAAAAAAATTCGATATATAGAAATTTCGATATACAGAATTGATCTTAGTTTTATCATAATTCTCCTAAAATATTAAAATTAAAGCTAATTTTCGTATACGAATCTCCATTTCCAATTTTTATGCGAATTACATTAAATGAAAGTTAACTAAAAAATTAATCAATATGAAAGATTTATTGAGTACTATATACCTTTAAAAAAACAGTAATCCAGACAGTGGTTACAGTGTTCACAGTTACATTCTCTTAAAAAAACTACGAATATCTTGCTAAACAGCCAGTTTTGCTGCAAGTTCATCAAAGAAATGCTCGCATTTATTCAGTCCATTAAAAACTTTATCAGGGGTCCACAAAGTATTGTTTCAAACGCCAAAAATTGGGAGATTTTATTCTAAAGTGGAATAAAATCTCCCAATATGTCGTGAAAAAAATTTCGATATATAGAGATTTTTTCGACATATAGAAACAGTTTTTCTATGTAATGAACAGGGAGATTTGCTAAGAGTTCGATATATAGAAAATTTCGATATAGGGAAGTTCGATATATGGAGGTTCGACTGTATACCTCTGGAGGTGCGGGGGTCAAGTGTTCCGGTCATGTCACTTGACTCGGTTCAAAATTACGGGACCGGTCATTTAGCCAAGTCGGACTCCGACCCTTGTGGTGCTAATTCAAAACAGGAGCCGCACCTTCATCGCCCATAGCCTTCGGGACTTGATCTGATGTTACTATCGGTCAAGGGGCATAAGCAACAGCAACAACAAATTGTTAATCCAGCTACTTTTGATTGTATCGCTACACAATGAATATACCTGTTTGGTACTCTGAAGTTTATTGTGACGATGTTTCACTTATTTTCCTGTGTAGAAGTTAAATGAACGATTTGAAATACTTAGATTCTAAAAAATTTGAAATAATTTTTCAATTAAACCCTTTTAAAATACGCGCATAGCTTTTGATAACGCATGTTTAATTATAATGGAATCCTAAATATTCCTAAAAAGACAGTGAGAAAATACTAATATAGAAATAAAGTGCGATATTTATATATATTTTTTTCAAATGAAAATGAGGAAATTGGGCACAGGGATTCCCTTAAAAAGTTTGAGCCTTGTGCCTTGGAATTTTTTAATATGGCCTTTGCTTCAATATTATTTGTCATGTACTATCGTTGCTATTATTATTATATAGCTATAAAATACATTTAAACTTTGTAGAACTCAGTAGCTTTATAATTAAACAAAAGAAAAAATTACTTTAAAAAAATGGAAACATGAAATTGAAAATAAATGAATTTAAAGTGGCAAATAATGCATAATTTTCAAAAAATGCACAAATAACTACATTCAAAATAAATAATAAATATATTACAATGAGTTCGTAAACGAAACAATAATATTAACAATATATTAGCAAAATAAATAAACAATAAAACATTGCAGTAAATTTTTAAATAAATGAGATGACCAAACAAGTAATAATAACAACCTGATTGATAAAAATATTGTAATGAATATAAAAGAAGACAATAAATAAATAAATAAATAATGAAATAGCTGATAAGTAATAAAAATTTCTCTATAAGGATAAGACGAAAAGATAAATAAACCCTAAATTACTAATCTTATACAATAAATAATTGAATAAATGTACTGTTGGATATGGACTGCATCAGCCCTAAATTCGGCAATGCGACTATAAATAAGTGTTCTTTTATTTTCTATTTCCCTGGATTGTAAATCTTTTCAGCTATTGCGATTTATATTACATGATCAAATTAATCTAGTAGCTCATGCGTAAAGTCAGTTGCCCTGACAACCCACCCTTCATCACTGTGCTTTAATGATGGCAAAGAAACACGCATGTGATTATAAAGAATTCTCTAAATGCTCGTACATGCATAAATTCATCTCATGCAAGCGATAGCACATACCCCGTTCCAAAAGCAAAGAAACAATGAAGATCTACAAGTTGTTTTCCCATTCATGGCTATAATTCTGGAGCTCGTGATTGTGGTTGTTATTGCTTTCTGAGCTTCCACATATTTTAGAGAATGGCTGGAAATGCAAAAGCAGCCCATTATACTTCTTTTACAGATGCTATAAAATCTGAGCTTTGAAGGTCAGTTGGTCAATTTCCGAAATCGTAAAAACAGAAGGTGCTTTTGCTCCATGAATGCTATTTTGCATGTTTTATTGCCTACTTCAGCCAACGATTAATCTGTATCTAGAGTTTATTTTTCCCCTGAAAGAATGGTGCTTTTCAGCTAAACCCCACCTTAGCTGCCATAATTCTTTACTGCCTCAAAGGCGATTTTGTCAGGCTATAAATAGAACGTGATTAAAAAAAAAACTTTTAAAAACAAACTTCAAAGCCAAAACTCTTAAACCGGAAGTCACAAGAACCTCCTTAAATTAATTCAGCTTTATTAAAAGGAAACAAGACTGAATATTTTTTTCTAAATCACCTTGAGGTTGCTTAATGATCATAAGCAAAATTCTAGAGAAAAAGGGTCATATTAAGTTAACTTTGAAAACACGTAGAGCATGTTTTGGAAATAACCCAGTTTCGGTAAAAATCGGAATAGATTAATTATAAATTGACGAGCTTTTTCCGCCTTCATTTATGAGCGAATTTTTACCATGAACTTCAGACGGTAACTTTACTGTTATAGACATTGCCGTCAAATTTGTCTGTAAATTTATCGTTACGGGCAATAACAATTAATTTGCCTAAGTTTTAAAATTAGTTACTCTCTAAAATTGATTAATTATAATATCCATATCTAATCATATGGATAAAACTTAAAAAAAAAACAACAGTTAACTAAAATTATTCCACTGCAAACATTTATTCGTGCTTCTAAGGAAAAATAATTTACTGTTAGTTCATAGTCATAGATATTTTACAACACGTTTTTTTGCTGTTAAAGATCGCGTGCTGGATCGCAGTGTGCAGGAAACGATATCCGTATACCATCTGCTGCTTCACATGACATTTCGTGTATTTATTCAAGATCAGTAGGATAATATCTTAGCTCTTGATCGTAAAATGATTATGTTTTTCTCGAATAACAACTCTTAGCACACGTTGACTACGGAACATATACTTCCACTTACGACGATGTATTCAGAATTTTTTTTGTCCAACTCTCACAGAATGCAAAATAATCCTAATTCCAGGTTTTCCTATACATATTTTTATAGATTAGTATGAATTTAAAAATTTAAACTTCAATTTAAATATTCCTTTTCAAAATTCTATGGAAATTTATGAATTTTTCGAATTTCTTAAATATAATTTCTTAAATATTTTAAATATAAATCTCTAGAAGTAAAAGTACTCGGAAATAGAGGGAGGGGGGGGGGGTACTGTTTGTTTGAATGATTTGAATAATCTCTTTACATTTTCCTAATACTGCCTTTTTTTATTAAACCCAAAATCTTGTGTTTCTTTACACTTCTTTACAAACCATTTACGTTTTGTTTATGTTTAGGTGGGTACGAGAATTTATTCCTATCGTTCTTGTAAACGTCGCCAGAAATAATTTCTTTGGCATCGATTGAGACAAAGCAGTAATTATTTTTCATGGATGCAGAAAAGGATGTTATATCACCCACGGTAAAAAATGCAATTATTTTCCAGAAATTGGTACTACGTTCGTTTCATGCGCTCCTAAGGTACTGTAATGCTGAAAAGCCGATAAATGAACGAGAAACGTTCATAGTACTGCCGTGGGTGTATGTTAGTGATGGACTGGCCCGTCTGTACGCATTTGTAAAAAATTTTGTTATACTTTTTGTTTTCTACTGGAATTACCTCAGACTGGGAAAATTAACGTTGCAACTCCATCCTCCAGTTTAATTTTTAAAGTATCTGTAAAAAGGTTATGCTGAATAATTTACATCTTTTTGTAGGTATTTTAAACAAACATGTGCACACTTACAGAAAACACACACATATTCATGCATATTATATAAGGCTTGCGAATTCCATCTATTGGTAAAAAAATCAATTCTTTCGCGTGCATGAACAGTCCAACAATGAACGAACACACACACACACACACACACATATATATATATTTCTACTGGATAATATATATATATATATATATATATATATATATATATATATATATATATATATATATATATATATATATATATATATATATATGTGTGTATATATATATATATATATAAACAGTAAAATCTTGACTATAATACGCACACGTGTATAATACGAATGCTTGATTTTGCGCGAAATTTTTTGAAAAACTTAAAATTCGACTATCATACGCACCCATAATTTTTACCATGTTTTTATTAACTCGCTTTCTTGTTTGTTTGTGTGTGCATGTCCAGTACAAATCTTGCAATCGATTTTTAACTAACTTTCCGACTAGCTAGACATTTGAAACTTTTAGAATAACTCAGAACACGATGACAATGCATTATTTTAATACTTTTAGCCATCTTTAAGCGGAATTGAATTCCTTTTCGGTTAATTTTGTTTTGTAGATTGGTGCAGCCATCTATCAGCTGGGATGGGAACGAAAAGTTAAACGCAATTTCACTTCCAATTAACTTCATTTTCTTTCAAGTTGATGGGGTAATTCATCAAAAAAATTTAAAAAAAGTATTTATTAATGCACAGAATTGTCAAGTTTGTATGATTCAACACAAAATTTAAAAACATGGTATATAAAAAGTTCTTTTTATCTTGTAACTATTCAGTATTTTATTTAAAAATTGCACAAAATTTATTAACAAAAATAAAATTTGTAATAAAAATAAACAAAAACGTCAAATTCTATAGAAAAAAACTTAAATTTTTAATTCAAAACAAACAATACTGAGAAATTTTCAGTCTTAATTATTTTCACTAGAATACAGCTCATCTATTGTTTGTCGTTTATTGTTTGTCGTCACGGTTTGCCATCGGCGTGATGAATGACAAACCGTGATTCATCTGACCGGGCAACTCTCTCCCACTGATCCATGGACCAGTCGCGATGTTCCCGGGCCCGGCGCGGGCGCAGTTGGTGATGACGCTTGGTCAGCAAAGGCACACGAGTGGGACGTTTGCTGCGTAGCCCCATATCCTACAGTATCCGCTGAACAGTGTGCTGCGATACTATTCTACTTGGCCCTGCATTGTATTGGGTTGTCAGCTGAGCCACTGTCTGGCTCCGGTTTTGCTTCACCATGCGAGACAGTCTCCGACGACCTTTTTCTTTGATAGCGTGTGGACGTCCAACACCATGTCGTCTACTGCTGGTTTCACCGTCATTCATCCACTTTGCATAAGTACTAACAACTGTAGGTCGCGAACAACCCACGAGTCGTGCAGTTTCGGAAATACTTGTTCCGAGCCTTCGATCCATTACAATCTGCCCTCTATCAAAGTCGCTTAGATCCGCAGCCTTTCCCATCACACACAGAAGTAAGTGAAAGAATGATTCTTTAGACTCTCCAGCAGCAGTTAAATACCACTTCCACCTGATCACGTGCCTTCCACGTCATCCAGGCGAATTCATTGAAAATGTAAGGGTGGTCATAATGTTTTGGCTCTTGAGTGTATATATATATATATATATATATATATATATATATATATATATATATATATGAGATTTGATGAGAAACCCCTGGACGCCTACATCCCTCTCCGACACGCGTCGCCAAAGGAGAAACACCAGTGACGTAGACGATGACGTCACGCGCGTTGCTAAACGCGAGAAGAGAACCTAGTTTAGATTCGAAGACGAGCGCCCTCGACTGTTGGCGCGTAGGTGATGATGTTAACGAAGCATTATGTTATGTAAATGTTTACATGTAATTGTCCTTAATGTCTAATCAAACGCGTGTTTGTCAAGTTCGACTCTTCATTGGAAGTTCCAAGCAGTGTGGTTCTTTACACACACACACACACACACACACACACACACACACACACACACACACACACACACACACACACATATATATATATATATATATATATATATATATATATATATGTTAGCAGTATTCAAATTTTCTGCTTCTGACAAAATACTAAATCCATTCGTCTGTGGAAGTTTTAGTTTTCGGCAGGGAGCCGCATAGGAAACGTGACGACTGTTTTATTTTCCCCCGGATTAATTTGAAGTCTTCCTCAGCTGCATCCTTCAGCCGTTAATTGTCACCCGTCCAGTCGTTTCGGTGTCTCGCCAATCCTGCGAACACGCCGTAATTTCGCGATCACGTTAGTCCTTTTCCAGACTGTGCTCGGGATATAAACCTTGATTCTTATCGGAGATCCTCTCTCTCTCTCTCTCTCTCTCTCTCTGCATGTCGTTTTACATTATCGCACCTCGGAATGCCCGCGGCACTCTGTGCGAGCGGCTGCAACCGAATCCCGTTTTTTCATTTATTCATTTCATTTTTTACGAGATCAAGGTTGCCCCCCACCCCTCCACCTCCTTCTTTGAAGGCAGAGGAATGCCTCTCAGCTAAGAGACAGCTTGGAGGTTGTAGGGATGAGGTGGATAATTCGCAAAATCAGGAGTTTCTCGTGGATAGTGCATAGTATCCGAATTTTTCTTTTTCTTTCACTCCCCATACAAACACAATGTAATATAATATAATATAATATAATATAATATAATATAATATATATATATAATATATATATATATAATATACAATATGTACAGTGGAACCTCGATCTATCATTTTTCAAGGGACCGATTGCACTGAACGATAAATGCAGGAAAACTATGGATACGGGTACATAGCAAAGAAATAGTATCGCCGGAACTGGATGAAATGGACGACACATACGGGAAAACTGTGATTCGGGGAATGATCGATCGAGGCTCCACTGTATATACATACATATATATATATATATATATATATATATATATATATATATATATATATATATATGTTGCGGCCAAAGTCCAAAGTCTGGCCATTTCGAGAAATAGCTGGCCATTAGCCCGAAATAATCGAGAATTTACGACTATTTCCGGGATTTTGTTTAACCAATTCACGATGCGCCGATTTAAAATTTATGTTTCTAAATATAAGCAACAATATACATCTCCAGAGTACGGGTAGCCTTGGACTCAGGTTTCACTAGGCTAAGGGCTCCTAATCAAGGCTTTACCGATGATTACGCTGAAGCAAAAGGAATTCCTGTTGCGGAATTTCTGTAAATTTTTACTGGTGATTGACACAGTGCGGTCAACCAGCCCAGTTCGGAAAGAATTGTTGTCTATCACGAATGGTAGTGCAAAATTTACAACGCAAAAAGGTGACAAAATGTAAAAGGAGAGCCAATTAGTATTCTAACCATATTGGATTTATTCTATCGACTATTTTAAAGATAGTCGGTCAGACCGGGGATCGAATCCGGACTCCTCGTCTCGAGGGCGGTGCAGGAATAGTTCGTCTGAACTATTCTTGCGGTGTGAGGAACCCTCTTTTCTTATTCCATTCCTTAGATATGGCCATTTCTTTCCAAGGCAAAAAACGCGCAATGTTGGCTTTGCATTTTTTTCCCCCAAAGCTGCTGGCACTTATCCTACTGACATTCTTCTTTTACAACGGAAGCTTTTGTTGGCTTCGTTAATACGGAAGTTCCCAGCGGGAAGAACCTAAGTTGTCCCCTGTAAGGGATAAGAACAGAAATAACCATACCGGGGTTTCGGAAAACATCTGAAAGACCCAAACTCCAGCGGAGGCTATTTGCAATTCTAACAACTGCGTAATTTTATATATTATTTTTATCATTATCGTTTTCCCTCGTAAACGATGAATAGCTGTCATACGCTTTTTATCTGTATGTATTTATTATTCTGCTCTGGTTTTTAGAACACCACAGTATCTTTCGCTCCCCGAGAGTTAAACAGATAGGTATCACCAGTTTTAAGACGATTCCAAAAGACTACAAATACCTTAGCCAGTCGCGGGACTCGAACTCGCAGGCTGATGGCGAAAGCCAGAGGCTTAGCATTTCAGCCATAGTTCAGCCACTGTAACTACGAAATAAAATCCGCGCATCAGTTGGCCTAGAAGATCTGCCATTTCCACATTAAGCGATGGGGAAATTTCCTCTGTATGTATCCATTTCAAACTATATGTGTGCTTTTATTTAACGTCCTCTGCAAATTTCATGCAAATATCGCATGTTATCGGATAATTTTTGCATTAATATATATTTACCGCTTTATATTTAAAGGCAAATATAAAAATTATCCGCAAGCAAAAATATATCTCGTTTCTTTTAGGGTCGATCGCAAAATTCGGTCGCAGCTGCCTCAGATTCACGGTGAAGTTTGGCATCTCGACATGTTCACGGGCTTACAAAAAATAAATAAATATACAGATTCACGACAATGCATGAAATATGGAAAGAATTGTATTGACATTCAATCCCAAGGACTGCAGATAACTTTGAACGCAAAATGACTTTCGGCAGCTTTTATACAATAAGGTCATTTATCTGCAAACACCTGTGACTTCCCTTGGTCATGGCAGTTCTCGAACCGAATCATCCGGAACTTTTATGACCGTTCAAGGTGTACTCAAACTTCTTTCGATAAGGCAGATAACATCGTTTGTGAATCACATACCAACTGACGCTTTACGACAGTTGGTATGTCATGAACGAAACAATATTCCGACTTTGTTCACCCATGAGCTGGAAAATAATCACTCTCCCACGGACAAAAAGCAAGAGATTTCCATTGGGAAAAAATGGAAGCAAAAGAAAGATGCTGATTAGAGATGAAATGTTTAATTGAATCCGTGAATAAACACAATTAATTGTCATTATTATTATTATTATTGTTGTTGTTATTATTATTTTAGTTTTGAGGGCTATCTTTGGTGATGTCTTTGATAATGGTATTTGGCTAAGGAGGCCCAATTTTGAACTATACAAACTGTTTAAAAATGAAGACGTAGTGAAATTTGGGAAATTGAACAGAATGAGATGGACAGGCCATCTTTTGAGAATGGATTCAGAGAGAGCACCATTGAAAGTTTTTACTGCAGTCCCCTTCTGTGAAAGATAGAGAGGAAGACCAAAAAAGAGATGAAAGGACTGCCTGAATTCGGACTTAAGTGCCCATAAGGTCAAGAACTTGAGATCCAAGGCTGGTGAGAGGGTAGTCTGGGGAAAACTTCTAGAGAAGGCGAGGGCCTACGTGGGGATGTCGTACCAATTATGATGAATTATTATATTTTACGTTGTATATATTTGTCTATAATTTTATTTATTGTTTATCAATTTCATCTTTATTTATTTTTAACACTAGAACTATTTCATAAAGGCTAGTCGCGCACTATCGATTTTCGGTTGTACAACTAAAGGTTGCATATACGCGAGAACTTCAAGATAAAAAAAATCGTAAAGCTAGGCTACAGGCCTGACTCAGTTGGGAAATCGCAAGTTGTGCTGAGACTCGACTGCTCCACAACTTGAAATTGAATGTGTTAAGACAGCAAACAGTGCGCGTGGTCTCAGACGTTTCTGCCATCCTCCCTCGTCCAGCTCTTAGTTAGACAACTAAAAATCCACAGTACGTGGCTTGACTTACGGTAAACCTATTTCATCATTTTTTTTTCATCGGAAGGGAAACGCATATTTTTACTGGAGAAAAAATCCTCTATAAACTCTCACAGAATTTCAACTACCTTTTTGAAGATAAGAGCTGCCTTGCTTATCTCTGTTTCTAAACTTTCCCTTTACTGTAACAGTAGTTTAAACTTTCTCATATACTTAGCATTCCAATTCACATGCCTAGTTCTAACTATTTCTATCACCCTACCCCCGTAGGGTCTAATTTCCTGTATTGTTAGGTTCTTTCCCCCTCTAACATGTGCTGACAGGGTAATATGTATCAAAGAACGTGACGTTCGACTCGCGTTCAACTATCGCTCTCCAGCATTCGAATTCAAAAATTATTGGTCAGGGGTAACAGACATTTTCCCGGAAACAGAGAGGTATATTTTCGCTGTAATTGTTTTTAATCCACCAAGGCGTATACATAAATGGGTTTGGAGAGCAAAAATTTCAGAAGAGATCATTTTTACATTCTTGTTTTGATACCTACCATAGAATTTTCATAGAATGTGACCCAAACCACGTTTTTCTGCAAGTTTCGCATTTTGAGATACAACTTTTTTATGCTGTACTATATTACGCACCTTGCTGTACATGACTACATTAAGTCTTCAGGATTTTTGCTTCAGGGAAAAAATTTGCCGAAGTAATTTTTCCAAGGCAAAAAATTACCCTGTAATTTTTTCCCTTTTGAAAGGATAAAAATTTTATAAATAAGTTTTTTACCAATCCTGAAGAAAAAATATTTTGAAATCTTTTCTATGTCCTAAAAGGAGAAAAAATATGAAAGGAGAAAAATTGATTCTACAGATTTCTCTCTATATAAATATATATATGTGAAGGAGGAAAACATCTCTACTCGTCTGTTACATCCCCGTTGCGCCTGCGCGCGCAGCACACACATGAGAGACGAGACTTTTCTTCGTTAGTTGCCGGAAGAAAGCCATGACGTTCAGACGTATTTTGACGTATATGTAGTTAATCGAGTCTTTAATGTTTCATATATATATATATATATATATATATATATATATATATATATATATATATATATTATTTTCAAGTAATTTTTGCAGGATTTAAGTATTTTGTATAAAAACATATTTGATGGAAAAAAAGTTACAGAATGTAGTAAACAAAGAAAAATTACCTTTTCTGTCCGAACTCCCTTAAGGGTAATTTTGAAAAAAATATATAACTCCTGAACGCGCGATGTCAGAATAGAACATTCGAAGGATCAGCGAACGGCCCCTACCTCAACCTGCCTGAAAAACAGTCTAGCTGGGTGGTAAAATAAAAGCCCGCTTTAAATCTGCCGTCAGATGCGGCCTGATTTAGAAAGAGTATTTGTTCTGGCTACGGCGGACTGACTCTGCTTATGTTTAAATCTGTCTGTCTATCATCCCGAAGTATCGACTATTTAACAACTGGGCCCGAAATAGAACAGCCCTAACTCATAAATGCTGCAGCCGTGTCGCGTTATTCGGGAACGGGGCCTTGGAAGCGTTGCCCCGTGTTCGGCGCATGCAGGCAAAGACAGACGAGAAACAGCTCCCGTAGATAAGCTCAGCGTATGTATGTATCTTCCATGGAAAGAAGGAATTCGAGGGAAAAGAACCGATACCGTATAATTGTCCGTAGTACCGTATTTTTCGGACCATATAAGACGCACCGAACGATAACACGCGCCTCAAATTTATGGGAGGATTTTTAGAAAAGAACATTTTTTATTTTGTTAGGTATATAAAGATATTTTCAATTTCTTACTTAATAAAGATAAAAAATTATACATATATATATATATATATATATATATATATATATATATATATATATATATATATATATATATATATATATATATTATACACACACACACACACACACATATATATATATATATATATATATATATATATATATATATATATATATATATATATATATATATATATATACACTCAAGAGTCAAAACATTATGACCACTTGTCAATAGCGAGTTGGCCCAACTTTGGCGCGCAACACAGCTTCAACCCGCCTTGGCATGGATGCCACAAGTCCTTGGTAGATGGCCGGAGACAGATTGTACCAGATGTTTAAGCAACGGTCACGCAAATCCGAGATATTGCGAATTGGTGGTCTTTGAACTCTGAGCTGCCGTCCCATGACATCCCAAATGTGTTCTATCGGATTGAGATCCGGTGAGTTAGGCGGCCAGGACATTAAATGAAATTCAGCATCATGTTCCTGGAACCACTCCAACACATGTCATGGCCTGCTCTACCACAATCACGGGTCCCAGAGACGCCCAAGAGAACGTCCCCCAAAGCATAATACCGCCACCACCGGCCTGTGTATGACCTACTGTACATTGAGGGAGCAACAGTTCGCCTGGAAGACAGCGTATCCTGACACGGCCATCGGCGTGATGAATGACAAACCGTGATTCATCTGACCAGGAAACTCTCTCCCACTGATCCATGAACCAGTCGCGATGTTCCCGGGCCCAGCGCAGGCGCAGTTGGCGATGACGCTTGGTCAGCAAAGGCACACGAGTGGGACGTTTGCTGCGTAGCCCCATATCCAACAGTGTCCGCTGAACAGTGTGCTGCGATACTATTCTACTTGGCCCTGCATTGTATTGGGCTGTCAGCTGAGCCACTGTCTGGCTCCGGTTTTGCTTCACCATGCGAGACAGTCTCCGACGACCTTTTTCTTTGATAGCGTGTGGACGTCCAACACCATGTCGTCTACTCCTGGTTTCACCGTCATTCATCCACTTTGCATAAGTACTAACAAATGTAGGTCGCGAACAACCCACGAGTCGTGCAGTTTCGGAAATACTTGTTCCGAGCCTTCGATCCATTACAATCTGCCCTCTATCAAAGTCGCTTAGATCCGCAGCCTTTCCCATCACACACAGAAGTAAGTGAAAGAATGATTCTTCAGACTCTCCAGCAGCAGTTAAATACCACTTCCACCTGATCACGTGCCTCCACGTCATCCAGGCGAATTCATTGCAAAATGTAGGGGTGGTCATAATGTTTTGGCTCTTGAGTGTATTTGTAAAAAGTTTCGTCTCATTATCCGAAAAATACGGTAAATGTGTCCTAATGCAGTGTGTCACTCAACGGCAGTTTACTTATGTAGGTCAGTCATATGAATGCGGTTGTCATGACATCTCAGAAGGTCACACATCTGGAGCAATTTTAAGCACCTGCCCAATGGTGGCTGTATTAATAATTCTATTTATTTACGAGCAGAGTGAGGCTCAGTTGTTCTTTTTGAAAACTACAATTTTGTACATTTTTTGCCCTCATTGCGAAATTTTTATTTAAAATAAACCCAAGAAATTGTTATATGTTGTAAGTAGATGATATGAAAAGACGAGCGTTCGAAAAAAAATAATAAGCAAAATAAATAAATAAATCTATACTAATATATAAAGAGAGAGAGAGCGGATTTTTTATGTGGAGGGTAATCTCTGGAACCACTGCACCTATTTGAAAAATTCTTTCACTATTTGAAAGGTTCATTATTCCAGATGGACATAGGCTATATATTATGTATATCTGATGAGTAGAAAGAAAGTTAGGGGCCTAAATGTTGAGCTGATGCTTGACCTTTACAACTTTCCTTTGTCAACCATAGTCAAGTAACCATAGCAACACAAACGTATTTTCATTTATTTTCAGTAAAACATTTAACATTTGAATTTTCTTTGTCAACCATAGTCAAGTAACCAGAGCAACACATCAAACTACATTTTCATTTATTATCAATAAATCATTTAATATTTTAAAGATTCGAGTGGAGGAGGTATTGATAAAAACAAAAAGGATTTTTGAAATTGGCAACGTTTAAGGGTTTATTGAAGAAAATTACATTTAGATCTACGCTTTTTATTGGGCATTTAAGGTAAAAAAAAAGATTTACAATTTATTGGCTATCAACTGGAAATTATTGGTATAATATTACAGAACTTTATTTAACTTATAAACTTCATGTTTCTGAATTTATGTACAATTTTATGCACAATTTGCATAAATCGAAACTTGAATTATTGAACTTTATTCAAAAATCAGTGTGTTTCATTGAAACTGTGAAATTTATTGATTATTTCGAATAGGCCTATGTTTGTTCCTTTATAAGTGAAAAAGTATTGCTTCAATTGAGCTGAAATTTTGTATAGATATAGTTGATAGTTCATATTAAAACATAGGCATATTATGTTTTGAAAATCGGGCCCCGGAGTTTTTTAAATTAATGTTTTAATGATTTTGCCCCTAAAAGTTGCTTATTTCGACAGCTTCCACGACTGTCCTCGCTGACAGCGAGACTATGGGGCCGAATCGTACCAAAATCGGCACGCGGGTGGCCCCGGACACAATTCAGTGCCTGGTGTAGCCGGATTTTTTAATTTTTAATCTTAAAAAAAGTTATTAAATTTTTTGTGCCATTTTTGGTGCTTTTTCGTGTTTTTTGTGTGCGGACTCTGTAGCGTATAGGCTATGGGGTCGAATCGTATCAAAATCGGCATGCGGGTGGCTCCCGGACACAATTCAGTGCCTGACATTATAGTTTACAATAAAAATTTCTTTTGCCATCACCATCATCAAATCCCAAGGTCAAACATAGAAATACATTGTACTTGACTTATGGGAAGATTGCTTTTCTCATGGACAGTTGTATGTTGGTTTCTCTAGGTCAGGAAATGAGGAGAATTAGTTTATTTTAAAACCTCAGAAAAATGAAAAATGTGGCATCCCATGAAGTTTTAAAATAAATTATACCTACCTAATATCTATTTAAGATAGATAATTGTTCAACCCGGATAAAGTCAGGACGGGCAGCTAGTAAATGAATAAATTAACAATTGTTGAATAGAGTTAATTTCATGTATCAATATAAAAACTGGGTTAAAAAATAATTTCTCGGTCTCTTTCACAGGGGCACCAGTGCAGACACAAGCCCGAAGGGAAAAAAAACATACCGGACCTTTTTCATTGGAAACGGCCCAAACCTCTAAAGAATGCTTACCCCTTTCGCCCCCTCGTCTCGTTGGGTTTGCTCTTGTAATCCATGGATATGGAGATTATATCACGAAATATTTTAACACACTGCTTATGGTTGTACCGTTGCTTAAAAGAAAAACTTACGAATTTATGACAAAATATAAGGAATACCGACATCTCATTTACAGTTGTTCAATCTACATACAACTCCACACCCACATTATGTTAATTCTGTTTTATGTATATTCTCCTCATAGTGTAATTTTTAAAAGTGTTAACTCTAAGAAAAAATTCTCCTGTAACGAATTCAAGGTATTTCAACATTACGCTTAAAGCAGTGGTTCTTAAAATTTCGTTGATCAGGGACCACTCGTTGAAAAAAAGAACAGAACAGGATTTTAGTTTTGTTTTGTTATTACCCGAAATGTAAGAAAACAGAAGAAATATATGAATTTTTTGAATTTGAACAATTTTTTTTCTCCACATTTTACAAAATTGTTAAATTTAAAGTCGTGTTGAAACGGTAAAATTTTTTTTTTCCATCTCTGTTGACTTCGTGGACTACCTCTTGGGTTTTTTTCAGGTCCGCCGATTAAAAACCAATGGTTTAAAGCGATCTAATTCCCAATACGTCGGTTCTTCCAGTTATTGAAATAGGAAAATTTCCTTTAAAAATTCGAGACTTCAATGGCTTGAAATTTCGAGGAAAATCCGAAAATACCCGAGATTAGGAATCACTTGATTTTCCTAATAAGGAGAGAATAATCATAATTTATCAAATTATTGCAAGCGAGCGTGCCGTTGTCTTATCTGAAGAACCATTCATTGCGTCATGTTTCTCAACGATTTATCAAAAAAAGTTGTCGAAAGTTTTCTCGCCAAAAAAAGCGATGCGTTTGTTTACCTAGCATCCCTACCTTTGACGTCACTATCACATGACGTGGGCTTTCCGCTTCCCGCGCTCTGACGTACGGACCACGCCGATCTCTGGGAGCTTTGGGAGGAGGCAAGAGGTAATTTCGTGAAGATTCTCAGGAACCGTGTCCGCGTAGGAAATTCGCTTGATAACAATCATATTGTTAAAGTTTCCTCCGCGGAAAGCGAGGCGTGTGTTTGGATACAGATTTTGAAATAGTTTGTGGTTCTCTTTTTCACGATGATAACGCGGCTCGCGAAAGCTTCTACTTCGTAATTCAGCGGGATCTCTATACCTTCTTTCATTCTCGGTTTAAATCTGCTGCGTACTAGTCCTAGAGGATTCGTTCTCTTCAATGTTAACCTATGGAGAAAATGTGTCCAAGATTTTTTTTTCTTTAATTGTACTCCGTAATAGAGAAAGAAATTTTACGCCTTGAGGCATTTTTCACCTTTTTTTTAATGCAAATCGTATTTTAAAATTTAAATTATTAGGAGAAAGAATCTGGTCTAATGTGTTTTAAACGTTTCTAAATTCCTTTGATGGACGATATTTATGAAATGAATCCTGTTGCAAGGTGCAGAAAAACTTCAGGCTACCTGAAAATACCATTTAAAAAAAAAAAAAAACACCCAGCATGTATGTATCTGTTAATAGTAAACCTGTTTTCTTCATAGGGTAACATTGAGGTGAACGAATTCAATAGTACACAGCAGCCTTAAGTTCTATATCAGAATCGTAGATGCTTGAACATCTGCATCGGCCATGTACACTAATGGCGGCTGGTGCACGTAAAATATGTCATGGGTGCAATGCCCACCAAGTTCTTAAAATTACCTCTGGAGGTGAGGGGTCAAGTGTTCTGGTCTCGTCTCTTGACTCGGTTCAAAATTACGGGACTGGTCCTTTGGCCATGTCGGACTCCTACCCTCGTGGTGCCGGTCAAAACAGGAGCCGCAGCTTCATCGCCCAGTCTTCGGGACTTGATCTGATGTTGCTGTCGTTCATGGGGAATAAGCAACAGCAACAACAATGGCACCTTTGTATCGGCGAAGCTCTGCGTAAAGTTAAATTCATTTAAAACAATGCTTTTTTATTTTTAATTAGGACATTAATTCCTTTTTTCAATCTAGACTGTCACAGAAACTTGAATATCCTAATGTTATCGTAATACACGAGAGTGGCAGTGCAAGAAATGCTGTGGGACAGTTGAAAGAGGGAAACATCCTGTAGGTATCGGGGTCGAAATTTTGAATTCAGTTGAGACTCGAGGAAATTAATATCGATTTATCCATTCCTGCATCATTTCTTTGACACTGCTCAATTAACTCATACAATAAGTAGATTACAGATGGTAAAGGGGTATTTCAAATACAGGGGGAGAGATCACTGCAAATATTTTCATACAGCAATTAGGCTATTGGGGTGTATCAATCACTTCCAAACCCAATGCGGGTAGAAATTAAAATTACTATAATATTTTGACTGGCTAAAATGTTTATATTGTATATATATATATATATATATATATATATATATATATATATATATATATATATATATATATATATATATATATATATGTGTGTGTGTGTGTGTGTGTGTGTTGTGTGTAAGTAAAATCTTGAGTATAATACGCACTTTTTTTCACATTTTAGTCCGCAAAAATGAGGGTGCGTATTATACGCGTGTACAAAAAATGTACACGAGTATAATTACATTTTAATGTGGTACATTAAATACGACATTGATAATTTTTGTGGTACATTAAAACGTACCAGATTAAATTTTAATGTGGTACATTTCTTGTACACGAATATAATACGTACCCTCATTTTTGCTGACTAAAATGTGAAAATAAAGTGCGTATTATACTCAAGATTTTACGATATATATATATATATATATATATATATATATATATATATATATATATACACAGTAACCACCGCTTATAGTGATCACTGGTTATAAGAATCAACCGTTTATAAGAATCAATATCGCGAAAACAAAAACAAATGTATTATTTCCATGTTCAAATTTTCGCTTTAAAGAATCAATCCACCAGTTTTAAGAATCAGTTTACACTCTTCGCTTTCCTTTCATTTTTCCAAAAAAGCCCCTCAAACCCTCAAAATGTACTTTCTTTATTCTTTTTAAAAGAAAGAGTGATAAGATGGGATGGAATATAGTCGTAAAATGCATCCCTTTCTTTGTTAGGCATAACATAATAGTTTCCTCTTAAACGCTTTACCACAACACTGTCCTATAACACTGTCCTATTAGCTTGACCAGGGGGCAACTTTTCCCGTCCGAGTAAATCTTCGTCTGAGACTAATAAGTATTGAAAGAGGTATAAATAGCCTTCTGAAAACTTCATTACGTCAAACTACCGTAGAAAACTTTTTCTTGTTCCCTTCCTGTAGTTGAAATGTTAAAAGTGCTAAGCAGATATGTTGTAACTTGTAACAAATATTGTATTTTTTTCTTCTCTTACTATAATCATGTGTATCTACTTATAGGCCTAAAAATTAAGTTGTATTTTTAAAACTATAAAAAATAATTTTAATAAAAGATAGTTAATGTAAATTAAAGAGTATTTTATGGTAAATTATCTAATATATGTATATATAGGTGTGTGTGTGCCTGTCCAAAAACCTAAATTTCGGCTATAAGAATCAACCGCTTATAAGAATCAAAAACAGTAATAACAAACGTGATTCTTATAAGCGGAAATCACTGTATATATATATACATACAAGGCCGCCCAGAGACTTTACGGGGCCTGGGGCAAACTTCTGTTGGGGGCCCCAAGACTATTTTGTAGTAAGAGAAATCTGATTAATCGAATAATTTTTTTTAAATTTTTTTTTTTTGGGGGGGGGGGCCCTTTTTTCAGGAGATTATTTTGAATTTTGAAGTACGGTACAAGATTCAGAATTTTCTTTCGGAGGAAATATCTAATAAATAAATTTTTTAAAATTTCTTTGGGGCCCCTCCGGCAGTTGGGGGTCTGGGGCAAAGTGCCCCAGTCCCCCCCCCCCTCTGGGCGGCCCTGTATATATATATATATATATATATATATATATACCGGGTGCGTCATAAATTCGTGCAAAGTTCAAAAATTCGTAATAAAAGCAATTATGCTTTGAAAAATTTTCTGTTTGCGCGAATAGGATCAGCGGGACATGGGATTTTTTTCCATGTATAAAAAAAAAAAGGTTCCAAAAGTAACCGAAAAAGGGCTCTTTTTCGTGAGCACATTAAGTTTGCATTGCAGGAAAGACATGCGTTACCTGTTGTCACCTTCATGCAGGATGGTGTCCCGCCCCACATTTCACGTGATATCAAGACGTTCCTGTTGGAATCTTTCACTGAAGACCGAGTTCTATAAGTCGCAGTTGTAAGGTTCAGTGGCTCTCGCGGTCACCAGATTTCACCCCGGCAAATTTTTAGTTGGGGGGATACTTGAAGTCGGATGTGTACCGGGGCTCCCCCACCACTTTCGTGGAACTGAAAAATGTCATTCGACAGACAGTTTCTGCCATCGATGCTACAATCCGCTGTAATGGGCTTAGTGACGCGCCTTATTTGCCTATTACCTTGTGCTGGTAGTAATGTTGAACATCTGTTACTTTAAAATAAATGCACTGTCTAATGTTATTGTGATCTGTTTGATTTTATGTTTGAGTTTGCCTAATTTGCATAAAACGTCTCAGTATGACGTGTGAGCGCCCTCTTTCGGTTACTTTTAGAAACTTTTTTTTACATGGAAAAAAAAAAATCCAATGTCCCTCTGATCTTATTGGAGCAAACAGAAAATTTTTCCGAGCATTGCTTCTTTTATTATGAATTTTTGAACTTTGCACAAATTTATGACGCACCCGGTATATATATATATATATATATATATATATATATATATATATATATATATATACTATACTACTAATAATAAATAAATACAATACCGTGAAACTCCCAGTTTAACGAATTCCTCGATAAGGAAAATAGTTCAGTGTGAAAATCACGCATCTTCATACAAAATAATCTTGTATTTAACTGATATCAATATTTCTAACGGTAGTCACTGACAAAATTCTGATGGTCTGAATTTCGACGAAATTTTTTATTTCATTTAGAAAAATTCGTCGAATTGTGAAACTAACGAATTTGAGATCACAAAAAAAAAAAGTTTAAAAAAAAAACTCTACTCCAAATGGCTAACGATGTGTTGGCCTGTGTAAAGCAATATTAAACGCCTTTTAATTCGAACAAAACTGTCTCGAGTGCTATTGGAAAAGACTGAATCTACCACTTGAACAGCGCTCGCTTTTCAGGGTGAAGTCTCAAGCAGAGTATTTTTAGCGAGAAATGAAACATAAAATAAAAATAATTACATTGAAATCTCGATCGATAATTTCCGAATAATCGTTTTATCTTATGTGTCGTTTATCTAACCTAGTTTCGAATAAATTCCTAATAAAAACGGACAAAGACAGACCGCATCGATCGTTCCTTTCTATGCATCGTTTTACCGCAATATTCGTCTGTCTAGAATATCGCAGTTTTATTATTATTTTCCTTTATCGATCGTTTTTTTCAAAATAACAAAACATAAAATATAAAAGTCTGGATTGTGCTTAGAATGACACGATTACTTAAGAATTTTGAATACATAAATTTTGATATATTTGTTGTGTTTGACGAAAGTCGCAACTTGTGGGTTTGAGGGCAATCGAAAGCTTCTGTGACGCGACGGTTGATGGAGATAACTTAAGAGGTTGAAGATGGTGTTGAAGAAGATTCAATGCCTGTACTTTCGTTTTCGTAAACACACGAAGTATTTGAAAAATGGAACAGTTTTTAATATTCTCATGCAATAACCGAAGGCGAAAAGTATGACAACAAATGACGATAAAAGACTATTGTAGACCTACCTACCTACTTGCATTTCTTTTTTTATTATGATTACTTTTGGATTTCGGTACAACTTCCTAATTTTATTTTCAGTGACGCAATAGGTGGGTATGCATTTATTAACGCAAACAAATATTCTTTTAGGAAATCAAACTTTTAGATACGTTAATATTTTTTGTATGTTCCCATCTCTATAGTTTCCCCGCATTTATCGTTTAGTTGAATAGGACCCTTTAAAAATGATAGATGGAGGATTCATTGTATTTGAAAAAGAATGAGCTTTTGATCTCTGTTAAATAACTCTCTCCTGGTATGCATAGACCCAATCTATATATTTAAGTTGCTAAGCCGATTTTGGGGGCAGTCCGTGAGAGAAAACTACTGCATCAATTTACTTCATTTTGGCCTTAAACGAAATATTTTAATCTAGAGATGTGACAAATTTGGTTTTTGTAACCGCAATTCCTATTAATGAGCGATAATTTACAATTAAAAAATTGCTTTCTGCGCATGCTCAGTGGCATGTTTAAATCTGGCTTTAGATACTCACTAAGACGAGGCCGCATAAACACATTAATTTGTTTCTGCGCATGCTCAGTGACATGTTTAAATCTGGCTTTAGATACTAAGCACGAGGTCGCCTAAATACGTTAATTTGTTTATTTCGAGGAATCTCTCTATCTCTCTCTCTCTCTCTCTCTGCCATTTTTATTTTTAATTATGTTATATAGAATTAAACCTGACGGAAATTGTTTATTTCACGCTGTTAGGTGACCCTATTTCTTTTTATTGGATTCAATAGTAATTTTTTTAAGTGTTTTCCTCTATCATTAATATTATGATTTTTAACATTTGCCAATGATGTATAATTCGTGTATTAGTACATTTATTTCATATCCAGCCGTCATGTTTTAATGGGTACTAGCTTTCTTTAATTTATTATTTTTTATCGTGTGGAAGGGGGGGGGGAGCTAAATTGAAAAATGTGCATAAGCTTTATTTTTTTTGCGGACATTCTGGAATTAACTGCATTTAATGAATATTTTAACGTCTGTCAAATCGAGAGTTGTTCTTTCAATAATAATGATAATCGTCCTTTGTCATTCTTAGAAAAAACTTCTTGTGGTAAAAATATTTTCGTTTTTTATGCCAAAGTGTTTGAATTTAAATCAGTTATTCTCTTCCCCTGTCAGCATTTCTGTTTTTTTTTTTTAAATATACTCTAATAATGGTGTCTCTCTTCCTCATATAGATTGTTCTCAATATATAAAATTATAAATAAAAAAACTTGAGAGCAAGGGACGGAAAGGGATTTTGCCCTGCCTTGAAGTTTTATTTATTTACTTGTTTTTTCTTTTTGAATGGAGGTGATATAACGGTCGGTATCAGGTGACCGTATTGCAGCAGGCGTAGTGTTCCACTAACACGGTAGCGATTTAATTTCTTTCTCTCCTTTTCTTTCCAGATAACAACCAGAACAAAGAGGGTATTCGTCATCGGCGGTCATTGGCTGTCAAGGGCGGTTAACAAACAGGGGCTTCGATATCAAGAGTGGAACCAACCGGGAAGAGGTGATTCAGAGCGTAATAGCATATCTCCCCCCTCCCATTTTCCTCCCCCAATCGGAGTATTAAAACCTTTATCGACGAACATCGGTAATTTCATGCATGCTATGCTTTTCTGTTTATTTGTAACTGAGACATACTACCTTTCCATCTACTGATGATGAACTCCATATGGCAGTGAACGTTCTAAACGAATAGTTTGGCGATGTGCTTGAATAGTTAGGGAATTAGGTGGTTAGTGGGTTGAGAGCGCTGCGGTCACCTTTTACTACTCGAGATTTCATTACGTCGGGACGTACTATATATAAAGTCGATCCCGAACGGCTACGAGCGTTCATGGCTAAGGCAGAACTCAAACCCGCACATTCTGGTGACGAATTTCACCTCCTTCACCATAAGGCCATCGTCCAGCAAGAACTAATAAGGATTGTATCATCCAGAGAGTGGGTTTGTTCAATTTTTGGGTCTAAAAGTCCCAGTTGTTAGCCTTATTAATGAAGGTTACGTCAACACTTCGGAGTAAAATTAGCAGTCTCTCTCAGTAAAGAAGACTCTTCCAACGAGGATTCATTGTCTAATCAGTTGCATTTTAAGGGATGAAAATATTAATAAACGTGAAAATGTGTTACAGAGTGGTCATTAAAGAGACGTTATAAGCATATTACAGCTTAAAGAAATTTCAGAATTGTTCGCACAGAGCTTCTTTTCATTTTTTTCAATGCGGCAGGCACTTGTCTTTGACGGTAGGTACCTTCTGTGATATTGGCCCATGAAGACCCGTGAAATTTTGCTGGCTACTTTATTGTGGGAGCACAATATAGGTGAGCCAGCATTGCTCCCCACGAAGGGGACGACACGGAAACCACCAAGCCTTGCTCGGAATTTGAACCCAAGCCCACTGCTTAGCAGCTCAGTACGCTAACCACTATACTATGTGGGTGGCCTTCGTACAGATGTACAATTTCCAATACAGACGTGAATTGTTTCATATACTCTCTATTGATTTAATCAGGAACTCAGGCAGAGGAAGGGAGGGGAGGCCTCAGAGAAGAGCCCCCGGAGTTCATGTCCTTCAGGCAACCACACTTGTTTTAACCAAAAGATGGACCCATTAGATTTCCCCTCTCCTCCCCTTGTCTGAATTTTTTCTGTAGTTACGTCAAAAGATCCTGTTAATTCCCATAGTGAGCTGTCTTTTGTTTAGTTTGTATCTTATATGTATGGCACGCTTATAACACACTGTTATTAATCTTATATACTCCAGTATTCATGAGTTTGTGAATTAGTAGATAAGCTCTTTCCTGCGTTAATGCACTACAAATTTCAATCGAGTCTCAATCCGCAGAGAACACGAAATAATTCCTCATGCCAGCGATACACCGAAAATTACCGGTGAATTTCATCAAATAAACATGCATATTTATCTTCTTGAAGCCAGTGACAGCAAGGGATTATTTATGCGCGTGTTTAGACTGTAGTTATCATTACATGCATTCTGAATAATTTATGACCACTAGTCTGGAATATTGAGATGGAATTTTATTATTTAGTCTGAAGTATTTATTTATGGGCATCTGGAGAGTCTGCCACATTTGTTTGTTGTCAATCAAGGCGTTTCGGATGCCTCACCTCTTGTTTACGCGTAATGTATATTAACCTCTTCAAAGTTGGCATAACGTTTTCGCATAAGAAACGGGAGGGGCAAAAAGTTATATATTTCGGTAGTAAAATGGATGTTGTCTAGACTTAATCGAGAGGTATATTAATGGAGAATTTTTTTTTCTTTGCTTATAAGTCGTCTAATTAGTCTAACTTAGACGCAGAACTTCGTGCTGTATAAAAGGTAAAACGGAACATTTTAGGAATTACGTAATTGAAGATTGTCGAACTAAGATTGTTGTCAAGGTTACAATCGTATTTCTTAACTGTAAACAGAACTAGACGCATCAGTGCCAAATGGCCAGGTTCGCTTCTTCGTTTCCAAGTATAGGTGTAGCGTCGGGGAGGGGGCACGAAGGGGGGGGAACGTGCCCCCCCAACTTAACTTGAAATAAATTAAAACATTATTAGAAGTTCAATTAAAATTGGAAAATTGGAGAAAACTTTTAAGAAAGTTGGTCTTTTACGGCTTTTCCAAACTGTGATACTGAAGATTCCGATTATTTCTTTAGACTTAACACATAGTTTTTAACAATATGATACATAACAAAAATTCGATGCTATATTTTTTCCTCATTTTATTTACACATTTATTTTTCTAATTGTATAACTTTTGAATACAACTCAAATTCTAATGTTATTAAATTCCCAAAAAATCATAATATTTCATATTTTAAGGAACGTCCGGCAGTCAATGTTCTGAGGAAGGTCCTGACTGAATTCTATTCGTGCCCCCCCCCCCTAATAAAAGTTAGAAGCACACTACGCCTATCTTTCCAAGTGGTGTGAACTAAAATATCTCTACAAAGAGGAATTAAGTTTTGATCCTAATGATAAAAGCAATTTTAAAATAATTTAGGTTACATAGTACATAATGCTTTTTTTCTAGCTTTAAAATCTAAAGAATCATCCTTGAATCGAAAAAAAAAACACTGTAATATTGCTGGCTCTTTAAGCCAGCAAAAGGTTTTCGCAGATTTGTTAAAAGCTACAAGGCATTTCAAGATTCTTTTATGCATTGTAAAATGTAGTGAAAGTATAAGAAAAGGCCTTTTACATAAGTTTAAAAGATTGTTAGAAAAGGGAAACGTACGCAATAAAAATATATTTATGGTAGAGAGGGAAAGGTTTGGAAATAGCCGCCGCTCCCATATAAAAGGCCCCCATAAGAAAAGGCACAGTAGTAAAATTAGATCGCGGTTAGTTAAAAGGCCCCCATGATAAAAGAGTTGCGTTGGACGAGGGTCAGTCGAAAAAGCCCCTTAGAATAAGGAATAAGAATTGAAAGGATTGTAGTGAAATTTACACAACAGTAGCAGTATTGTCGGATCATGGTCAGGAAAAGATGTTATAAAACTGACCAGGTGTTAGAAATAAAATATAAGAAAATGTAGAAAGGAAAAGGGGAAAAATGTGAAAGAATATGAAAATGTGAAATAGTATAGGTCCAATGAGAAGTGTGATTCTAATAAAAGAGAAATATTAGGGCCACTAGAAAAGGGTTTTAAGACGTAGGTGGAGTTTATATGGAGAAGAAAATACTGTGATTGGAAGGTGAAAACATGTATGCAAAAAGTTGAGATAAATATTAAGGGGTAGAAAGGATACATAGAGAGAGAGAGAGAAAGTTTTTCAGAGAGTTGAGATCAGACGAGATTCTTTCGCAGTGAGGAAAGGGCCTTCGGGCCCCGCTCTGGGGTAGGGTTCTCGAACCCCCCTGCGATAAAGATGGAACAATATTAATGTTCCCGTAGCAACGCCGAATTGGGGTAAGTCAGTCTCTACATTTCTGTTGCCTGTTGACAGTACTATTTTAAGATTTAAATTTAAATTAAAATCCCGTAAATGATACATACCTTGTTTTATCCGGTGAGGACCCAATTTGATCAAATAATCATTTTAATACTGTAATTTAACTGTTTATTTGTGTAATAAATTTTTGTTGTTAACTTTTAAATATTGGTCCTCATCATTTATATAAACATTTAAGTTGTGTCTAATCTTTTCTACAGTATTTACATGCTGGGGTTAAAACGAACCTGGGTAATTAAGTAATGGGTAATAACTAATTAGTAATAAAAACCTGTAATATTTTAACTTAAATATGTTAAAAACCTATAATCGGCAATTTTTCCACCCAGCAATATTTCTCTTAGGGAATGTCACCATCAGAATTTTGAGACCAGTCATAGTAATTAGGCATACTTATACATCTATGTTGCTGACATTCATTTAAAAGTGAAGGAAATTTGTTGGTGGAAGTAACTGTTCATGTGTCTACAAAAAGTGTTGAAGATATGAATCATCCAAATTTTACACAAATTGTCAAGACACTATGATCAAATTTCCATAAAAAAATTATAAAAATTTGTAAAACATTCAGCGTAATTAAGAACTCAAAATAAATCGTAGGGTTATATAATAAAGCGTTTTGGTTATATAGTGTACTAGCTGAATACCCGTGCTTCGCTACGGAGAACATTCAAATTAAATACAACGGTAAAGGTATGCAATTAATGCCCAAATATATATATATATATTTATAAAAAAATCGTAACGGATATTTTTATAGTCAAAATAATGTAGAAGAAAATATTCAAATTAAATATAATGGTCAATGTATGCAATTAATTTGTATGTTTAATATCCATAAAACATACAATTTTGAATTAAATTCTTAAAAAACTTCTATCTTAATTAGTCTAGTGGTTAAATTTTATCTTTTACTGCATTTCAATATTTTTTTGGTCAATTTATATCGTTGTTAAGCACGCGACGAAAAATTAATTTAAAGTATCACAAAAAGAAGAGAAACGTGATTGGCATTTAATAAATTAAATTCTAAAAATTAATCTTTAAAAATTCACCAAACATCAATAAATGGAGGTAAATATTCGAAAAAGATTTCATTTTAAAGGAATTTTTATGATCTTTCTCGTGATATTAATTTTATAACCCTCAAATTATTATTTTAAATGCAAACCTTAAAGAATGTTACAAAATCAGCTTAAAAATTTAATTTTTAAAAAATATAAGAAATTTTTTTCAAAAATCTTTCTTAGTGCACCCCTACACTATAAGAAGATTCGCCATGCAAAATTTCAGCCCTTTAGGTCCAGCGGTTTGGTCTGTGCGTTATCTGTCAGTCAGTCAGTCAGTTACGGAACTGTTTTATATATATAGATGATGTATCAATATTATTTTTATCAAAGAATATAACTCTAACTTACTAGTAACTGATATACAAAATATTTTACGAAATCACGCACGTTTAATAACCTTATAAATTTCTAAAGTGAATTTAATATTCCTAAGTTGAACATTTTAAATGGAAGTAGCATTACTTGCCATTTTTCAAGTTGAATTATTCAACGAAAAAACTTTAAATGATGTTCCAATTAACTGAGAGAGAATGCTCTTTAAACTTTTTGAAAGAACGTAAATTATAGAACGCTCTTTGAATCCTGAAAATTTCAAATTGCGAAATAAGGTTGAAATCGCTCTACGATGCTTCTATTTTCTTTAATATAAAAAAAAATGACTTTGACGCGTGAAACAGAGTTTAAGTAAAATTTAGATGTAAGTTTTTAAAGAATCCTGCCGATACGCATACAGATAAAAGCGAATACAGCAAGAAAGATAATATTTGATGAGCGAAATTTTGCAATTTATTTTCTTTGTTGTAGGTGTTAATTTGAGTAAGAGAAACTATAGTATGAAATGAAATTACCACGATACATCGGCTAACGAGTGACCATGCTAAAGAATTTTTCGACTAACGAAGATTTTTTTTTCGCTGTTTTTCGGACTCGACTAAAGGAATATGAATTCGGTTACCGAATGTTTTAGTGGATACGCGCACTAACATATAGCAACAAACATGAACGGTCGGGCAATGTGTGATGGATACCGAGTTGAAAGTCCCTTTTTTTCCAATCTAGAACCAGCTCTTTTAAATACATATAGCTTATTATAAGACAGAGCACAGCACGGACAAGTACAGGAGACGATATATATTACAGGTAGAAGAATAAATACTATTTACAGGAACAAATTATTAACATAACCTTAACGCTCTGAAGCAAATACCAGATACGTTCGGAGTCTACAATCACTTCCGAACGTATTCTCCAAGCATATATCAAAGACGGCCGGAGTCTACAATCACCTCCGTCGTTTTCCGTAACAGCGTACCAGACCCGTCTGGAGTCTACGATCACCCCCAGCGTTCTGCGTAGTACCCCTTAGGGCCTGTTCACATAGGAGTCCGTCGCGTTGCGTTAAGGAAAAGATGACGTTGAGACGAAAATAAACCAATCATATGCCTCCAAACGATTAGCAATGAAATTTTTAACGCCTATGATTGGTTTATTTTCGTCTTAACGTCATATTTTCCTTAACGCAACGCAACGGACTCCTATGTGAACAGGCCCTTACCCTACGATAGGAGGCGTTATTGCTTGGTATAGTGACTCGCCTGTCTCTACACCATGTCAACAGGTGCCAACAAGAATGCCAACAGGTGACATTAAATAAAATACTGCACTACTGGGAAGTGTTTCAGTCTTTGGCTACAAAGTGATATCTCAATAAGAGTGAAATGGACAGCCTTTGTGCCTTGGTAGAAGACAAGTGTCTGAATCACTTTAAAAACATTCTGAAGAAAAGAGAAGTTCAATAAAGTTTGGACAGATTTTTGACCTCCAGGCAGAGGCCAGCTGCTGAAGAAGAGGAGGCTTACCTTGAATAAATTTTGAAAATTTGGAAGAAGTATATGTAGAGGACTGTCAACATATTTTCAGTATAATTGTATAGTGTAAAGAAAATGAAGAATTTATCCTTAAATACGAAATGTATAAGGTGCAAAATAACCCTAAGAATCCTTGATGGTCGTTTTATACTTTTATTTAACACCACACATAACAATACAAAACATATAACAATTAAAATTAGACTGAAATTAATACCGAGTATAATCAATGAAACCTGGGGAGCACTGTCAATATGTGCTCCATTCATGTCAAATCTAACAAGCCAAGTTAAAGCATAAACAAAAATTTTTTACATCGTTCTCCGGGGGTCACGTGGTATAGATGAGTACCAGTTGAACTCCACCCACACAATCCATTCGATTCATTCGATTCGCAACATGTATAGTATCTTTTCGGTATGATAGCGAAAAGATCGTCAGTTTTTCATTCTACTAACCATCTCCTTCATCCAATTGAGTAGCTGTTCATCCCAGCCTTTGGTGAGTTTTTGCCCTTTTATAGTGCGCTTTTAAATCTATATATATATAAAACAGTTCCATAACTGACTGACTGACTGACATACAATGCACAGACCAAACCGCTAGACCAAAAGGGCTGAAATTTTGCATGGCGATTCTTCTTATAGTGTGGGGGTGCACTAAGAAAAATTTTTGAAAAATTCTTCTTAGATTTTTTAAAATTAAATTTTTAAGCTGCTTTTAAAACATTCTTTAAAGTTTGAATCTAAAATAATAATTTGAGGGTTATAAAATTTACATCACGAGAAAGATCATAAAAATTGCTTTAAAATGAAATCTTTTTCGAATCTTTACCCCCATTTTCTGATTTTTCGTGAATTTTTAAAGATTAATTTTTAGAATTTAATTTATTAAATGCTGATCACGTGATTTCTTTTTCTGGTACTTTAAATAAATTTATCGTCCCGTGCAAAACAACTAAATAGACAAAAAATATTTTTAGATTCCCTTGCTAATGCGGCAGACGATTGGACATTATCCATAAAAATATTAAAATACAATAAAAGATATTATGTTCCTCAAACTGTACTATATTAACTGTACTATATTCTTTAGTATGTCCTATTAGATTTAATTTGAATATTTTCTTCTACATTATTTTGTCTATAAAAATATCCCTTACGATTTTTTTTATAAATATATTTTTGTTTTTTTTACATCAATTGTATACATTGATCGTCGTATTTATTATAAATATATATATATATATATACAGTGGACGCTCGTTAATTCGAACTCGAAGGTTCTCAGAAAAAAGTTCGAATTATCCAAAGTTCGAATTATCCGATGTTAAGAGAAAATATATAACTTTAAATGTGTATCACAGAAGAAGAATCTCTCTTAGTATGTATAACCCCAGAAAATATATTATACTATGTTATCTAAAGTTAAACATATTTAAAAGCAATACAGACTTACCTTAATCATAAAATGAAGCAGAAGATATGCAGTATAAAGTAACTTTTATTAAAAATATGAATTACACTTTGGGGAAAAACTGTAAAATGGATGTTTGGTTCAGTTTATGATGCCTACATTGTTCAGCCAGCTTCTCGATTTGAAGTAAACATTTCAATTCATTTTCAGAGGAAGGTTCTATCTGAATAAATGCTTTCAGAGTTTTAAAGAAAATCGATCTAAATAAAGGAAAATTGCTTTTTTCGTTTAGCACTAATAAGAAGGACAATAGCTACTAACGTTTAGCGGACATGCAATAGTCTAGGAATGCAGGCATGTGCCTCTTTACACAGAAAAGAAATTTTGACACACAAAACAATAAATACAGTGTGTATTTTCTCCATTAAACGAGGAAAAAGAATTTTTTTTTTGTCAAATTTTTAGTTCGAATTAACCGAAGTGATAAAAATTTAGTTCGAATTAATGAGATATTTTTAACATTAACTCCAATACAAGTTTTTTTGGGCTTTTGGATTAGTTCGAATTAACCGAAAGTTCGAATTAACCGAGTTCGAATTAACGAGCGTCCACTGTATATATATATATATATATATATATATATATATATATATATTATTTATTTATTTATTTTTTGGCATTATTTGCATACATTGATCGTTGTATTTAATTTGAATGTACTCCGTAGCGAAGTGCGGGTTTTCAGCAAGTATTATATAAAACTTATCTTTAAATAGCAGGTAGCATCCAAAACGAACTAAACGATTTTCAAAGAAACCTACGGGAAATCACGTTTCGGCTAACAAAGAATTCAGCTAACGAATGGGATTCCAGAAAGAATTATTTTCATTAGTCACGGTATCACTGTATATTTAGTATAAGTATAAAAAAGTTGCATCTTTAAGTGTTTCTTCAGAAATAAATTTGGAGAAAACATCAGATTTTTACTAAGTATTGTATTTCAAGTACACAACTCTCTTTTTGGACTAGAGAACAATTGTTGTCATAAATTTCTTTGTTCTAAAGACGATCTCTCATGGTTCCGTTCCACTTTGTTTCACTGATAGAATTCAGTCCAGAAAAAAATATCGAATTAAAAACAAATATTTTTGGGGAAATTTTATTCATTATTAAGTAAAAAAATATATATTTCTCTTCACATACGCTTTATGACAAAACCATAGTATTAACTTTTTTATCCTTGTTAAACAGAAATTTTTTTTTCTACGAGATATGTCGTGGCGTATCTTCGACCCCCCCTCCCCTCACTTCTTTCGATCAGTACAAAACTTACGATCAGGGATTCCAGATCTGATTTTTTCGATCACCATATGCAGTGGCGTAGCGAGAGGGGGCAAGGGGGTCTATCATGCCCCGGGCGCCACTCGCAGAGGGGCGCCAAATGGACCCTAAGACCATTGGACCATTTGGTCTCCAAGACCATGGGGGGCGCAAAAAATGTGTCCTGACCCGGGCGCCAATTATGCTCGCTACGCCACTGACCATATGGGTATTAGTGTTAATATTTTTTTTTCGAAAATATCTCAAAATCTCAGTTTTTTCTTTGTAAGTCAAAAATGAAGCAAAAAGTTATATTTATTTCTTATTCAATGCATAATTTATATACAGTAAGACAATTTCACTTTAAAATGCAGCTTAGAATGGCATTAGTAGGGTAAGTATGCCTAATATGAGACCTCGCCAAATATGAGACCCCAGCTTATAGAACGTATAAAGTGCTGCCGCTTGGCGATTGGAGCATAAAACAGTAGTCTGTTGCATCATTCGTAATTAGTGAGTCAGTCGAGTGTTTGCAAGCGCACACAAAGGTGCAGTATTTTTTTCCTGAATGTGTGCTCGTCGACTTTTTTGCATCACCATTTTCATTGGCTGTTTTCACATTTAAGGTGAGAAGCTTATTAAAAGTGTTAGTATTGGATAGGTAGCTATAAATGTGGAGTGTAAACACGCCTGTTTGTTTTTAAGCTAACGTCAATCCTAACCTAAAATATTCGTTGGCGTGTTCAACAACATGGTTGTGCCCAATATGAGACCCCAAACCATGCCTAATATGAGATATGGTCTCATATTAAGCATTTCAGTTTTCACTCTCACAGCCTTGTTTCCTCTGAAGCTACAGATGCAATGATGCCCATGCGAAATCCACAACCATGTAGCAGTAGTGACAATGTGGAAGGTATTGATCAAACAACAAGTTCAAACCAGTTCTTAGTGACTTCTGAAGAAATAAATCCGTTGCCTATGTTACCTGAGAAAAACACCTCGAAACTAAGTGGGGCCCGTAAAGCCGATATTATCACATCATCGCCCTATAAAAATAAATTGATTGATAGCATCAATAAAAGAACTGAAGCATATTCGAAAAAAATCTTTGTTTCCTACAAGAAAAAAAAGGAATAGACCTAAAAGATAAGAAATCAAAGGATAAACAAGGAAAAGGAGATTAAGATAAAAAGAAAAGGATAAGGAAACAATAAAGGGAAAAGGATAAGGCAAAGGGGTCCCTACAGGAAGGGGAAAATTAAGGATGGATGAAAATGCAACACTAGTTAAAAAACAGAGAGCGAATAAGCCTAATTATAGCTATGATGATCTCACCTCATTTGAAGATGATGAAAAACTTTCTCTCCATGACAGCAGTGATGATAGCATTGATGAAAACGATACGCTGAATGCCTTTTTTTTGTGGTTGTTTATTTTCAGAAGACAAACGGTGAGAGCAGTGGCGTCAATGTAGAAGGTGTTTCAGGTGGGCCCATGAAGATTGTGGAGCTGACGAACTTTTTATTTGTAAACAATGTGAACATTTTGAATCTAAAAACAAAAAGTAAACGAAACCTGTAGTGTAAACCAACTAATTTGTTTAAAATGTCACTTCCCCCCCCCCATTAGTGTATATGGGTAACTGTTATCTAATTATTGTGTACAGTTTTGTTTTTTTACGAACTTTTCAGTAATTCTAATTCATTTTTAGAGTTGTAGAATGGGGGGGGGGGTCTCATATTAGGACTCCTTTTTTTTCAGTCCTCAATAATGGAACACTTGTGTTTATAATTTCATACAATAAAATTGTAAGGTTATTTTCAATTTTCTGTCATTGTTATATGTAGTAAAATATATTATTACGAGTTAGGGTCCAACTTGACGTGTTATCGCCAGCATGCGATGTTTTGGAGTTCACGTGAATTAAAACTATGGTTTAGCACGTTCACGCGTCTACCATGGAGTAAGTAATAAATCCTGCTCTTGGGTCTATTGTTGGAAAATGGTTTGATTGAGCGGTGTGGCATCGTGGGTTTTGTTTACTAGGGGAATAAGAGTATGGATTAAAAAGATCAGTAAAAGAGTTGTTTTTGTGACGATAGGTTGAGGAGTTGGAACTGGTGACATTTTCTTCTTGAAAAGATATTTTCTCGTCGGGCTTGAGACGAGGACCTTGGTGTAAGATTATAAGGTCGTATGCTATTTTTTAATAAGTGTTATATTGTATTAATGAAAACTTTGAATTCCTTATTGTTAATAGAAGTACATAGGTGCTGGAGTTTGTCGACTCCCAGCAAAGATTTGTAGTATTATTTTGTCTACTGCTGCAAGTTGTAAAATAACTGTTTGTAAAATCTCTGTTTTTCAATTGCGGTAGCTGGCATATTTATTTCTGTATTTGAAATTCACTTTTTAAATATCTTTCCGTACCACAGATTTGGTACAATATGTATTAAAAGGATATCAAGTTGGTACTATAATCCCTCACTTACTTTCCTAGTTATATATGAAAATAAAAAGGGGTCTCCTACCCTATGTGTTTGATTGTAAAATGATTCAAGTGGAGATCCTTTCAGTTGAATAATGATACAGCTCCCTCTTACAAAATCATCACAGAATTTTGGTATCAGCTACGTAATATCAAAGATGGAATAATCCTAAACATGAATTCTTATCAAAATTTCATTACCTCTTAAACTAGTTTACCTTACACATCTGCGTGGATAAAGAGAGCTTTTCCTCAATTTAATGGAATCAAAGCACAAATTCTCTTAAACTGAAACCGTAAACGATCGTATGAAGGCAAAACAAGCATTAAAGAGATATCACCAGAATTGTCACCCTTGGATACCTAAAACAGTACTGTTGAAAGACATAATAAAAGGAGCATGCTATAGATTATAAGAGCATGCAGCTAAAGAAATGAATAAAATAAATAAAACTTGAAAAAAAAATTCAGATAAATTAATTTGGAGGCAAATGAAGAAATGGATTAAATTTGACGACAATTAAATAAAATAACTTCAAGGAATTGTAGAAAATGTGGTGTGTATTATATTATTTTTATTTTTTTATAATTTTTAATAATTTTTTTAAGCTGGGTTTTTTCATAAAAATCTGGATTTTTTTTCTTAGATGAAATCTGGGTTTATTACATTTTTCTCGCTGAAACCCTGCTAGCGATGCTTATTTTTTAGTTACAAAGAAACAAAACTAGCCTTTGATACATATTTAAGGTACAAGCTGAAGAAAACCTCGATTTCGAGTATTATTATTTTAAAAACTTTTATTTGTGTATTTACAAGAGATCCGTTTTCCTTTCCTTTTAAGCGAACTTAAATGTTTTTATAAAAGATTTCTTTTCCTTGTTCTCAGTCAAATTTGGAAAAACATGTTGCGTACTTGTCCTTGAGTGTGTGTCTTTAGATTCAAATGTCTAAAAGCAGGAATGGTTTTATGTGACAGAGTAGTTTTTGATGATGTTTATCAGAAGCCGTAATTTACTTATTTATACAGCTGAAATGTGTTTCTAGAAGGGTGGTTAAAGTTAACTCTTTAAGCTCTTTGCTCTGTAACCTCGTGGCTCTTACCTGGGAAAAGACCCCCCCCCCCCCCCAAACCCAAAGTTCTCTTTTTCTTGAGAGGCCTGGTTCCGAGAGGCTGAAAGGGTCTGCATTAATTACCAGAAGAAAATGTAAGCCTACGATGTAAATTGGCTTCTGTATGTCTAGCGGAACCCAGCTGACGTCTCGACTACAAACATCCCCCCTCGCTCGCTGTATTTTCGAGACGCAGGTGACAATGCACGAAACTGGCCGACGCCCCCCGCCTAGAGGGCAGAATAAAGCCCGAGAAAAACTGCACTTTGACCCACCGAGTGAAGTCGACCTCCCCGTTGTAGCCGAAAGTGACCAGCGTCGATAGCTGCTGCAGCGTGGGATGCGGCGGAGAAGCGCGGGAAAACCCACCGCCCGGCCAAGAGTCATTTAACGACTCCCGTACAATAGCGAATTTTTTGTGTGTGGAAATTCCGAGAAGACTAACCAAAGCGCGGTTTGTGCACATAACTGATTTGAACGGCTGCAGACAGACAGTCGTCTGGTGACATAATGGCCGGAAGTGCTACCGACAGCTCACAGAACAGTTCGTCAGCTACAAAAGGGGAGTTGCCGACCGAAGGCGCCTAGTCGTCTGGGAACGTAACTGAATAAAGAAAGGCTGCGTTTTCCAGACCTTTCGAGAATGTTCAGCGAAGGTATATAAAGTCGCCGAACGCAAGTTAGAAAAGTCGCCGAAACAAGGAGATACTCTCGAGCGCAGCGACAACTCAAGTCTGACCTTCCTCGTCGATGCCGTGAACCCACGAAATTAATTTATATATATATATATATATATATATATATATATATATATATATATATGTGTGTGTGTGTGTGTGTGTGTGTGTGAGATTTAAATGAGAAAACCCCTGGACACCTACATCCCTCTCCGACACGTGTCACCAGAGGAGAAACACCACTGACGTAGATGATGACGTCACGCGTTGCCAAACGCGAGAAGAGAACCTGGTTTAGATTCGAAGACGAGCGCTCTCGACGGTTGGCGCGTAAATGATGATGTTAAGGTGTTATGTTCTTTAAATGTTTACATGTAATTGTCCTTAATATTTTATTAAATGTGTATTTGTCAAGTTCGACTCTTCATTGGAAGTTTCAAGGTGTGTGGTTCGTTATATATATAAATATTGTAAATAGCCTGTATATAGCCGAGAAATGCAATTAAAGCTTAAAATACAAAAACGCTGACAGTGTTTCATTTAAGGCAAAGTTCTTACAATGTATATAGAAGCAGTGTCGAAAGTGCCCTTCAGAGCCCCAGAGAGACGGGAGTAAGAGCAAGAGAGAGCCCAGCAGAGTCCCAGGGTGCTGACTGGGCGTTTCGTCTCTCGGCTCCAAGTTGAACGAGTCCTAGTGACTGTTAGACTTAGAGAGATACCTCTCAGTTAATGACTGGAAGAGTCTGTGAAAGTTTTTGTGTCTGTGAAGGACTCTCGCAGACGAGGATAGTCTCTCTGCCTTTATAGGTACTGTACATATATGGAATTTTAATACAAGCTGTGGTTTTTAAAGAATTCTGTCTCTCGTGTGTTTATTTCATCAACGGGGACGTTACAGCCCTCTTGTTACATTGAGGTATTAAAATAACATTAATTCCTCAGTAAATCCCTACAGACTTAAAATCTTCAAACCATTAGGTCTCAAAGGTCTTTATTCAGGTCTTATAACTAATGAATGGCAAGATTAATACTTTGATTAATAATATTCTAGATGAAACTACCTTATTTTATTTAGAGGATACATAACTTTTTTACATTATTTTAGACTTTCTAACCATCATCTACCGGAACCGAGGCCTAAAACTCGAGGCCATATTCTATCAGCTGAACTATTCGGACTGAGTGAGGATATCTTAAATTTTTTAATACCATACTTCATAGCTTCTTTCATAAAGTTTTATATCCCCATTCCTTATATGAGAAATACATGTTAAGTCCGAAAACTTTTTCCTTCACGTATAAAAATTTTAAATCAATTTTTCGAAAAAAAAAGAGCTATGTGAAAAGATTCAGATTTGCTTTAAAATTTTCCTGGTATTCTGAATATTTAAATCAGAGAATGTGTGTTAAGGAACTCACTCGAAACACAGATAGGATTTATGTCTAAAGTACAGTATGGCAACCTTCTTTAGAATACGTATTCTGTCAGAACAAAGAAGGAAGATGACAGTTAAAAGAGGATAACCGTTAAATTCTGTCGATGTTGTGTCAGCATTTTGTCATCTTTAAGCAACTAGAGTCTGAAAAAGCAGTTGTTTAAACAGACTTAACACGCATTAAATGACATATCCGTGTGACGTTAAATGGGTTTAAAGGCTGTTATCTCTTTCCTTTCAGCCCTGCCTCGTTTTTAGGAGGAATACAATCTGCATTTTTTGCTGTTTCATTTCATGTTTGCGCAATTTTTTATGGGTTAAAAAACTGTCCTTACGTTTCAAATGTGGTACGAAAAGTCGAAACTTTAACAAAAAGATTCGGATCATTTGTTTTAGTTGAGGGTATGTATCAGGGGTGGCCGAACTGTGGCTGGAGAGCCCGTATACGCTCTTTATCACTTTCTTTGCGGCCCTTTTACTTTTTTCCTTTGGCTTTCGGTACAGTGATCCATTTTTCAAATAATTTATATAAGAATGCCTTAAGATTGTTCAGAGAGCAACGTTTAACACTTTCAGCTGTGATTGCTTGTGTTCTAAATTTAAGGTTGATAAAAAATAAACAACGCTCAATGTTGATAAAGCAATGTTTAATTGAGCTACTATAAAAGCTACAACAACTCAATATATACTAGATTTGAATAATTTAAAGAAAAATAAAACTATTTAAGAATAGAAATATTAATTATTCTAACAATTGGAAAATTATATGTATAATAAAAACGTCAGAAAAACAAACCGCTTAAAATTTCTTTCTTATCAAATGTAACCCTTCTCTGTTTTGTGCTCTTCTAAGTATTTTTTTATTAAAGCAATAGCATTTAGACATACATCTAAACACTACTAGCTGAAAACCCGCACTTCGCTACGAAGTACATTCAAATTAAATACAACAGTCAATGTATGCAATTAATGCCAAAAATATAAATATATATATATATTTATAATAAATACGACGATCAATGTATACAATTGATGTAAAAAAACAAAAAAAATATATTTATAAGAAAATCGTAAGGGATATTTTTATTGACAAAATAATGTCCAATCGTCTGCCGTATTAGCAAGAAAAAAGTACTTTTTTGCCTATTTAGTTTTTATGCACGTGAGGATAAATTTATTTAAAGTACCAGAAATAGAAACCACGTGATCAGCATTTAATAAATTAAATTCTAAAAATTCATCTTTAAAAATTCACCATAAATCAGAAAATAGAGGTAAAGACTCGAAAAAGATCTCATTTTAAAGGAATTTTTATGATCTTTCTCGTGATAGAAATTTTATAACCCTCAAATTATTATTTTAAATGCAAATTTTAAAAAATTACTAAAACATCTTAAAAATTTAATTTAAAAAAATCTAAGAAGAATTTTTCAAAAATCTTTCTCAGTGCACCCCTACACTATAAGAAGAATCGCCATGCAAAAATTTCAGTCCTTTAGGTCCAGCGGTTTGGTCTGTGCGTTGTATGTCAGGGAGTCAGTGAGTCAGTCAGTTACGGAACTGTTCTATATATATATAGATTATATGCCACTAAAATACAACAAGCAAACAGAAGAAACAAAACACAAAACAAAATGGCATATAGAAATCTTGGAGCAGAAACAACAGTCTAATTGGGCTGATATCCATTCGTCCTCATCAGTTCCCTGGCCTCCCAATATCTGCCATAAAGACAGTTGCTTGATAATGCGGAACACAGTGGCAAATGCTGTGCATCCATAGGCACTTCCATACCCAAAAGAGTACAGTTTGGTCTTTCGAGAATACCTAACCTGAAAAGGTATTTAGGCAAATAGTCGTGTCCCGTGGCAAGTCTAAAAGGAGCAACACTTGTTCTTCTTGGTGCTGAGGGGATATGTAATATTGCATCTTTCCATTCCTTATTTTGTACATCTATTAATTTTCTCTTTTCATACTGAGAATTCATTTTTCTCTTTATAATTATTTTTGCTGAAATGAAGGGGATTTCCGTAATCGATGTTTGTGTTATCTGAGTCCCTTTTTTGGCTTCTTCTAAGTATGTAGACATTCCCAAGTTGCTCTTAACACTGTTTACCTTGGGTATCCTGGTATATGTGTCTTAATCTTGTATGGACATGCTCACTAAAATTGAAACACCGAGTTTGTTTGTTTGTATGATTAAATGCAACACAAACGGAGCACAATAGCCTCATTTTAACTCTCTACGGACGAGAATTCTGTAGAGCTTGCCTACTGATGGTTTCGGCCGGTAGCTGGACTTGTCCAGGCTAAGAGGGGCATGGGTCGGTGATCCAGTCTTATGGCAGGGATTGACAAAGCTGTGCCCGCGAAACAATTTTAAAGTGCCCGCCGTTGAAATATCTAAATTTTAGAAATTTGAAAAACAAACGCACGTAGTCGTAATGAATAATTTTAGTAAAAAAAAATAAATTAAAAATTGTAAAACCGTAAAAATTAAAAATCGTAAAACCGTAAAAATCAAAAACTGAGCAGTCCGCTCTCTCGACAGCGTCGCTCTCCCCTCGCTGTAAGTCAGCTTCTTTTTCCTGCTCTGAAATTGAACTCTCTTTGAGCGTCGACATAATGCTTGTGAATCTTCGTTTCCCATTATGAAACACTTAAAATCAAAGTACCGATAAAGACTCACTGACACACGTTTGGACAAATGCCTGAGAACTGGGAATGCACCTTAAGTGCCACATTACAAAAAGTTGGCCGCAGATTTGAAATGTCCCATATCGCATTAATTACCAATTTTAAGATTGTTTTGTTTAAATTAAAATTTGAATTTATGTATCAAAAATTTATGTCGCATTAATATTTTCATGCTTAAATATTAACCTCCCTCCCCCTCTTCAACCAGCGGTGCCCGCCGAACTCCCGCATATTTCTGAAATATGCCCTCCTAGTAAAAACGGTACCGTCAACTGGGGTAACTTTAAGCCTTTGCGGATAACTTTGGCCCAACAAACGAAAAAACGTAAACCAATGGCTTACTTATTTGGACCAACCAATGTCGGACCAAAGTTACCCCAGTTGACGGTAACCCTGGAGTAAGTATTAACAGATTATGGAGTAAGTATTAACGGGTTACTAAGACCCTAAATTATTTTCTGCAGCGACTATGCGTTTTCAGCCAATTACCGCATGTCTTCCGGTGGGTCGGATTAAATTTTGGATTAAGATATAAATGAGGGATACGCAAAATAGGTAAATCAGCTACCCAGTAACATTACACCCTGAATCAGATAGCTTTTTAACCCGAAGCAGCACTTCGTTTTTAACGGTGTAGTTTACGTGTTTTATGCTCTCCAGATACTGCTCGAGAAATAATTTTATGATAATTTCGATGAAACAGCCTTAGACCTTTGTTATTCGCAAATTTTTTTTTTCTCACGTTTCGTGACACCCAAATGAGAACAGAGGGGGAGACTGAAAGGGAAAAATAAAAAGTCCCTAAAAGAGTAGGGATGAATACGATCAGCTGATGATGGCACATGGATGACAATGGAAGGGGAAAGAAGGGGGAGATAGAGTTCCCGAATTATGATCATACTGCTGAGTCATCAATGACTGACGTACTTTGGGCCTAAATAGAGAAAAGGGAGCTTAGTGAATAAATTGAAATCCTCGTGGAATTCAGATAATCTAGAGCATTTTAAATACTAACTGCCTTCCACGCCAAGAGAGGAGGGCAAGAGAATTTTTTGAATGAGGAGGAAATTCAAAACTCGGTATGTTGATAGAAGTACTTAAGACGATCAAATAGCCCTAATACTACAGCTGTTAATCATTGTCGAATTTTTCTAATTCCCCGCTAAGTTGCGAGGTCTAGTAAGGGTAGATAATGAAAAGGAGAGAATGCGGAAGTGCGTTAAATTACATGACAATCATGCTTTTTGCATAACCGAATTCAGAGAAGCATAAAATTTCAAATGTTTATTTAGCTTGCAGGGTCACAGAAAAGTGAAGAAATACTAATGAGCAAAAAGTTTTAATGACCCTATCTGTTATCTTTTCCTCTAGCCATAACAAACGCTATTTTCAGAAACGAATCTAATTTTTTTTCCCTTGAACATAGCAAAATGCTCGTTTCTGAAAAAATGACGTAAAGAAAGGGAAAAAAAAATCCACAATACTGATTTAACGCGGCGCATCAGTGACATCGCTGATTGTCACAGTCCCTATATTAAGCTAAGTGGAATTTTTCTCCCTTTACTTTTCTAACCACATATTAGCAAAGGCACATTTTTAAATATATTTTCTCGTATTTCAAAATAGATTTTTAAGAGTAATACTCATGTTTACCAAATACTTTTTCATTTCAATTCAATATTGTCCAAAAACAATTTTATATATCTGTAGTTTAATGTCCTGTTAAAAAAATTAACTGATAAATATGAAATTTTAAAGACTATGCGATTTTTACTTAAACGTCTACCTTAATATATAAAAAAAAAATCAGAATTCAAAAACATTCATTTGTTAATCAGTTTTAAAAATTATTGAGAGGAAAATCCCCATAGATTAAGATGGGGAAAGGAGATTTGCGATCTCACCCTTTGCGCCGCCTCCAAAAGTGGCATAACCGATGTGAGAAATCCTTTTTAAGATTTCTCACGTCGAGATTGAGAATACATGTTGACTGATTTTGGGATCAAATTAGTTCTGTTAATTTATACTCATTACTAGGTGGTCTTGAGTTTCACACATTGGCATATTTCAGCAATAATTCCCACCGAATCCAAACTCTCACCAAAAGAATTACAAATGACAATCGAATTTCCCCTTCTTCTTAAAAATATGAAACATAAAAATTAATACTTACTCTGATTTTATGCTTATTACGAAATAGATTTTTTTTATTGGAGAAAAAACACATTCAGCTGTATATATATATATATATATATATATATATATATATATATATATATATATATATATATATATATATATATATATATATATATTTCAATAAACAAATTTTCAACTCTCCAAATAATTTTAAATATTTTTTTTTTAAATGCTTTAGATATACCTTGTTTTTTAAGTATTTTTATTGTATACTGGCTTGCGCGCAGAACTATGAAATTAATTTTACACTTAAATGTATAATTCCTGTTTTATATTTAAAATAAATAATTCAAAATAGAATTGAACATAAAACATTCAACATTAAAATATTTTTTCAATTTTTTAAAACTGCTCAAAATATACTTAAAATTTTCCTTAAATTTTCGCCTTAATTTACCCCTGAAAAAATAACAAAATGTGCAGTGATTGCAAAAATTCTAGTTAAGACGCAATAAAATAAAATGATTATGCAGTGATAAAAATTTCATGGAATTATGTTTCATAGTTTTTGAGATATCAGTTTCGGAATGATGCAAAATTACATTTTGAGAAAAATGAGTTTAAAATTTTTCTTACCATAAACTTGATCAGTAATTAAATATTTAGAATATCAATATCTCCGGAACTAAACGTAATATTTTCATGCGGTTTGCTTTATTTTGTTAAGAAATGATCAGGCTTTAACATATATTTCTTTCAAAAAATCGAATGTTTTAAAGATTTAAGGGTAGTGAGTCCCCTTAACAGTGATTACATCTGGGTGTCATCAAAGTTAGAAATGCTTATTGAATTTATAACGTAATAATGTCTGACGTAACGCCTTCGCCCTCTAGCGGCATGAATAAGGCAGAAATAACTCTGTATCCGTCCTAGACGGAGCTCCTGCAACAAGCGGAGTTTCCTTTGGCAAACAATGCCCCCCTATTAAATTTTTATTGCTTATACAGTCCATTGTGCTTATTTTTGTTAAACATCGTACACCTCCGTACAGAATTACAAGGATGTTTACTATATAAACAAAACACAATTACAGTATCTTTCTTTATAAAAGTTTTCCTTATTTTCCTATCGTTACATAAACCTATTATTTATATTTATTCAGCTTTTTGAAATTCTTAACTATTTGAAAGTTTACGATACAAATTCGTTTTTCGAAAGAAAAAAAAAGTATTAAAAGAATCAGTGCACTTCCTTGAAGTCACTGCCCTTTGCGGTTGATAATAATTTCTAAACAAAACTGTATACAGTGAAGTAGCTGTCAATTAACTGAAAATCAGCATAAATTATTTATAAAAGTTTATCTCTGACCCTTATTCTCAGTAAGGGAATTTATTCATTTAATAGATAATTTGTAACCAGTTGCGCTTCGGTTTTTCTCTTAACACAGCAATTGAAAGCATAATTAGAATACATGTAAAAAAAGTAAGAGGAATAATAAGTAGGAGGAATGTTTCTTGATATTAGTAAATTCCCATATTAATTATTATCTCTAAATAGCTACAAAGAATCCTTTCCGCAGTTGACTGTATTCTTACTTGATTGATAAAACGTTTTACAGATCCTTGAAAAATGTTGGAGTTCAACGAGCTCATATCGTTTGTACGTTGCGTAATTTTATGTCACAGGATTGCACGTAATTTCAAATTAACATAAATGTATTATTCAAGGTTTTTTCCAAGCAATCCTATCAATTATATATTTATTTATTCATTTTTTGCAAATACGGGGATAAGTTGTTGTTCATGCAAGACTGAGATGAGAAAATAATAGCCAAAGTATTTTTATTATAAGTAGTACAAATTATTATTGTCATTATTATAAATTACCTGTTAATTATAAAAATAATGTAATTAACAAATAATACAATTAATATAGTTTTAAAATTCTAATTTCATCAATTGTTATTTATGTATTATGATTGATAATTATTATAGCTGTTCAAACAAGACCGAGATGCGAGCATGGTAGTCAAATTATTTTTACTATTTGTAGTAAAAATTATTATTATAAATATTTATTATTATTATTACTATATATTTGTGTATTACCCGACCTGCTTTGACCTGGAAAACATTGATTAGTCATTGTAGACCATACTTTTAAATTTTCTGCCCTTTAAAGTGATTAAAATTTTTATTAAAAATATTTATACTAATTCTGAAGAATAAATGTTCTGAAATTTTGTCTAGTCTAACAGTAAAAAATTATGCAAAACGAAGCAGAGCATTAAAAAACTAAAAATTTAAGTTTTGATTTTAAATTTAAAAAAAAGTACAAGAAATGTTGTACGCTGTCCCATTATTCTATTTTCATTAAACTGTCCTCAGGATCTCGAGTCAGTGTAGAAATTCTAATATTTCCGCCAGAGAAAAAAATTAATCTGCAAAATTTTTTTCTCCTTTTACCGTGATTAAGGATTTTATAAATGAAATTTTTTTAACACCGAATACAAATTATTTTGAAAACTTTTCCATACACAAAAGTGAAAAATGTGTGAATAGAGCCGTTGCTTCAGCTGATATAACAAAAACAAAACATGCTTTATAATTGGAATTAGAAAAAAAATTATAAAGAAAATTTGAATTGTACAGGAATTTATATATATGTATATATATATATATATATATATATATATATATATATATGTGTGTGTGTGTGTGTGTGTGTGTGTGTGTGTGTGTGCAGTCGAACCCCGTTATAACGAACTTCAAGGGACCAAAGGTTTTGTTCGCTTTATCCGGTGGTTTGCTATATCCGAACCGTTAAGAAAAATGCTAGAGTTCACAAAATGTATAACTCATTAGTTGCAATGTGTATTCAATAATGATGTGTTAAAAATGATAAAATCTATTAAAAATGATCAATAATGAATTAAATCGACTAAAATTGATTACATTAAACTGACACAATACTAATTAAATTACGTACAATAGGAAAATGGCGGGACCAAAATTATATATATATATATATATATATATATATATATATATATATATATATATATATATATATATATATATATATATATATATATATACGAGACGCATATTCGTCCTATAACGCTTTTTGATAGGAAAACCTGCACAAAAACGTGTTGTATGTTATGATTATTTTTTTTCTAAATTAGTTCTCTACATTTACTCTATTTTGCCCCGTTATCGCGTTTTCCTTTGTGCCCGTGTACAAGCTGGCGACAGCACCCCGCTGTGGGAGTGCGTCTTCGGCGAATCCCATTTCGCAACACCAACGTCAGGACCGCTATGTTGTACTGTTTGCACACGGCGAGCCTACAAATATTTGCCGAGATGCGACGCCCACACTCTTTTGACACGCCGCTGGATTGCGATGCTTCGAGGATCTCGCGATTTCGATTTCACGAGCCGGGTTTCTCATTAAAGAGTTGTAGACCAAGAGTAAACACGTTGCGTCACACGTCATCTCAGGTTTGCCGCTCCTAGGGTCATGATAGTGTCTCTAGAGTGTGGTACAGTTTGTTCAAATTCAATTTCACGCTACCTTCATCCGTTAATGCAGTCATGCCATATCCCAAAGAATAAATAAAATTAGTTTAAAATAAATTTTGTCATAATTTTTTGTTTAACTACCGTTTTAATTCGGGACCGTTGGGGACTTTTTTTTTGTCTCTTTCTTCAAGCTTGAAAAATCGCTTATAAAGAATTCTTCCATACTCCTATTTGATATTTCAAAGCGTTAAGAGTGTGCCTATGAGACACATTTAAATATCAAATTATACGATAATTTGTCAAAACGATTTCTAAGCAGAGAGCTTGTGGCTGAAAAATACATGTCAAACTCTTAGGGGATTTATATAAGGAGTTCGGGGCACAAAATTCTTAAGTACGATATATATATATATATATATATATATATATATATATATATATATATATATATATATATATATATATATATATATACACATTGAAGTGCCAAAATAATTGGGATAGACGATCCCATTGGGAATTCCCATTTGGAATCACGCATTTTCTCATACATGGTTTCGTCCACATGCAACATATATAAAGGGATAGACATTTGTGGTAGCCTAAATAGCTGACTGCTCGATCAGTAGGGCATGTAATCATGATTTTATCGAACTGCAGCTAGGTACTTTTGATACTCGAAGTACTCGGTGGTGCTCGTGAGGTCATAGCATTTCGGCGATACAGTCAAAGTTTAGATTTTTCCGATAGACCATTTCAAGGATGTACTTTGAATAGAAGAATTCCGATAAAATATTGAACCTACGGCAACAATGTGGAGGTCGAAAGACTCTGATAACAATCTGCGCAATCTGTCGAGATTCATTTGAAGAGAAAGGCGTGCAACATTGCTGTAAAGAACGTCACAATTCAATACTGGAGCAAATACTTACATCATTATGAAACCTGTGCAACGTTTATTGCACGATACGGGCTTTAAGAGCTGACGTCTAACCCGAGTGTAATTGCTTTCCTCACGACACAGAGCTCTGCTCCTCGTATGGGCTCGGGAAAACCGCTACTGAACATTCGACTCAAAACGAGTGGCCTGGTCTAACGAGTCTGATTTCAAACCCATTCGGGTAGATGGAAGGGTCTGCGTGTGAAGAACACGCCTTAAATCAATGAATCCAGCATGTCAACAAGAAACTGTACAGGTTGGTGGTCCCTCAGTAATGGAATGGGGTGTGTCAAGCTGGCACGAATGAGGACCCCTCATACATCTACAACTTCTCTGACTGGTGAACGATACGTTAACATCCTTTCAGATGTGTCACAGCCATTCATGCCCTGCGTTCACTCTGATGGGTTTGGGCGTCCTCCGACAAGCGAATGCGTCCCCATACACATCCACAGCTACCATGTTATGGGTTGAGAAACACTCATCCGAGTTTTGGAACATGAAGTGACCTCTTGGTCCCCCTCAGATCGTAGCGTTATTGAGCATATCAGGGAGGCCATACAATGCTCCGGTTAAAGCAGAGATCCACCATTTAGTAGTATTACTATAGAACTGGGGACTGCTCTTCAGGAGGCAGGGTGTTCATTGTCTATAGACTTGCTCAGAAATCTCATAGAGTCCATACATATTAAAGGCTCATGGGAAGTAAAAAATTCTATTCAAAATGTGCGTAATTAAAGAAAATAAATTTTTGATTGTGGGATCCTTTACCGCAGTTACATTCGGAACAGTACTCGCACTAAAAACATCAATAAGCTTAGAATAACAGTAGGGTCTAACACAAAAAATCAAGACCAAAAAAAATTTCATTTTATTTAATTATTCATGGCAAACACGATAAAAATTAAATATGCTTAACTCCCGAGAGTAGAGGTAAGATTGCATATTTAGCGTTTAAGTTTTGCTCTTAGTCTATTTTGAGGAAAATAAAAAGTATAACATACTATAAGAATCAACTGCAGTTTTTAAATTATTTTTAAATTGTTTTACTAGCATTAAGGTCAGTCGTAGCTATTGACAAGCTGACCACTCAACGCTCTTATCTTTACAAATTAAAAACGAGTATGAATACAAATGTCTGTCAGTAATACTATAACTTTCTTAGATTATAACGTTTACTGTTATTCTCTACCTGACCCTATTGACTCTGGCATCAGTTTACAACTAGATCTATTGTTATAAATATTGCCAAGAGGGCAGTTACTCATTGTCTGGAAAGTGAGAAGGGGTGTTTTTCCCAGGAATCGTCCATGACTCGGCGTGCAACGTCTATCCTATTGTATCTAAGTGCTTATAGAGGAACATTCAATGTGAAGAGAAATATTGATATCTTTCGCTAAGCTTCATTGTTCATTGTTTCCCTGGCATCCCCGGCGATCGGGCCTTTTCAATTAACCAGTTCGAAAGATGATTTCGGGCACTTGTTGATCGCATCATTCTTAAGTGCTTTAAAACTTTAAAAGGGGATGATACGATTGTGATCGAATTCGTATCTTTTAAGGCCTCTTTTTGATCTATATTAAATAAGACGTTTCATGTTAACAAGATGGGGATTTCACCCACGTGTAATCTTTACCAAATCATAACTTTAATTAACTATGACAACATTACCTCTTTTTATTCAATGATTAATATAATTCGGAAAAACTCAAATACAAAGGATAATAATTACTTGCTTATTTAATTAAACTAAAGTCGAACAGTATTTCTGTACCCTTGTTTACAATTTTTACTATTACTCTGTCAGTTTTTTGGTTGTTAAAAAATAAAGAAAAAACAACTTACGTCCTTTGATTTTTGTTTTTCGTCTTTCAAAAGTCTGGGGGGAAAAATCAAACCAAATTACCTCTAACTAGTTGGAAACGGTAATTAAACATACACAAGGTTAACACACAATTAAACATACAGTAGAACAACTGTTAGAGTTTTTTTTCAGTTGCCTTAATTTATTAAAGAAGATGCAAAATTAATGTATATTCATAGATTTTTGCATCTTCTCTGGTAAAGTAAGGCACTGTTAACGCTTTTTTAAGTTGCCTTAATTTATTAGAGAATATGCAAAATTAATGCATATTCATAGATTTTTGCATCTTCTCTAGTAAAGTAAGGCAACTATTAACGTTTTTTCAGAAGATCAGGATATTACTGCCCCCCCCCCCATTTGTCCACACGACAGACCTCATGGACCTAGTCTAGAATTTTCTAGTCCAGGGGGCTTAACAACAACAACATCGCTTTTTCAGAATCATGCTAAATAATCTTTATAAAGCTAACACTGAGTTTGTTTTTCTTGTGTCAATATCAAATAAATGACGCATAATAATACGACATTCATGAGAATATGATGTCCCTGAGATGAGTAAAAGAAAAATTTTAAAACTTTCGTCAAAATCGGGCTAAAGGTTAGTGGGTTATAGATACACGGAAATCTTCATTATCCGATTTCAACTGTGTATGGTTGGTAAATGGAAAACCGAGAGAGAAAAAAAATGCAAATGGGGCGCTGCATACCTTAAAAAATAATCTAACTCAATGATGCATGAATAATCCATCCACACAGAATCAGGATATTAGAATATTTTTAGAGAAGCTCATCCCTAACTCTACAATCTATGACCTTCATCTTTATTTAAAAATGTGTTTTTAAAAGGTAAAAACGCAAGAAAAATATTGATAACAAATTAAAATCAACAGCAATCTCATTCAAAGCGCGTATGAAAAATGGTTTTTTAATATGCTCTATTGGCTACATTTGTAAGAATCCGCAAAAAGCTAAATAGAAATGCCTTGCAGTGTTCATTTAAGTTTAAACAAAAGATTCCGGATTTTTTCCAGCCTTCATTACTCACTTTTTTTACCAGAAATAGGAATCTTGAAATACCTTGCAGCATGAAAAGGGTGAAGAATATAAATCAAATAAAAATAAAAATATTTGTGCCATCAATCTAAAACACGGGCATGCATAACAGTGACCAAACGACGAGGTCACTGATCTTCGGATCCGAGTCTGCGAGTTCGATCCGTGGTAGATATGCATTTGGACCCACCCATATAGAGGGTGCTTTGCGCTCAAGAGAAGGTTTTGTAACGTCCTAGAGTCAATCGGACTTTCGGCTGTCCCCTGATAATAGCGCCCTTTACACGTACGCTCTTTCCCGCGTGAAACCACGATCCCGCGCGATTGAGTGCACGCTTGAAGGTGTCGGAGAGGAAGGGAAAGCTCCTTTTGAGCGTACTGCAAGTTTTCCCGCGCGCAATCCCGTACGCTCGAAGCACTCCGAGAGCGAACGTGTAAAGGGCGCTATTCAGCAACATGCTGCTCTAGGAATTAAGTTCCTATTTGTATATACTGTAAATAAATCAGTGTATTTTCATGCTCTTCCACATTGGAATATTCATTTAAGCTTGGACTGTTTTACTTGAAATTTACTCGACCACTTTCGACATTTTGTGGATTACGTTATGGATCTCGATCCGCCTCCAATATGGGTGTTTGAGTCTGTTTGGAATCGCTTTTGAGCAGTAGGTTCCGATCTATTTGGTCTTCGTGTAGCAAAAAAAAATGACAGTAACGCTCTCAATAAACTATCATTGAAAAATTGTTGGATGGACGTCCGTACAGCTCACGGCCTGGGTGGGAATCATAGTCTCTTTCCCCACCCCATCTTGTTATGCCTGCTTTTGTTGGTTGGAATCTTTTGGTCTTGTGTTTCAAAAGATGACCGTAGCGCTTCAGTCAACCAAACAATTTAAAATATGGGATTTTAGAAGTGCTTTTCACATGCAAAGATTGACGGAAACGGACAGTGTATGATGGTGGAGACCTAAAGAGAGTTGTTTTCTATTTTGCCGGTTAAAACTTTAGGCAATAGGAAGCTAATTACAAAGAATGTAAACGTGAAAGTTGTACATGACTGACTGTTGCATTTCCTCTGACATATTTAACTCATTCCCATCACTGTTGCGTGCTTATATTAATCACCATTTTGCCAGCAAACGGGCCTATTGTTTAAAGAGTCTCTGAAACTCCAAGCAAAATAATGTCATCTTTCTGAGTGGACCAAGAACACCTTCGCATAACTCATTCATCCGGCATTTCACCCATTAAAGCGATGCGGGATGCCGATGGAATACTGATGCGTTGCGGTGACGCTGCATGAGACGGCAACGGCAAAGCTACCCGTGACACGGACTGTATACGGTCAAAAACGCGGCCAAGCGTCAAAAGTGGACGTAGGTGGACCCGGAAAGAGGTTAAAGGGGGGAGTCCTGTAGCTGATAGAGAAATTTCTCTAAACATCCTCCACGAACAAAAGCGACGGGGGAAAACTCCGCGCGCAAGCGGTCATTGTGAGAAGGCACAGTAACTCACCTTCAAAATATTTGATAACATCGCCGTTTAGTTCTTTTTTATCGTGCCTGCCTCGCTCAAACAACAATGCAAAGGGGAAAAACAATTTAAATGGATAAACGATCGGACATTCTTTTGTCTAAATTTAGTTGCAGCTTAGAAAGGGTTTCTTGCGACATTCACTTAAGGTGATGAGATGGGGAAAATCCCGTCGTAGAGATGAATTACCGAAAGCGGAAAATTAAATTTAGGTTGCGTTGTGATGGTTGTAGATATCCCGAATTTCCACAGTATTGTATAACCTAATTGTTCATAGACTGTTGAAATGGCATTTCATATTCTGATGACATATATTTCCAAATAATTAATTCAACTAGAAGGTAAAGCGTATCAGACGGTTAACTTTTAAGCATTGACTGCGGTATGGAAAAGTCAAAGCTTTTATTCTAATAATGTTCATGTTTAATGAAAGTTTATGTATTCACTCATGTACAGTGTAATGTAATATTTGAGAAGGAACGCTGCGTAAAACGCAGATGACGTACCTCGTGATCCCCCTCTCCACCAATCAGAGTGATTGGCTGCGTGGGAGGAACAAACCCGAGGGGTGATGGGGGTCGTTGGGCAGTACGAGCAAAGGTCTGGCGAGATACTGTAGGCTTGTCCATCTCTCGCTGAGTGTTTTTGTAATTTTATGTTAACTTGTTAATAAATGTTTGTGTCGTAAAGAGACGTCTCATTTTCTCTACCTCATTGTCCCCATGCCATCGAAAGAACCTTGGTGAAGAGTGAGACACGACACACACGTTATTAATACTTGCCATAGCGCAGTGCTTAAGCACTAATTTGCATTAAGACACCTGCTTTAGTTTGACGTATTTCGAGTTTCTAGCTTGCTGAGATAATATGTTAAAAAATGCAAGAGTTGCTGAATGGGTCTACTGCGGTAGAAGGAGTTACGGGTGTTGAGGGAAAATTCTAAGACGGGAGATTGGTTAAAGCTTCTGTGTATTAATTCCATTGGATTCGTTCACCTCATTGTTAACTTATGGAGAAAATCAGTCCAAGGATTGCTACTTGGATTGAAAGAATACTACTTGGATTACTTGGATTGAAAGAATTTTTTGAATTGTATCCATAATAGAGAAAAAAATTTTACACCTTGGGACATTTTTATAAAAATGCAAATAATATTTTAAAGTTTAAATTATTCGGAGAAAAAAAAATCTGGAATAGTTTGTTTTAAATGCTTATAAATTCCTTTGGTGGACGAAATTTATAAAATGAATGTTGTTGCAACGTGCAGAAATGTTCAGGCTGTCTGAAAATACCATTTTTATCGGATTATCAGCGTTTGTGTAGCGGTCAATAGTAGACACGTTTATTTCCTTATAGGTTCACATTGAGGTGAGCGAATCCAATAGCGTTAGTACACAGCAGCCTTAAGCTGAAAATTTTCCACAACCATGAACCACTAAGTAATAAGAGCGGCTAGGCCAGTAACTAACACACACACACACACAAAAAAAAAATAATAATAATAAAAAATCGCAGTGGTTCATTATTTACCTGATCAAATATCGTAGCTTTTTTTATATACCTTTGTGCTGTTGCATCTTAAAGCCTGTAAAAGATAACGTTTAGCTATGAAATTGCCACGTGGTAATTGTGGGATATCGCTTAGACATGATCTGTTTCTAATTTTACGCTGTCAAAGATAGAATTGGGAGAAAATTATCAGTTAAGTTGGTTGTACAATCACTGTAATCAAACAAACTCGGAGAATCGATTGTTCTAAATAGCGCTAAATATTTAATTCATCGATCATGAATAAGATGGCAGCTTATCTAAGCGGATTTTCTCTCCGTTAACTATAATGGTGGCCTTTACTTGTGGGCTCGACATGAAAGGGACACATTAATAGCTGGAGGAGTCCGCGGTCGTACAAAGAATGTTACACCCATCATTAACTGTGATTAGTTACTAAAGAGGGAATGCGAAGTTTATTTATTAACCTATATCGGAGAATTTAAGCGATGCATGCGATCATCAATCTTTAAAAAGGCTTAACTCCAGAGGTATTAAACAATGCAAGAGCCCACTAATGACTAAAGAGACGGTGTAGCTCGAATCCTTGGCCATATTAATAGATTTCTTTAAAGTAGTTATTTTTGTTTTTATTTTTTTTTGCTGTTGTTAGTTTTAATAACTTTAGTTTTCGGGAACATACGGGAGACAGGGATTTAACTGTTAAAAACTCAAGAGGTACCTAGTTTCCAAGTTGAAGTGGTTTGAATGGCAAAAAAAAAAGTTTGGGGTAACGTAGTAAAGAATTCCAACAGAAATGGTAATTGAAACAAAAAAAAAAAACAGTTATTAACTAATCTGAGAGAAAATGCGATAGCTGTCGGTTTCGGTAGTTTACATATATATAAATAACTTCTGGTGATTTCTGGGCTGCAAGGGTATATATATATATATATATATATATATATATATATATATATATATATATATATATAGAGAGAGAGAGAGAGAGAGAGAGAGAGAGAGAGAGGGAGAGAGGGGAGTGATTATATTATCATCAGTTCTCAATGTCTACCGTTTAAAACAGGTGGGAAAAAGACAAGTGAATAAAAAAATCCTAAAAATAACTGTTTGCCAAGTGTGAGATTTGGCCTTGACTCATCTAATCTCGAGGTCAGAATTGTTTTTTGAAATCATCTTGTAATATTACTTTAACTCTTTTTAAATGGTTAAATCTATCTAGTTCAAACATCCTTTTTAATGGTAATAAAGGGGCCATTTTAGAGTACCTTTTTTCTGGTTTCACGAATACCTATCTACATAACCGTGTCCAGAAACCGGAATTTAAAGCTTTGCGTTATAATTCAGTTCTAGATAGTCTGTTTTCCTGCATTTGAAATTTAAGATTATGTTTTAAATGAGAAATTTCTCTTATTATGATAAATGGGTGAAGCCGAACGGAGTAAAAACTTATAGCTGAGAGGAATTAGCATACATTTTTTTTCCTCGTGGTAATTTCCAATGCCATCTAAACCGTTGACGTGCACAACAACGTTATAAAAATTCTGCAATATACCGGACACTTCTCTGAGATCTGAAATTAGGTTACAATGAAAAGAGAATGACGAGTTTTCCCAGCTGAAGAGCAAGCTTGTTACCAGATGTAGAAGAACTGCAGCTTTCGAAATAACGGGTCAGCCACCCTCCTACCCCCACAGGTCGTGTTTGGATCTGTTATTTACGCGGATCCGAACACTGTTGGACACGCGTAGGAGGTGTGTGTGTGCGAAGAAACCTCTTTGCATGGGATAGAATTGCAACGCTTGGCGCAATGAAGGTTTGTATACCCCAAGGGAACCCGACTCTGCATGACGTAATGTAGTAGATAACGCGGTGTTGTCCATCCTAATCTAAACTGAGGCGAGGAAGGCCTAGAGAAAGTTCCGACCGAATGTCAATCACAATAGGGATGATGCGCGTGTTGCAATCTCGAATATGAGGCGAAAAGTTTTTAAGCTCGCTTCGTCTTACGTGTAGCAGAGGCAATGTTTCCATTATTTAGTAAAGGATTCTCAGTATCTGACTCGAGTGCCGCAAGGAGAGATAAAGCGGTTATGAAATTGCCAGTAATTACAGACAAGTTAAACGCAAACAAAATAACTATGTTGTAACGACAGTAAAAGAGAACCTGTATTTAACGAACTTGAAGGGAAAACCACTGAAGTATAGGTTATCCGAGCGCGGATTACACATATTGCGGATTATCGGCACATCATTAAGGTTAAAGACTAAGAAATAATAAAGGACTAATGGTCTGAAAGAATGTGCATACGACTCGCAAATTAAGGAATACGACACATACTCTTCAGAAAAAAAATTTAAAATTTGCGCAAATTTTGTCCTTATTTTAATTACATTGCACTTAAATCAATATATTTTGCTCGTTTAAAAACCTTGGACAGCTGACACTTTATGGTGGACAAAACTATTTCAAGATTGTTCCTATTCTTCTGTGTTTTGGTGCACACCCTTTTATTAATTAGCACATATATTTTAGAAGTTCAGTGCAGCCCTTTAAATCAAGGAACCATTAAGCAGGGGGGAAAAATAGCATTTCTTGGAAAACTTTTTAACAAAACTATTTATTAAGGTGGTGGTATGTGTGTTTGTGTGAACAGTGCGTATGTGTGTGAGGGGAGGGTGTGGGTAAGAGGTTTGCCAGGACCTTCAACTCAATTCCCTGCCCGGGCTCTGCCTACTGATCTACAGTTCGATCGGGCTCGACTCGATGATATTTTGGTTAGACTAGCTCGATTCACACTACTGAAATGAAGTAACAGTCATCATTTAATCCTCCTTTTAGAATGTGTGAAACATTGATAATTATTTTATGCTATAATCATACTGGTAGTATTGTAAGTATTATTACAATAATAAGCAGATTTCTTTAAAATTCTAAATAGCTTCGCAATTCAACAAAATTAAAAAATATTAAATTTTGTGAAAACCAAAACCAAAATTATATACATCATTGAGTTTCGAATACATAAACAATCACTAAAACACAAAAAACTTTGGAATTGAAATGATTAAGCTGGCTTTCATGTTCCGTTTCCGAGGAAGTGAGAATCGGATATCCGTTAACACGATTATACGTTGCGATTTTGTCACTTATTTCACTTACAGGATAATAAGTTCTATTTATCATTTTTTCTTATCTAGTTGTAAGATTAGCTAATTGGGATCATAACATTGTCTGGTAGTGTAATGACACATCATAATTGTAGAGAAAGCTGAAGGTCTCGGTTTCGACTCCTGGTCTGCCCAGAGGATTGTTCAAGTGCGCGTCATTGGGTAAGACCGAGATCTATACGATATGCTGTAAACTATAACATAGAATAATATGAAAAAATGATCGAATTCCAACTTCTTCCAGACCGTTCAAAATCTCAAGTTGTCTTTGTTAGTTCATATTGAGTAATGTATCTTTGCTCGTCAAAAAATAACCCATTTTATTTCAACTCTTCAGGAATAGATAAAATTGCTCTTAGCTGTGAAGAAAACCGAAAATACCACTAAAATACCGACGAAAACATTTATTTAACCCACATTCTAATCACTAAAATTAACAAAGATACAAACCAACACAGTACGTACGACAAGAACTAACATATCAAAACTACAACGGTTAAACGCTACTATAGATATCAGAACATAAGGAACTGAACTCTGGATTAAAACTCCTCTGATATATATAGTTAATTTTTATATAGATTTTTGATGTTTTCTCAAATGTAATTAGATAAAAATAGCAGAGCATAGCAGTAAATAATTTAATTTAAAATTAAACACAAATCTAAACAATAAGTTAGAAACCAAAAACTAAACATATTTTTCGATTTATTAAACTTTTATTAATTTTTCAAATTTAATAACAAACTTCCCATTTTCATTTAGGAAATAATAAAACAATATTCGATTTTAATCAAAATATATTTCACATAAATTTTCATCAGCCGTATTCTGGTGTTGAATTTTTTTTAAATATATTTTTACTAAAATCCCCTAAGATTAAAATAATAGGGCATAGCAGTAAATTACATAATTAAAACACAACACCAAACAATTAAAAGTTGATTAAATAGAAAGCAAAAATTAAACATATTTTTCCCTTTATTAAATTTTTAAGTATTTATTGTTATTTTTTAATTACAGCAACAATCTTCCCAGTTGACACTTTTTCCATTTGCATTTATTGTTAAATGCAGTCATTTTGCCATGGCAGTTTTCCAATATCGCTAATGAAGTAGTCAGCCTATGTATTTCTTATCTGATTTCAGTTGATCCCTCCTTGATTTTGATGAGTTCCTTGATTTTGCACACTGTTTGGTAAGTTTGCACTGTTTCATTCCGAAGTAATTAAAAAACTTTGATTCATCATTACACAAGTCTTCATATAATAAAGAAAATGTCCCTTTTAATAATCATGAACTCACCAGTGGGTGGACACAATAATTTCTTTCCCTATATTGTAGATACTTGTAAACTAAGTAAGAAAACACAACTATTTTTCTCGAGTACACTTCAAACTCCATAGCTTGACTTCTACTGCTAAAATTCTATCATTTAAAGGGCTGATCTGTGACGTAAATTTCACGGAACAGCCAAAATCGCAACGGATTCGCCACTCGTGTGAATTTAAGGCTGCGGCACCGATGCGAATTCGCAACGACACCGGATCGCTCGTGTGCACAGAACCTTACCAACCCCACTGGATGGCCGGAAATATCGCATTTTTCTGGAGGAGGTAGAAAACTCATAACAAAACAGAATCACATAGGAATGTATGACCGGAATTGTAAACCTGATCAGTTAGAGCAATGGTTCTCAACCGGTGGTACACGTACTATCGCGTAAAATCTGTAAGGGGTATGCGGTTAACTACCAAAAAGTATATAAAATTATATTGATATATGCTAGAATTTAATTGTGACAAAAGTTTGAGTAATGATTTAAAAATGAAAACTATCAGTAAAGCAGCAAGCAAACACAAAGAACTAGCAGACATTGCTGTGAAGTACCTTCTTGGGTTTACGACAACTTACTTGGGGGAAAAGTATTTTCAGTATTGAAGAACAAGTATAGAGACATGCTTAATGTTGAGGGTGATTTACGGCTGTATTTGACCAAGCTGGAGCCAAATATTGATGAACTTCGTAAACAAAAACAAACCCAGCTTTCCGACTAATTATTTTCTGAAACTTTTTAAAATTTTATGTCTGATTAATAAAAACTTTGCAATAAAATGGTTATTAAAATAAAAAAAAATATTTTTAATTTAAATTACCTATTCGTAATTAAACTTTAATAGTTTAATATTTAAACTTTAACTAATATGACACATTTTAATAAAACTAAAGTGTTTTTGTTGGGGGTACGCATAGTTAATGACACACAAACAGGGGTACGTGGGTTGAAAAAGGTTGAGAACCAGTGAGCTAGAGGATAAACAAAGATGCAGAAATTCACCCATTGTTGGATTTTCATTTCTACATCTTTGTTTATCCTCTAGCTGATTAGGTTAGCGTTTCCGGTCATACATTCCTATGTGATTCAGTTTTGTTTTGAGTTTCCTACCTCCTCTAGAAAAATGCGATATTTCCTGCCATCCAGTGGGGTTGGTAAGAGGTATGGTCCGATAAAGTAAACAGCATACTCTAGCGTCAGGTTGGAGTTTCCGGACACAGGTTTCTATGTAAATCTTGTCCATCATGATATGACAGACCAGCATGTTAAGTTTGGCAACGACCTTTTGAGACACCCTGTATAATTCGCAGAACGTGGAATCATTCGTTAGCTTCTGCAGTTGCTGTGCCTGCTACAGAAACTTCTAAATTATTCTTCATAATCCGTCCTTCCCCAAGAATAATGCATTTCTATTGTTTTGTTGTTGATGTTGTTCCTAACCGCTCTTAATTCCGGTAATAAGCTGGTTCCTAGCGGCTTAGTCTAGCGCCGCTAGACCAAGTCCATGAGTCCATATATACTCAATAGGTCCATTAACGGGCAAGGATCGGTAATAAAGTCCTCCCTAGATAAATTTAAGCAAGTTAGGATATGACCAGGAGTGGCCTGCTCATTATTGCACTTATTACAAGTGGGAAAGGTTTTGTTTGGTAGATCAAATTTTAGGCACCTCAAATGGCCACTTACAAACCTAGAAATTGCAGTTTGCTCAGCTCTATCGTCCTTGAAGATAAGAGCCCTACCAGGGCAGACAACAAAGTACCAGTCATGGACCGGGAGAGATCTCCAAGTACTCTGGATAAAAGATTTCCTCACGGAATAAGTTTCCAGATAAGAGCCGAAGATGTTGGTGAGCATATCAGCTTCGAAATCGTCAATTTTTATTGCACATAGTATTTATTATAAAACACGTTAAGATGGGGGAGGGAATACCCTCCGGTCCCGTGTGAATCACTATGAGCGTATCCTAGCATATCGAATGATTATAATCAGTAGCGTACAGGTAGGTTATATGCATATCAAATTTTCATCACTTATCTAATCGTGCCAGGAACCCAAGAAATTGCATAAAGGACAGTTTCCTTCCCTTCCACGTAAGCCATTTGTTAACCTGTTGCAAGCGCATCGCACCGTTTCGAAATTGTCATGCTAATGAATGAGTTCATTTGCGTCCGCACTCAAGCTATTCAAACAGTCCTCGGGGTCAATGAAATTTCGCGATTACGAAAGCAGCACACGCGAAATTTACGATAAAAGGTGGTAAAAATAGTTTTCCTTTTTCTCACAGTTTTGAGGAAACCATAAAAAAGGCATAACGCTCATGAGAATACTATTGTAAATTTTTAACTTGGAGCGTTATCAGTACCGTATGTCCGAGATTGCTTGTCTGCGAATCAACATGGCATATTTGGAAGAATACGATATCCCGACAGCAGTTCCGATAGGAGTCTCATAGCAGTCTGATAGGAATCCCATAGGAGTTAAAAATTGGAAAAGAAAAAAAGTTCCGTTAAAATCGGTGCAAGGCTTATCCATTTGCCGGTATTTTAAAAACTATTTATTTCATAGCATATTCGTCATTTATTAGCCATATGCTGGATAAGTACCTGTCGCGCTGGAAATAAAATAAATAACTAAATACAGTGGAATCTCGATCGATCGTTTTCGGATCCATCGTTTTTCCGTATGTGTCGTTCATTTTATCCAGTCCCAACGATCATATTGCTTTGTTATGTTTCCGCATCTATCGTTTTCCCGCATTTATCGTTCATTTCAATCGGTCCCTTGAAAAACGATAGATCGAGATTCCACTGTATTCCTTGCATACATGTGCATAGAACGTTTTAAGTAAATTGATATCATGTTTAACCATTCAGTGGGCGCGCCAATTTTTGGAACACCAGCAAGCGCGCGTTGCACAAAGTGCAACGTCTCTTTCAACCTTGATTATTCCTTTTGTAATAAACTTTTTTTTCGAATTGAAAATAATAATTCTGCGTTTTATGACAAGATATAACATGTTGACAATATTGAGATATATTTATAATTAAAGGCCAAAGAATGCAGATACAATCGCCTTATTTCTAAACTGTCTGGTTTAATGCATCTAAGGACAACTTGCGAATCGATTCCTATTTTGTCTAAAATCTTAAAAAACAATGAGATTGTCCATCTTCGTGATATGCGGAATACCGTGTAATAGCTGCACATTTGATCGAGCACATCAACTCATAATTTTGTCGTACTGCAATCCAGTATAATCGCTGGTTTACCATGGTTAAATCACGACTAACAAAGAATGGAAATGAATACAAGGGTCAGAAAATCAGACCTTCATTAGAAAGGGTGTAGCTATAAACAGAAACTGCTTAGAACATTCAAACCTTACTTGTAAAAACAAACCATTCAAAATTGCGAAAATGTTGCACTTTATACAAGGGTTAAAAGAGAATTTTTTTTTTTCAATTTATCAACGCTAAATTTTGACTTGCGTTATTTTAGCCTGTTATTAGTTACGAACAAAATTCCAGATAAATTTCCTCGAAATCAAAGAAAGTTTTTAAAGTCTACTGTACCCTTAATACGTTCACTACCCCCATAGGAAGTTGAAATGATCACCGGTATGCCAAACTTATAGATTACAGCCTAAAATATCAAGAAAAATCCAAATAATTTTGATGAAAAAATCAAAAACTTACATCTTTCCCAATAAAAACAATCGTTTTGAGCTTTAAAATATAAAATTCTAACTTTCTGCAGACGTGACTGCGAGAGTAAAAAAAAAAAAAAATTAAATCTTTTCTGAACCGATAATAAAATTGTGAAGGGTGTCCAAGTTTGATTTTTTTAAAGAACTGTTATCGTAGAGTGTCACCTACAAACCTAAAGTCATTGCTGAACTACCCAGGAAATTTTATTTAACACAATATGAAATGATACCGATGACCCACGGGTGATGCTCACGGCACAGAATGACAATTTTTTGAGAGCCACCGGTGATGCTCATGTCATTGAACGTGTTAAAAGAGCATTGTAGACCTTATGATGACCATGCAGTTCGAATGTCAAGATTTAATGGCGTTGTACAGACTGGCGACACTTAAAAATATCTTTGGCGGCACAAAAAAATTATAAAAATAACTCAGAATGAAAGGTATAATGTTAAGAAAAGATAAAAGTATAAATAAAGGATAAAAAGTACAAACAAGTATATCTCAATAGGAAAAAAAAATATGTATGAAAAATAAAAGTGTAAAAGAAGCAGAAAAAACCCTTAGACACGAATAAAAATATATCTGAAGAATAATGTTTGGACCCACCCATAGAGAGGGTGCTTTGCGCGCAAGAGAAGGAAGTTTTTTGTAACGTCCTAGAGTGACGTACTTGACTTGTAACCAGATGACGAGCAAGCATGCTGCTATTGAAATTAATAGCTTCTATTTGTACATAAATGTAAATAAACCACTAGATATTAAGCTCTCCCACTCGATTTTTTTCTGGACTTTATTGATTACTTGGAATTACTTTGATTTGGAAATTTTCGATCGGCTTCGATCGGCTTCAGATAACAATATAAAAAAACATTTTATTAATGATAATGAATTGAGAATGTGAATTTTATTTGAGACCAAAAAGACAGCAATCATTTAAAAGATATCAATCACATCACATACAGTCTCAAAGGAATTAATTTACATTTAGGCGTTAGCCATATAAATAGTTATTCAAATTACAACTGAATTTAAAGTGAAGACGAGTTAAAGAAAATTACACTGTACATCAAAGCTTTATACCTATTAAAAGAAGTAGAACGAAAGCAAAGAAATTTCCTAGAATAAATTGCATGAGTCATTCACGCTGTTTATTAGCAAAGAACTCAAAAAAAAAAAAAAAATTCATCTTGAAAAACCTACGGTTTATTTTTCCCGACCTAGACTCGGCGTAGGCTGCTTGTTTCTTGGTCAATAGGTCAGGTGAAATACTTTTTCTCAAGTTGCAGTCCGAACATGCAATACACCCAAAATTGTGTTGTGTGTGGAAATGAACCCTCTTTTTACAAAACCTTCTGCCTACTGATAGTGCTACATAAGAATCAATGATTTGAATTCAATAAATAGGTCTTTATATTTTCGAGGTCATTTATTTTTCGTTCGACGTCAAGCAGCAAGTAAGCAACCATACAGTAAACATCTGCGGGTGGAAAAAAAATCAGCAGGATGATAAAAGTAAATAAGTTAATGAAAACAAAATATGTCCAGGAAAACAATACTGTGTAGTTTGCTTCAAAACAGAAATGAGAATACTTTGTGGAAAACAGGTAACTAGAAATCCTAACATTACAGTATTATTTGTAGTTCGTACAATACCGGGCAGTAGATGTATGAGTCCATGGTTCAAATTCCAGTTCTGGTTTAATTTGACATAATATACTCTATTGGTGATCCGCGAGAAAAATACAAAGTTACATTTACCCTTCGACAAATGAAAATTTCGTAAAAATCCTCACATTCTACTGTTAAAACTCCGAAAATCACTAATTTCGCATAATTTTGGATTCTCAATATCTCATACTGTAATCACTCAAGAACTTGTTTTACAAATTAATACAAATAAGTTTATGTTTTGGAAATAGACCTCAACTTCTTGATGTTTTTTTCATAATTTTCAGAAGGTGTAATTGTAAGTGGGAAGTGTGTTATCAAATGGTATATAACGCACTTCCTTTCACGCAAGGTTTTGAAAAAATTTTGCTCAAAACACTGGAATAGCGGTCTCAAAAGAAACAACAGTGTCTAAGAATATAAACAGTCTCAATTAATAGTTCAGATCCATTATTTTCTATTTTGTAATTAAAAACCGTTTGAAAAAGGCTAAATGTATACATAAACATATTTCACAGCACACCCCCCCCCCCCTCACATAAAAAAAGCACACTAGATACACATAAATTAAGGTTTAGTATGAAACTAATCTATATATAAAACAGTTCCGTAACTGACTGACTGACTGACATATAACGCACAGACCAAACCGCTGGACCTTTTTTTTTCTTATTTCCAATGGCAAGAATTACAGGTCAACAGATATCAAAAAGACAAAAATTCAAGAACAATATAGAAAAATGACATCAGTTAATCCATCAACGTATGTCTGGCAATCCAATAGCACTCCCATATAGAAACGGGAGGTAAAGCAGAACAAGAAGCAAGGTGAAGCATGTCCATCTCTCCCTGGTTATCTCACAGATACTAAGAGAGTCGGGAGCCAAGTTAATTCTGTGGAGGTGCTTGCGGAGGCAATTATCCGCTTGACCTAAAGGGCTGAAATTTTGAATGACGATTGTCCTTATAGTGTAGGGGTGTACTAAGAAAGATTTTTGAAAAATTCTTCTTGGATTTTTTAAAATTAAATCTTTAAGCTGTTTTAGTAACTGTTTATAAGTTTGCATTTAAAATAATAATTTAAGGGTTATAAAATTTACATCAGGAGAAAGATCATAAAAATTCCTTTAAAATGAAATCATTTTCGAATCTTTACCTCTGTTTTCTGATATTTGGGGAATTTTTAAAGATTAATTTTTAGAATTTAATTTATTAAATGCTGATCACGTGGCTTCTTTTCTTTTTGTGGTACTTTAAACTAATTTTGCGTCACGTGCATAAGAACGAAATAGACAAAAAATATTTTTTTTTCTTGCTAATGCGGCAGACGATTGGACATTCTCCAAAAAATATTAAAATACAGTAAAAGATATGTTCCTCAAACTGTACTATATTAACTGCACTATATTCTTTAATATGTTCTATTAGATTTAATTTGAATATTTTCTTCTACATTATTTTGTCTATAAAAATATCCGTTACAATTTTTTTATAAATATATATATATATATATATATATATATATATATATATATATTTACATCAATTGTATACATTGATCGTTGTATCTATTATAAATATAAATAAGTAAATATATATAAATAAATAAATAAATAAATATATATATATATATATATATATATATATTTTTTTAAAAATTAATTGCATACATTGACCATTGAATTTAATTTGAATGTACTCCGTAGCAAAGTACGGGTATTCAGCTAGTGCATCATATACCTTAAGGTAAAAATTTCATGAAAAAATGACAAGTAGTGTTTAAGTTATGATGTACTCAGTGATAATTGTTGTTTAGAGAAAAATGACATTTAAAGCTTGATATTTACATGAAAGAAATAATATATTTTTAGCATATTTCTAGTTGCATCCTGAGTAACAACATAATTTTTTTTCTGCGGAATTGATTTAAAGAACTGAGGAATTAATAAATTTCAGCTAATATATTTTTTCAAAAATTGAATTTTTGAGGGTTTAACAAGACTCTTTAAAGGCGACGCTGGAGATTAACAAAATTTTATAGTACAAAAGTATTTCAAATTTCTTATTTAGTTTTATTTTTCTTTTCGAAGAAATGATTGCCTCACACATAAATAGCTAGAGACAGGACTGTAATAATAATACGGTTAATTAAATTTAAGTAATATTAATCTACTGGCGTTCTAGGAATCCATTACTCTAATTATTCCCGCTGGTGAAGGCGAAACTTTCCCGGTAGTAACGTCGGAAATGAAAAATGAAACGATAAGTTTCATAATATTGAACTACGATCACATTCTCCCCTCCTGAAAGAAGATAAAAAGCAGTCTAATCAATAACCCAAGCGTTCACATAATTAGGATGAACAGAAGAGACGAAACTGGTGAATTCATTCGTTGCTTCCTTTAAGTGCTTGACATTCAATTCGTTGAAACCGTAATATTTTTCGAAAAAAAAATATCTCTCGAAATAGTGAGAATTCAGGTGAAGGATTTTTCGAGGTCATGAAACGTAATGTTTATTTTTTTTCCATCAGTAAAGTGCCTTTTCTGGTCAAATTACAGCGCGGTGCTTAATATTCACGTTTCGGGAAACAATGATAAATTTGGCATTTTAAAGTTACTGTTGTTGTAGGATATACTTTTTGGAGAATGTATTATATTTTATAGATATTTATTTAAATCCGAATTAAATGAGATAACTACAAAGAATTACCTATTTCCTTAACCTCAACTTTCTTGTTGAGGTCAAAGGTAAAGTCGTAAGAAGCTCATGGTTACAGTTCAGTAACATACTAAGATTAAGGCTCCTGTGTACTAACCCTATTGGATTCGCTCACCTCAATGTTAATCTATGAAGAAAATGTGTCTACTATATACAGGTACATAAATGATATTTTCAGATAGCCCGAACTTTTCTGCACCTTGCAACATCTTATAAATTGCGTCCACCAAAGGAATTCAGGAGCGTTTAAAACCCACTAGACTAGATTTCATCCCCCCCCCCCGATTAATTTACATTTTAGAATATTATTACCAATTTTATTTTTTACGAAAAATGTCCCAAGGTGTAAAATTTCTTTCTATTTCGGCGAGCATTTTTTTAAAGTAATCTTTCAATCCAAGTTGGCAATCCTTGGACACATTTTCTCCATAGGTTAACATTGAGATGAGCGAATCCAATAGGGTTAGTACACAGCAGCCTTAATTTGCCACTGAGTTTGAGATCATGCTTATAAAGGAGAACAAAAATCCGGCACATGTTACTTGATCAACCTTATGTACTCGGTGCTAAAACCACTTTAAAAATTTAAATTTAAGTTCGAATATTTAGTTCCCTCCCTTAACTTCCACTAGTTATTTATTTCCTACCCATGGAACTAAGGCTTCCTAATATTCGCTAGTTTTTTGTTGTATTTTCTTCCTTTCTGTGACTTTACTGCTAACGCTTTTTTAGGCAACGTTGGTAGTCAGTTATATCAGAATTTTGTTGTCTGACGCGAGCAACCTTGGACGGGGAAAACTCAAGCATAATTTCGGCTCGCCGCTTTCTTTTATGTCGCATTTACACATTCGCGATCGCGCCACCTGCAAGACATTCGCGAGACATTAGTCACGCTAGAGCATCGACGCGAATGACCGTTCTCACATTCGCGCCTCTTGCTGTCATTTGTGCTTGCGTCAGCTAGTCGTCTGAGATCTGGCGCCATTCGCCCCTTTGACTCGTGCCAGAAAACCGCTCCCGAAGCGAGCGTCACGATTGGAGAGGAGAAACGGCGAAAACACCGTTTACACATTCGCCCCCCCCCCCCCCCCCGCAATTCGACTCGTCGCAATCGCGACTGTGTAAATGCGGTGGTAGAAATAAATCGTACCTTTCTTAAGTAATTCTCCTTAGTTTGAATCTAGCGAGAAAGGTGTTGCTTCTAGTAAAGAATTCATCAGCAGAATTTGGCCGAAAGGAAAGCCAAATTAAAAATTCATTGTTATCCAATGCCTCAAATATATAAACAAACAACTTTTAGCAGAATTATTAAAATATTTGGGCAAAATAAAAAAAAAATAATCCCAAACTTTTTTCTTATTTTTAACAGTTTTGATTGTTTGTCTTTCGGTTGAAATAATTTCGAAATTTTATATTTTTCTCTGATATAGGATTGAAGTTATTTTTTTCCATCTGGTTTCACGAAAAAGGTCCATCTACCATCCGTCATGTTAAAAAAGCATTCTTATTATTAAAATGAAATTATCCTGTGTGAAAACTTTTATTTGATTCTTTTTACGCATAATTACACGTAACTACTCAGTTCCTCCAAAATATAAACAATCTACGGAACTTCTCCAAAATGGTCAAAATTGTTTTTGCCTCAAAATTAAAACATTCCGTAATTCTTTTTTTCTATTTAACGACTGAAATAGCTCGTCCTTTTAGTTGAAGTAATTCCAGTTCCGCGTTTTTCTAAATAATTTCGACTAAAATAACGATTGAAATAACTCTAACTCTAAACTTGAATAAACTCTAATTGTTTTCACAATTAGAGTTTCATTATCTACAGGTCAAGTTTGAAGAAAAACTCCAGTTCTTAAAATGAATATTTTACGTTTGAAACTCTCAATTTGATTCTTTTTATGCATAATAACACAAAAAATTTTAAACAAGCTACGTAACCTTCCTAGGACCGTTTAAATTTTTACCACGAAATTAAAATCATTTATGGTAGAGGATAAATGGTCTGGCATAAGTCATTTGCAGTTGAAATTAGTTTTTCTTAAGACATTTCGATAAAAATCTATTATCTGGAGTTCTATTCATCTAATTATGTTGCATCTAATTATTAATTAATTCATCTAATTATGCGCAATTTTTTAAGATTCATCTGTTACAGGACTATCACTATTGTAAGATTAAAAAATCTAGAACATGATAACATTTGAAGCAAACTAGAGATTTTATTGAATTTAATAAATTTTACAAATTTTATAAATTTATCCAGCTTCGAAATCGTCAATTTTTATTTAAAAAATATTATTATATATGATATATTTTAAATAAAAATTGACGATAATGAATATTATTATATTATTATATATTTTATTATTAATTATATATAATAATAAAATATATATACTAATATAATAATATTAAACAACGTATCCTAGTAAGGTTACGTTGTGTCTTTACAATTTTCTGTGTTATTATGCGTAAAAAGAATCAAATTGAGAGTTTATATAAATTAATATTATATAAATTATTATATAATAATATTATATAAATTTATGTAAATTAATATTATTATACATTTTATTTAAAAATATTATATGTCGCGAATAATAAAAATATTATTATTCGCGAACCCCGTGGTTTTGTAACCCTTGTTTCAGGGAATAGTCAACACGGTGGCTAAATATATATCCCTTGCGTAGAGCGATAAAGGAAAAAATATTACTAACTCAAGAATACCAGGAAACAATAACAAAATTAAGTATGATAAATGTGGCATAAAGATTTTCATTATTAATCACTGTGTGTGTCCATGCGTTTCGGTGAACTAATATGTCTGCGACACAAAGAGGGTTTTTTTTGTGTGTGTGTTGTCGTCATCTAATAAAACAACGACAGCAAGTGACTGCATTGTCTAGAAAGTATTGTCCCTCCGATATGCAAGTCATTAGAAACGAAATAAAAATATTCATAAGATGGTTTTTAAACCTACCCACCATGGCTTTTCATTGTATAAACTAAGAACATTTAGGCTGAGTATTTAATTAGTTATCAATATTTAGGGATCTGGAATGAGGTTAAAACCTTTTAATATTTTCCGTGTAATTCAACAGCAATTGATATATGACCGCTTTTTAGAATCAAGTGACTGAGGTATGATAAGGTGTTAGTCTTCAAAGTTTGCGGGTTCGAATCCCAATGTAAGCATGGATGTCTGTGTTGTTGTTTCTAATTGGAAGTTCAAAACCAGTTCCATATAAGCTTTGGGCTGAAGCGTGCGGCTCCGGTTTAAATAGCACCACAAAGGTCGGAGTCCGCCTTAGCTAGTTTCCATCTCAATTACATTGTGACGTCATGCCTTTACGGAGGTGCGTTCTCACACCCCACGGACCAGCTGCATATTTTTTGGCAATACCATTTTCCAGTTCCCGCCGTTTTTAAACACGAGCAGAGTTTTGGCCTGAAAGTTAATCCCAGGTATAGCGGTTTCTCTAACAAGTTGTGGGGGTAACTGTTTGAAAAAACAGAAACGTCTCCCATCACCGTCGTAAAGTTGTCTTTCCTAGCGATAGCTCTATGCGCCTTTGTCACTGGAATGTAATAAGGTTTCGGCATTAAGAAGAGCTGTCAACCGATAAACTGCCGGCCCTCCCGGTTGTGGGAAAACTATTTCTAAGAAGACGGCCTCCCCGAGTTTGAAGCCGAGAGGGAGAGACTTATTGTTTTTTGAGGAGATCGGCATGTAACATCCAGCCGAACAGACATGTTTTTTAGGAGCTCTTGTTTGAGACCATGGGTCCCAGAGCATGTATTGTGAATCTGCACGTAAATTAATTGAATATGTCGAAAGTGTATAATGTTTACTTTTTTTTTTGTAAATAAATTTACCTGTTAAGTTTTTATTTTAAAAATTGGCCTTTTCATTTTAATTAGGACTCTGTCTTTCTTAGTCACGAATTCAATAGTAGTAATGTTAATAATGCCTCAGAGAATTGTCTTAACTACCTATCGTGATGCCACAACATCTAGTAGAATCGAGCTGGTAGTGGAATGTTCCTCAAGTACCCGAATGATATAGTTAAAATCAAATTTTGAAATACAGACTCATGTTCTGGTTTTCGATCTGAATTACTTGACATAGAGGAGGGTTTGAGATATATTAGAACTGATGTCGAGTTCAACGATATATGGATTTTATCAGACAGTCGCAATTCCATCCAGCATTTGAGCAACTGGACAAGAGTGGGCGACAGAGCCGGCTTGTTCATCCTGCACCAGCTAGATCGTCACTCTATGAAACATGATATCCATTTGCAGTGGGTCCTCTCTCATGTTGGCCTATTTGGCAATGAGATGGCGACATCCTAGAAAAGGAGGGTACCGCTGAATGTTCATCACCTTCTTCGGCTCTTACATATCTGAAGGCATATTCCGTAAGGAAATCTTTTATCCACAGTACTTGGAGATCTCCCCCGGTCCATGATTGGTACATTGGTGTTTGCCCTAGTAGGACACTTGCCTTCAAGGTTGATAGAGCTGAGCAGAATCTCTAGGTTAGAAAGTGGCCACTTGAGGTTCCTAAAATTTTATCACCAAAACAAAACCTTTCCCACCTGTATAAAGTGCAATAATGAGCAGGCCACTCCTGGCCACATTCTAACTTGTCTAAACTTATTTAGGCAGCATTTTATTACTGATCCTCGACATTTTATGGATCTACTGAGGATATATGGATTCATTGACCTGATCTAGCGCCGCTAGATCAAGAGGGATTAGTTTAGTAGAGGGAGTAACAACAACAACACATCTGGTGACATCTGGGGGAATCGTATCCTTTCCCACCCTCTCTGACCTCATAGAGGGACTTTCTATGAGGTTATGGATCTGGTTATGGATCTTTGGTTATGGATTTAACGTGCCCATATTCGACCTAGACAAGGAGGTATTCAATGACGCGTGTTGGGATTCGATCCGAGCACCCTCAGCACCAAAAGTCAGCACTCTGTCTCAAAGTTACCTCGAGCCCATGGATGTCTGTAATCATCCAATATAGGCTTCAAGGTATAGGTAGATATAGGTTGCAAACACTGATCGTAGAGCTCAGATACGCAATAAAGAAATATTAATCAATCGTTTTCAGAATCAATCGTTCATTGCAAAAGAAATGCTTAGGAATAAAAAGCAGACTGTCCGAAATAATGTTAGTATAACGCGGAAACTAAAGAAGATAACAGACATTGTCCAGAGGACAAAATGGATGAAAATCTATGCAATTGTTATTACTATTTAAATCCAACTCTATTCACATCACTGCATGCAATTCATTTAAAACGTCAGAACTCTTTTTATCGCATTTACCGGGACATTTTTGGATTGCTTGCGTTTTCCGAGAATGAATCGGTAAAGTTCGGGGTATCAAGAAACAACTGCTAAAACTTTCTCCAACATTTAAACAAGAAAAATTATTTCAATGGACGTCATTATGAGAATTCGACGAAATTTTGAGCAGGTAGAAATACATTAAAATTTTTATTGATTTTTTTTCTGCTCTAATGACTATTTAATTTCTCTTAACTATTCCTATACGATAAAGAATATATTTTTTTATCATCAAAATTTCAATTTTTATGTCCGTCGAAGCCGAGTTCCCCGTTGCCACTCTGTAAATAGTGTAACTCAAACAGGAATCCAGCTCTAAACATGAAGTTTAGCATGTAGTGTTTACACAGGCTAAGCGGGCAGATTGAATCTAGAAGATACGAGTACGCATTCTTCAAATGTTCCGTCAAGAATATGGGAAGCAGTTATCAAGGATGTGGAATTTAGGCCTTAATCCCTCCCCCCCCCCTCCATACAAAAATCCCACAAGTAGTATTTATAAACATTTACAATAAAGTATTGGAATTTTCGTTATTTGCTGTAGTGTAACGGATTCTGTTCAAACCCATCCGTGGACTAAACTCGCTGATGTGCAGTATTTATATAGCATTAAATTTTTAAAGCTAATAAAACAGTCATATACAAAGAGGTACTGCATTTTTTGGTTATAAATTTTAAGAATTTTAAAATGGTTTTTTTTTTCAATGCGGCCGTAGGAATTTTTTCTTCAGTTTTGCAAACTATTTTAAAATAGTAATAGTCTGTAAAACTGAAGAAAAAATTCCTGCTTAATTATTGCAGACAAACTAGCGAATATTAAAATCTGCAAATTTTGTATGGTCGACTGTGATTTGTCAAATTTTTATTGAACACTTGTTAGCTTTGTGTTTAAATAGGCTTTACATTCCCTTCCACTTCAGTGGTGTATGGGATAGTAACAATTTCTATATTTTGAGTAAGTTCATGAATATTAATAAAAATAACCAGTCAAAATTGAAAGAGTTTTTACCATGTTTTTATTAACTTGCTTTCTTGTGTGTTTTTTTGTATGTGTGTGTTTGTGTGTCTGTTTGTCTAGTACAAATCTTGCAGTCGATTTTTAACTAACTTCCCGACTAGCTAGACATTTGAAACTTTTAGAATAGCTCGGAACACGATGACAATGTATTATTTGAATACTTTTAGCCGAAAAAATCAGCAAGGTGGCGCTTCGATCGAATTCAATGCTTTCACTTTTGCGTAACGACGTTTGACGATTTTGAAAACAGAATACATGTGAATTTAATTTGTTTACAAAAATATTGTGCGAAAAATTTAAAAAATTATAAAAATCAAAGTTCATAAAGTCTGTGGATTGTGAAAATGACTAAAAAGTAATTAAAATTAAATAAAAGAAAGTGAAAAAGAAAAATTGAGTGAAGGTTTGTGCAATTAAGAGAGAATTGTCAGTTTATATGATTCAACAGAAAATTTAAAAACATGGTATATAAAAAGTTCTTTTTATCTTGCAAATATTACTGGTTAAGGCGGAGCAGCAGTTGACATCGGGAATCTCCAATTTGCATGTTAAGCTATGGGGAATTTTCCTCTGAGTATTTTTTTAATCACAGATCAGGAATGCATAATTTTGGATTCTGCTTTAAGGGGGTCTAGGACACAAAATTGTTCGAATTTTCGAAAAAAAATTTATTGTATTAAAAATTTGTGTGTTCTTTTGCGTTTAAAATGACATTTAAATCACGTTTCTATCTCAATTAGAACAGGAGAAATTATATTTTTTTTGCAACATTCTAATAGTAGCCAATCGTTGTTTAAACCTGTAAGTGCGTTTTTCTGCATGATGGGTTTTTTCCCCATTTCTCATTTTTAAATTGTTATAAGTCAAGAATCGTTAAAGATAAATCGTTGAAACTTGGAACATGGTTTTTTCAACTATTTTACTTTAATTTTAATTCAGCAAATTTGAAAAAAATATTTACTTTTGAAAATATGATTTTTTAAAAATAGGTTACATGATTTTCTTCGTAATTTTTAATCTAAATATTTTTAATATTTTTAAAAATTAATATTTAAAAAAATGGTGAATCGTAATTAAAACATAAATATTCCTGTTTAATTAAATGAAAAAAAATTGAAATTCGACAAATAATATTTCGAGTTATAACGATTTTAAATTACCTCACTTTTATTAAAAATTTTAAATTTAAAATTTTTTTAAAAACCTTTTGAGAAGTTTTATGATGTGATTTTTTTACAAATTATATGGTTAACCATCACAAAAAAATTCAAAATTTTAACTCAATAAATAAAAAATTTTTCAAAATGTGTCCCGGACCCCCTTAAGCCTTTGAAAATAGATCTATAAATGCTATGCGAATGTTTCACATTTTTAAAAACATTTAATCTTTTCAGAAAACATTTATAATTTTGTATCGACAGACGTTAGTTCTTTAAATGTCTGTAGTTAAAATAAATTAAATTTATTACGGGAAAAATTTAACTTTTAGAAACTACGGGTTCGCTTTTTTATGCGTCTACCTTTATCTGCAAAAACCACAATTCAAAAATACGCATTTGCCAATCTGTAATTAGAAACTTTATTCTCCTATAATGGGAATTGGAGATCTTCGATAACAAATGATGTACCGCCTTTTACGTAGATTTCTGACTCACGCATTGTAGATGCAAGAATAAAATTTAACCTGTGTATCATATTTTGTCAAAGTATTCATATTCGAAATCAAACGTGAATGCACAAAAAGTTATTTAGCGAACATGTCTTTGTGACAGCAAAAGATAATGTTTGATATTTGTTTAATAATTAAATCTTTGTAGTTTTTATGATTAACAATCAGAATTTTTAAGTAATAAAAGGAAAAAGAAGTCATGTATTGTAGAGTTAAATATTTCAGACCCATGTTATTATAAAAGCAGAAATTTAAATTCATGTTTTGTATTTTATCAACGTATTGATATTTAAAATAAAAATATTATAGGGTTTCATTGAAAGCTTGGGAACACTCAATTTTTTGTTTCCGTCACTGACAATAAAATACCGTATTTTTTGGACGATAAGACTCCTAGAACGATAAGACGCATCTCAAATTTATGTGAAGATTTTTAGAAAAGAATGTTTTGTATTTTGTTAGCTATATAAAGACAGCTTCAATTTCTTACTTAATAAAGATAAAAAATATATATAATGAATATAATAAATAATATAAATATGCATAACATCTATATATATTATTTCTAAAAAGTGTTTTTTTATATCCATTTTTCTCCCTTCATACTTAACCAAAATCGATAAATGAGGTACCATTTTAAAGATTAAGGCCGTCTGCGCACGGAGCAACTCAAAAGAAACTGATAACTGACTCGAATCACAAACCAGTCCGTGTTGAGTCGTAACCTATGTAATTGAATGGAGCCACGCACACGGCGCAAATGGTTACAAACCCGGTCGACGGGTTTGTAACCAGTTGCGCCGTGTGCGTGGCTCCATTCAATTACATAGGTTACGACTCAACACGGACTGGTTTGTGATTCGAGTCAGTTATCAGTTTCTTTTGAGTTGCCCCCTGTGCAGACGGCCTAAGAACTCCGTTTTGTGCGAATTGTTAATTTAGAATTACGCATCTTATTGGTTGTTGAAAAATCGAAGCATAAACATTATAAACAATTTTTCTTCCCCTAGACGGCGCGCGCTAGCTTTTTTTTTACCATTATCAATCACAATGAACTTTTAAATTTAAAAATCGTTTGCTTAAATTCTCATTCTGTGATTTTATTAATGAGTAACTTTATTGGCAACATCCGCGTAGGTGTACATTATTCTTTTTGCATGGAAAAACCATATAAGTTATTTCTAGAAGGGGATATTTTGTGATGATCCCTTTCTCTCCTTTCATACTTAACCAAAATCGATAAATGAGGTACCATTTTAAAGATTAAGATTTCCGCTTCTGACGAATTGTTAATTCAGAATGACACATTGTATTGTTTGTTTGAAAATCGAAGTAAAAAATTGACTGTTGGCCCTTAAGTTCTTTCCCTGGATGCGTAGAAACGGCACAGTCAAATATTTTACACAAAGAGGTTTTGTAATGTAAATATTATGTTTTCCACGAGTTTGTGTCATATTTAACATTTAATATTGTCCACAAAGGTATTTTGACGTGTACATATCTCATGTTCCCCTGTTTTGTCTTATGCTTCACCTCCAATACTGTGGCCATAGGCGTTTTGAAATTGGTTTTGTATTATCGTTACGTACCATTGTGATTTGACAAATAAACAATTGCTACAAATGAACCGGTTCTTCTTTCATTATGCTACAAACCACCAATCTCGCTATAAATTTTATCGTATTTTAATCGCATGCAAAAGGATAGCACGGGCCACCTAGTATATAATAAATGTATATATATATATATATATATTATTTATATTAATAAAATATTAATTTTATTTTAATGTTACCTTCGGACCGTAAGACGCACCCCACTTTTAAGTCTTATGGTCCGAATAATATATCTTCAACGCCCAGAAACGGTCATTATTGTGGTAACTTGGCATATTTTCCCCTGAAATGCTGTGTTAAAAAATTTGAATTAGCCTAACTGAATCTACTAGAGCTAACTACGCCACATGAAATGCAGTTAAAAAAACCCTCAGTAAATCTAAAGCGAGGATAAAGCAGATGCTAATGTGTGGACATTTCATATCTGCCTCAGAAACGCTGACGAGCGGATGCGATTGAAGCAATATTGTGTGTCTCGCTCATGTCTTGGCTTCATTAGTTTGGATGACTAGAGATATTTTTTTCCTTCCAGATCATATCGGTGATGTGTTTGTGTGTGGAAGGGAAAGAGCGGGGGGAGGGGGCGTTGTTTGTTTCTTAATACCGTATTACAGCGCGATGCACGCAGACCAAAATACCGCTGTACCAGAAATAACTTTCTTTCCTCGAGCGGCGGGACGGGGGCACAAAAAACCATATTCCGAGAGATAATGCGATGTCTATGGACGAATGACTGTCAGACTTTTGTGTTTGAACAAGGTCGAGATTTTTAAAATGGTATCTTAGAGATTCATGTGATCAAGAGACAATCCCCAAATTTCACTCTAAATCTCCGAGATCGAAGCAAATCTCCATCGGAAATCAGTCTAGTTTCACTCAACCTGTCGCTTTGTGTTTGTATGGCTTTAAAAAAAATTACATAGTTTACTTTCTCAAAAATCTATTCAGCTGTCGGGAAGTGTTGTGTATCACTTTATAAATTAAATATTATAAATTAAATATACAGGGAATCAAATACGTTTATAATATTTTTCTCCACCTATTGTTTAAGTTTTGTGAGAGTCATTAGATTAATTTTCGCACGGATTAATTGTGGTGACATTCATAAAAGTTGAGCAAATTATAAATCATGTATTCTGTACGATAAATGTAGCACACAGTTATTTAATTTGTTTTGGTGTTTGATTGACTGACAATTTTCTATTTTAATTCCTTCTCATGTTGATAGACTGACTCAAGGCAAAGTTTTTCTAAAGAATTAAGTTTTGTTTAATCTTTTAATTATTTACCCCTTATAACATTTAAGTTTTTATACGCTTAATTTTTCCTTTTTTTATAAATTAATTTAAAATTATCGCGAAATAAATTAAAACACAGAAATGCTTTACGAAAATCTTAAAGAAATGGCGCGGAGAGATTCTTCAGTTTCATTCAAGAAAAAGGACAAATTTTGCGCACTTTTACGAGAGGAATGTACTGATAAGCGGACCCCTGGGTCAGACTAGGTCCCCGTTTGTGAGGGGTCAAGGGCCCTGGAGATGCGTTCGGCCAATAAGAGCAGATATGCTGAAATCGAAAGGGTGCCCCGTAGAATGCACTGAAAAAATTATAAAAAGGATTGACACGAAAAAACAAGGACTCTCTCGCTGACTCTCTCGCTAACACTCTCGCTGATTCTCGGGCTCTCTCAGACCTCCTCGTCTGATGATGGCTGCTATTCAAATCTGAAATTTCTAAGAAGGCGATCATGATGTAGATGTTGAAGAAAGGCTCAGGAGCTCAATTGGTTGCTCTCCCGATGTCCGAAGACGACAAAAAGGATTTAAAGACACCTCGAGGCCCAATAAAATCCCCTTTCAGATAAGTTCTTTTATTTAATTTATTTAGCCATGGCATAATTTAAATAATTTTTTGGGGTTCTTTTAATTTTTTTTTTTAGTCAGTCAATCATTTATTTTGGCCATTTTTTTTCTCTTAATGATGTTCAAGGTGATACTTATTAATTTTATTACGAGGATTTTATTACGAGGGATATTACTAGTTGATATCATTATCACAAGTAGAATGAGAGTTGTTATTAATATGTATGTGTATGTTGAATTTATAATGAAGTTAAGGCTGTTAAGGCAGAGTTAAGGCAGAGAAAGTTTCTACTAAATTCTCTTGCTTAAAGTAAAGTGAAAAGATTTTATTAACTTGTGTTAAAAGAAATGAATAAAATATTCAGTTTGTTCCCTCAGTTAAAATTGTGTCTGTCATGTTTTGTGATTATTCATTTGTGAATTTCTGTTAGTCATAGAATCTAGGTTATTATTTCAGTTTGGAGAAATAGAACGCAACGCAATACTCCCAACGCTAACCACTATACGAATCTAATGAAAAGGAAAATATAACTAAGAGAATTTAAGAATTCATGCAGTTTTAATAATAAGAAATAAGTTAACAATAATTAATAATTTGTTTTAAATACTTGAACTTTCCATAATCCTCATGTAACTTCATTTATTAATTAACTCAATATTAAAATACTTTAAAGACTTCTATATTAAATATTAAATATAAATTACCCACATTTTAAAATAATTAATACTCTTTGTTTTAAATAATAAAAAGTATTAATAAAAGTTAAATACAACAGGAAGAAATATGTCGAGATAAATTTCGATTTATATACATACATAGCTTCATCTCTTAGAAGGTATAATGCTCTAAGTACTTATAATTTTCAAGTGTTAAAAAAGGATTCCTTCTCAACCTATATTTATTCTTCATAAAATCGCTCTCGGTCCAAAAGGAATCGGGTTTGAGAATGTTCAAAGCAACACGAGAGCATAATAAGACTAACCGCCCCAATTTTTATCTTTCTTTGCAGCGAATACCACTCTGCCCCGAGAAGATCGATAAAGATTTCATTAAAATTTAGTTATTAAATCATTGAAAAAATAAATTTTAGCAACAATAGCCAGCCCTGAGAGTGTTCACTCGAACGTCGGATGGGAGAGAGTCGAATACGAGCCAAGAGTACTTGGACCGAGGAACAGACTAAGAAACTCTAAAACGTCCGTGACGCAATGTTCCATCATATTCAATCAGATATAACTCTTAGGGCCTGTTCACATAGAATCCGTCAGCGTCAGTGTTAAAGATTCCGTTGGCGCTGATTGGTTAAATGGGTCAATGACTGGTATATGATTGGTTAAGAATTTTTACACTGATGCCGACGGATTCTATGTGAATAAGCCCTTACACATCACTACAGAGGACTGTGAGAGCCAGAGATATCATGCTTAAGTGTATTACTAACTTAACGTATATTACGAATTTAGGTTTATGTATTAATTTTGGTATTTACTCGAATATATGAGCCTTTATATATGCTTCGACAAAAATAATGGTTCATAAATTATATTTCCTTGATGAACTATTTTACATCATTTCAGTTTGATATTTTTCGTGTTTTTTTTTCACGCTTGAGTATTTGAATAAATTTATTAAATTTTGTGTTTTATTTGTTAAAAAAAATCCAATTGCGAATTTGGACTGCTGTGTTTCATTTTATATTTTATGTGATGACATTGCTAAATGAATTAATTTACATCAATTGGTACTCGTATAGGTTTTTTTATTTTAAATTGTTTTGTGCTGAAAGAGTTAATAAAGTTTCTTTAGCCCTAATTTACGTAATTAGGTCTTTAATAATTTAAAGAATTTTTAAGCTCACGCTGTTAGATTTTCAAAGTAGTATTGCTATTACCTTACAATTTTTTAAGTTGTGTTCAGTCGTTAATTTCTCCATTCGTAACTAAAAAAGGTCGCAAAAATTGCTTCTAAAACAAATATTTCTCTTAAAAACGCAAACAATAAACTTACCATAAAAAAAACCATAGCTAATATTTGTGTGGGAGACCCGAACCCCATTTTCCCCCCAAATCGGTCAAAAAATCATTTTTTATTATTTTTTTTTCAGAAAATGATAATACACACATTTAAGAACCTGTGTACAAAATCTCAGGTCTTTCGGACAATTGGAACACTTACTAATTAAGCTATTTTATAACTGCTCGCAAGGATTTGAATGTCCGATCTGCAATTTTTAAAGAGCCGCGTGTTATGTTTACATTTAGTTTCATGCAAGAACTAACCTTTGATACAATTAATAATATTCCAGTTTTTACAAAACTAATCATAGAAGAAGACACTGATAACTTGAGTAAATTACTTTTAACAGTAACTATTTATAAACCATTGCATTTCACTGTTTTGGTTTAGCTAATGTTTTGATGTTCATTTGTTCTTCGAGTATTTTGGTAAAATTTTTATGTTTACAAAAAAGAATGGCTATGGAGGAAAAAGAAGGTGTTGCTTATGGTGCTGGTGTGTTTTAAGATAAAAGGAATAGCAAAATATATTTTTTTAGTTGTTTAAAATAAAATTATGAAGCTTTTTTTTTATGAATTCTAGCAAATCGTCCAGTTTCCTTCACACATGGAACTGCCTATAATTCTTTTTCCTATGTTTAATTTAATATGTTCTTGCTATCATACGAACCTTAAAACATCATATATTACCAAAAAAATGTTTGTTACAAAAGCAAGTTATTTTTCTTTAATCCCTGTTGTGTTTTAAACTTTAAATGCATTTTTCTAAAAATCATGTTTTTGCAATTTCGTCTGACTTCAAAGTACTAAGGCTTTGAGAAATATGCACTTACAGTTATACTTTTTAAATTTTTTTAATCATGATTGAATGTTTAAGAAACGTAGGGAGAGTTTTTTTCTTTTTGTATAAATGCTTAGTTTTTTTTTTTGCAAATTGATAAACATGAAAAAGCAAAATTTTATTGTCAAAAATTACAATATAATGAGTAATTTTTTTTTTTTTTTGCAAAAATTAAGAAACATAATTAAAAAAATCGCTCCCTAGGTTTGTAGCATATACTATGACATCATTATAAAAATTGAAATTATAGAAAAAATTTGAAAATTTACAATGAAGTAGTCTTTTTAAAAAGTATGTAAATCGTGTAAAAAAAAGCATAAAAATTTCAATATAAAATAAACTTCCATATAGAAAATTGATTTTTTTTATTGATTCTTGCTTAAAAATATATGCTTAAATATTATAAAAAGAAATGGTTGCTTTAAACTCAATAATAAAAATTTTAGCTTTTTTCTTACGGGTCTCCCTTAACAAACAAACAAAGTCTTCCCAAAACGAAAAGAAGACTGTAGCGATGAGTCTAATGGGGTGCGAATGAGAACGACGTCACGGACTTGACAAGAAGAACAGTAGTTATAACAGTTCCTTTCCATACTGGCGGGAAAATGTGGTTAATGAAGCTGTGCTAGACCATCCCGGTTAAAAAAAAGGAAAAAGTGTGGTGTAAGTTAATAGCGAGCCACTGCAAAGGAAATTTTTGTTTCTGAGTCAGAATTTGTGCAAGGTATCCATAGATAAAGCTGCATTTTCTCACGAAGATGGTCGGTTTAGTGGTTGAGAACGTTATGGTCATTTTTTGCTACACGAGGACTAAATAGACCATATCGCACGAAGACTGCCGGTGTTGAATAAGCTGTAGATCCGCATTTAATAATTGTGTTTTATTTCAAGGTCATATCAGGCTTTTAACGCAGAACTTTGAAATAGTTATTAGTTTCCTTTGAGTATTTCTGTAATAATTTAAAATCAAATTCGCATTACGGAATTATAATTTTTTTTCATTCGAAAGATGTCCTCATAAGGGGTGGAGGTATTCAAAAACATACTAATGAAAACCGGTATTGTTTCACTTAAGGCTGCTGTGTACTAACCCTATTGTATTCTCTCACCTCAATGCTAACCTATGGAGAAAATGTGTTCCAGGATTGCCGACTTGGATTGAAAGATTTTTTAAACAGAAAATTGTACTCCATAATAGACAAAGAAATTTTACACCTCGGAAAATTTTTTGTTTATTTATTTTTTTGTGTTGTAATGCAAAAATATTTTTTAATTAAAATTATTCGGGGAAAATAATCTGGTCTAGTGTGTTTTAAACACTCCTAAATTCCTTTGGTGGACGAAATTTATTAAATGAATCCTGCTGCAAGGTGCAGAAAAGTTAAGGCTATCTGAAAATGCTATCTTTTTTGGATTATTAGCATTTATGTAGCTGTCAATAGTAGCCACATTTTCTCCATAGTTTAATATTGAGGTGAGCGATTACAATAGGGTTAGTACACAGCAGCACTTAACATAAAATAACTTTTCTAAATACTTTAATTATATATTTTACTATAGCTTCACTGCAATAATCTACCACAGATTGTAACACTTAGTTTTGACTATTGTAAGGAAGTACAAGCTTGTCCAGAAGGATTAAACCGATAAAATCCGAATGTTTTAAAAATGTAAATGTAAATATTTTCCCGAATGCATGACTCTCTTTATTCAATTTTCCTTCCTATCTATGGAAACCTTGAGATTCTACTTCTTATACAAAGAGATACAAATTTGATACCATTCTGATGTCAATCGGAGAAGAAACAGCTCTTGATCTTTTACATTCACTTATTTTCTCTGTTATCTGAGGGGAAACGGAAATCTGAATCCATTTGTGTTACCTCATTAAAGTTGTTTTCGCTGGGTATGAACGTGAGATGAGACACAGTAGAAGCTGTTATTCGAAGCTTATTTCTCGTTCGCCTGCGAATAAAAATTGGTTGCAATTAGGATTAAAAAAATATCATATTTTACCTCTGTGTTGTGTAACTGGCAAATGCATAAAATTTATTTTTGAACTCCCCACTTCGCATTTCAAGGACATCTCCTAAAAATAAATAAACAAGGTATTTTAAAGTTAATTTCAACAATTATAACACTGATTAGCACTATTATACTAGGACTAGGATATTTTATTATATTGTAATAATTCAAGAGGATAAAAAGAAACAGGATATTTTAAAGTTAATTTCAACAATTATAACACTGATTAGGACTATTATACTAGGACTAGGATATTTTATTATATTGTAATAATTCAACCGGATAAAAAGAAACAGGATATTTTGAAGTTAATTTCAACAATTATAACACTGATTAGGACTCGGTTTCTCAATTTTATGGGTTCGAGCTCCCAAAGGGGGTGCCGGAGTTATTTTTAGACGAAATTTCTTCTCAAAGATTTTCACTACTCATTTATTTCAATATGGTTGCGCTTCAGTATCTTTCCATTAACTTAAGTTCCTCCGCAGCGGATACTTAAAAATCATTAAAAAGCCCTCCCTGTTGATTACACATAAACATCTCTTAATTTAGTTTTTGCAATTCCAGGCATTTGATATTTTTAGAATATTGTAATAATGATGGACCGTCATTAAATCCTTAAAATTAAAACAAACACGACTCATCGTTAGAATAAAACTCTGTGTTACAACTAAAACTGGAAAAATAAATATTCACTGAGGAAATATTCAAAGTTTTATGTTTAAATTATTAAGAATTATTTGTTACTGCATTAAAAAATCTTCATTTGGAGTATTCACTGATCTAATATTGACTGCTGTGACATATCATAATAGGTAGGTAGGTTATTCTCTGAGGCTTTAAAAAAAAAATACTAAATTCATGACGAAGAAAGATAGAGTCCTAGTTGTAAATGATAAGGCCATAACTTAAAACAAAAACTTAACAAAATTTAATAATAAGGAAATTTAACATTAAACAAGTACAGCTAAATTAAATGAAGTTGAACTTAAGTGCAGATTTAACAGCGCACGCTCCAAGACCCAGATAGTCTCAAAACAGGAGCTTAAAAACCACCTCCGCCTCGGCGGCCGTCACATGAGGGATTTATTGAAAATAACAGAGTCTCGCATATATAACTCTGCTTGAAAACTTCGGTGGCAGCCGTCTTCTAAGGCCGTCTGCACACGGAGCAACTCAAAAGAAACTGATAACTGACTCGAATCACAAACCAGTCCGTGTTGAGTCGTAACCTATGTAATTGAATGGAGCCACGCACACGGCGCAACTGGTTACAAACCCGTCAACCGGGTTTGTAACCAGTTGCGCCGTGTGCGTGGCTCCATTCAATTACATAGGTTACGACTCAACACGGACTGGTTTGTGATTCGAGTCAGTTATCACCGGGTTTGTAACCAGTTGCGCCGTGTGCGTGGCTCCATTCAATTACATAGGTTACGACTCAACACGGACTGGTTTGTGATTCGAGTCAGTTATCAGTTTCTTTTGAGTTGCCCCGTGTGCAGACGGCCTTAGAAATGGTTTTCCAGAGCGGGGGTCGGCAGATTATTGGGTGACAGTTCTTCTTATCGACGAATATTTCCTCCAAACTTTATTGCTCTCCAATGTCAAACTCGCGTTGAGTTATTTCTAAGAAAGACAGTTTTACTATCAGATGGGAGACGCTTCCGTTTTTCAAAACAGTTAACCCCACAGCTTGCTGGAGAAACCGATATGCCTAGGCTTAACTTTCAGGCTAAAAATTCTGGCGCATTTGCAGGTATCGTTTTTTAATCCGCTCGGAATCCACACACTTGTTCGCTCGGTGGGAACTGAAAAATGGTATTCCGAAGCGTGCAGCTGTGTGACGTGCACCCTGTGAGGTCTTGGGAAAAAATAACCCCATATTTTCATTACGCTACACTGCTAAACAGCTTTTGTTCAGCATCCATTTTTTGAAAATTTTCTTCGTCAATTTTATTCCTTTATTTTCATTCTATTTTATTCCTTTGTAAAAACTCCACTATTTTATCCCATGAATTTTTTTTTATTATTCAAGTGTTATTTCCTCTTTCTCTTCATTTTATTTAATCCCGTTTTGATTGTACCTCTTTTTTAATCATTTTATCCCTTTATTGAAACTCAACTGTGTACTTCTGGGTATCGTTACATGTGGATCAATAGTAATTCGGAAATCCCGCCTTCTCCTTCATTCTTTACTGTTTATTGTCAATAAAGAGGTTTTCTTGCTCCTTTTTCCTGCTATCGTCTCGAAACAGTTTCTGACTCTTGAAAACGTCTAGATTCTTAAGCAACGGAAGAAAGAACAGTTTCGTAAGAGTCGATATAAAGTCTTTGTTAACTGTACCCCCAGGACTTTTCTAGAATAAAATTAATTAAATGATGCATGAGGTCTACAATATCGGAGGAGAGACTTAAAGCTTTGTAATACTATCTATAAAGCATAAAAAAATTAGGGTAATCTTAAATGATTTTGCTAATAAAAAGTCTAGAAAAAATTGTTGATATTTTTCTTCTACAAATAAAATCTTTGTAGCCTATCTACTTTCTAGTTTCTGTTATCTTAAAAATGCTGGTAAAAGAAATATAACTGCTTTCCTATTTTTGTCTTTTATGTTTCACATTAAATTTTTATCATTTAATGTATATTAGTATTTTCAAGGGGCCTGCCAAAAATTTTGCAACTGGACCTCTCAATGACTAAGACCGACCGTGTGTATTTCATGCAAGTACTTCCCAGCCGTTAAACCATGGGCCTATGTTGCACCTACTTTTATATAATTAAACGTTTAATCATTAATTGCTGTTGTTATAAAACCACAAAGAAACTCTAAATCTCTTATAATATATCGCCAAGAGCACCAAGTTTGTTATTGTGTTGTTCAAACTGTACTCCTCCTTTTTTTAAAAACTTACCTGTCATCTATTTATCGATCGTGCTACTAGAAGTATGCTAATGCTTTCTCCATCTGCTCGCTCAGGCGTACATGTACAACTATGTTTTATAGGGAACATGTGGATAATGTGCACCTAATGAACACTTCTTCAATTCCACAATAAATAAAATTTTTTTGATAATCAAAATTAAACTTAAAAATTAAATGAAAATTTTAAAAAATGTGTGTATTTTAAAATTTATTATGTGGTTCAAGAAGTGTTCCTTGGGTGTACATGTACAACATTTGTAATAGAGTTTTGTTTCCTTTCATTCATGGTCTGTTGTTATTTCTACTGCAACATTGTGGAGTGTCCCAGACCAGTGCCAGGTTGTGTCTATGTTGAAGATCACTACTTTCAAAAGCAATCCTTCGTACACTTAAAAAGGCAGCACTGTTGATAAAGAGATGCTATCATTAAACATTTAAATTCTGGATTTATGGATTTGGATTAACTTCATGTTTTGGTTCTCTTTTTCAACATTTTAAATTTTACCTCCTATACAGAAAAGTGCTCCAATCTGTGTCTTACTATGCAAGTAATTATATTAAACTCAATTCTTTATTGATATACACACATATATGTATATACACGAACATATATATATTGCAGCACTTTCCTGTGCAAGAGGAAAAATTAAAAAAAAAAGAAACAGGAAAGCAAAACAACATGGTGAATCAAATCAAGGTGAATCAAATCCATTATGAATCAAATCAAGAAGGCCGGAATTTAACTGTTTAGTATATATATATATATATATATATATATATATATATATATATATATATATATATATATATATATATATATATATATATATATATATATATATATATATATATATATATATATATATATATTATATATATATATATATATATATATATATATATATATATATATATATATATATATATATATATATATATATATATATATACAGGGTGTCGCAGTTAAACGTTTCAGAACTTCTACGAGGGGTAGGGTGCATCCTGACGACTCGAAATCATATAGCAATGTGGGGTTGTAAATGCTTTCCTGAAGCGGTAGATGGCGTTGAGGGTAAGTTCCGAACGTTCGTGCAGGGAATCGTCATTTCGCACAAGGACTCAGAGTTAGTAGGATAGCTAATTATACGAACGCAGAGTTAGCCGACATGTATTTGGTGTACGGGGCTGCAGATTGTAGTGGGGCAGCCGCCGTAACTACCTAGACGTGCCTGGATTCGAGATGAGCCTGGATTATTCCAGAATGTTCGGAATTCCATCCACCAGAGATGTGAGGTCTGCATTGCAGTCGGGGGAAAAAACTTCGAACACTTACTTTGACCCCTGTACCTTTTGTTTTTGTACATTTATTATTAAACCGATAGTCCACTTTCGGTCTCTTTCTTTATGGTTTTCTGTGTACATCACCGCTTCAGGAAAGCAATTCCGACCCCACATTGCTATATGATTTCGAGTCGTCAGGATGCACCCTACCCTTCGTAGAAGTTCTGAAATGTTTAACTTGGACACCCTGTATATGTGTGTGGTAACTAATTTACTACAGGACAAAAGCAGAATGAAGTGACGCAGACGAACGAAAGAATACCCTAGACACTAGGCTTATGTAACAAAAACTACGTATATTCTAAAAACTTTACAGGACCCGCTCACAAGCAAGCGATAACAGAGATTCCCAGACGACTTGCCACTTCAAGGCAAGTCGGCGAAGTCTCTACTCCCCGATCTCCTGCACTCAGGGGGTCAATCTGGGCGCTGTGTGTGTGTGTGTGTGCGTGTAGTGTTATATCCATTTAAATATAGTCCTGTATTTCATCCATCTCCCGGAGTGAAATGTACTAACCCTCAAGAATTAATGATAAAAATCTCGCTCGTATTGTTTACAAACCACAATCCATATGCCCTATCTAGCTATTCACATTTTGAAATCAGAGCATTTTCACGAATATTAGGTAAGGCGAATACTTCCGCACGCTCCTGGATGCGCAACAAACAGAGCTAGTTCTTCCGGCAGTAGTGCAACTCCAAACAGGTGTTCGGAAACCGCATTGGAAATGAGTAAATAGGAAACGTAAAAAAAAATTAAGCATTATGCGCATTTTAGGGGTAGGAGCACTCTAAAAAAATATTCATATTTCATGTCATGTCTGTCACGAATTTCTCCCCTTGTTGCCATATTTAGTATATAATCGTTGACAAATCGAGTGGCCTGTTTCCTGACAGCGATACTTGTTCAGGATGGGAGCAGTGAACCATTATGATTTTTATTTTTTGAGTTTTTGAATCTTTTAGTTTCGTGCAAGTGTCCTTTATAATAACGTTTGATTTTTCTAGATATCTCTCATAATTTGCATTTTGTCACTGGGTATGACCGCAAAATGTGGCAGGAATCTGAACACTGGACAATAGATGATTCGTCCAATTTATTTCATTCAAATAATTTCTCAATCACGGGGAATTTTTGTAATGCATTTCATTTGTAGAATTATCTTTTTATTATAATTTTGGGCATAAAAATATTCGATTCGTGAAAGCGTGACTTTCAAGTGATGGAAAAAACATGGCTATAAAATGGAAAACCTTCCTTTATACAAAAATTTATTTTTTCAGTTCAGTAACATAAAGAATTCTCTCTAAATACTGTGGTAAGACAGTAGATGGTACCGCATGTCATAAGAACATTTAATTTACATATTTACGACCAAGAAAGTTTCAGTGAATGACCATAAATTTCTCACAAGCCTTTAAGCTATCGATTTACATGGAATCAAGGAAATCTGCAAAAGAAAATGCAGCACCAGGTACAAAATAAATTTGTTCGAGGAGTTATGAATCCAAAAGAAATAGCTACTGACATGAGGTCAAACGCTAGAAGTTGCCTCGTTATGTGTTCTAGGGAGATCGGAAAACACATTTGACTCGATTTTTTTCAATAAGCATTTTAATATTTTATTTAAAGTTACTTTCTCTTTCTTGTCAACTTCGTCTTTCATAAAATACAACATATGCGAAAGTGTTTACATTGTTAACTGTTTTTTTCAAAGACATCAAGATTTTCACAATTTTTTTTTATCTCTGAACTGATTTACTCTTACGCGCCAGTATTTTTCTTACTATTTCTTTGACATGAATGGCTAGATCTTTAAGGTCATTTTAATATAGTAGAGATCTTTGGATATGTATCATTCGACAAGACCTTTTCACGTTATTGTGTGAACATATTCGTGTCATTGCAACTTATCAATAATCAAGATATGTATCATGATCGGGCGAGCATGGATAGTGCTTGTATCTTCTCAGTGTATCAAAATTTCAAAAGCTGATAAGGCGCGACCGTGATCCACATGGGGACAGTCTTGAGTAGAGACATCAAAGGAATGATACGAGATAAAGACACAAAACTGTGATGACTTCCTGTATAATGGCAATGAAAGACAGCGTGGATCATATACAAATTTGCTAGGGTTCGAAATAAAATAATCGTGAGAAAAGATACGGATTCGGTAGGTCGAAAGTAAGACTTTCTAACGTTCATGCATCGTTTACGGCGTTGCAGTATGGTCTAATACAGTGCATGGTGAAGATACGGTTAAAAAGTACAAGATCGATAGTGTCATAAAATCTTGAACTATTGATTCTATCGAAAGTGTCTTTGAATGCAATAGCGACTTCAAGCCACCATTTTGTGTTCTCACTGTGAAACTTAGACGTCCTTTTTCAGGAACTTCTATTTTTCGAGTTAAGAGTTTTTCTTAGAACTAAAATGAGGATCTGTACAGAATGACTTTAGATTTCGTTAATATAAATAAGAGTTTTTTGTGCAGTTAAGCGTATTCATCATTTTAAGCGAAATATGTTAGTTAACGAAGTGACACGAATGTAATAGGGTTGTAAATTAGAGTTTTGGAGGCAGTTAAGCGTATTCTTAATTTTAAGCAAAATATTTTAGTTAAAATATGGAGGAAATACACCTATGACTCGGCCTCGGGGTCCCCCGAGAAACAGGAGGGATGTGGAATCGCCCCGATCTCTCCGTTATTTTCGGATCGGTCAGTAATTTTTTTTTTTTCTAGCGGAGGCACTTGTCGTGTAGACATTCGCCTATAATTCACCGCAGTTTGCTGGCCATTTTATTATGGGGGCACCATATAGGCGAATCAGCATTACCCCCCTATGAAGGGACGACACAAACGGAGGTATTTTAGTGGCGCGATGCCAGGATTCGATCCGAGTACACTCACCACCGAAAGCCAGCGCGCTGTACCACAGGGCCACCACAGGGCTCTTATGTGGATAGTATGACGTCAACACATTTACTTGAAACTCATAACCTGCGACCCATGTTCATTTACAGATATACGCGTAGGTCTCGGGCCTCGGACAAAGGCAGGGATCACGTGGAAAGGCGGCTGTAGCGCTTTTTTCACCACTATAGGGGGATGAAATTATCAACTTTTTCGCGAAGGTGGCGGGAACCCCCGGATTTATCGAAGTGACACAAATGTACTAGGTGTTGTATTTAAAATTTGTTATGTTTATATTATTTAAAACAAAGGTATTTTATTATTTATTTAAAAAGGTAATTTATATTTAATATTTAATAAAGAAGTTTTTAAGGTAATTGGATATTATAGTTAACTAATAAATGAAGTTATATAAAGGTTATGGAAAGTACAAGTATCTAAAAAATATTATTAATTATTGTTAACTTATTTCTTCTTATTAAAATTGGATGAGTTCTTAAATTCTCTTAGTTACATTTTTCATTTCATTTAGGCTTATAGTGGTTCGCGTTGTGAGCATTGCGTTGTGTTCTATTTCCCCAAACTAAAACAATAACCTAGATTATATGGCTAACAGAAATTCACAAATGAATACCTAAAAAAAAAAAAATAAATAAATAAAAATAATAATAATAAATAATAAAAAAAAACATGACAGACTCAATTTAAACTGAGGGACTAAACTGAATTTTATTCATTATTTATAACAAAATTTATTAAAATCAATTTCATTTCTTATAACAGAAGATGTTAGCAGAATCTTTCTCTCGTTGCCTTAAACTTCAATATAGATTCAACATACAATTACATATTAATAACAATTCTCATTCTATTTGTAACTATAATACTATCAAATAATATCCCTCGTATTAAAATTAAGGGGACAGTGGACTTTCAAAATTGTGAAATTTGTCCAAAAATTCAATTTTTTATTTTATTGAATTGCGAAACTACGGACGAGTAGGAATGTGTTGCAAAAAGAATTTTTTATTTCTGTGATTACTTTCGTAGTTATAAGCATTTGTATTTAATTTAGATATTATGTGGTTACTAATAGCAATAACTTTAAATGCGCTTTTCTCAAAATAAAAATTTTCATGTCATACGAATATTCAAACTGCTCCACGCGCATTTCTAATTATCGTATTGCTTTGAAATTTAAGTTTTATATACTTAACTGTATATCAAATAAATCTTATTGAAAAAAATTATACTTCGTAGCTCAGAATTTCTAAATTTTGTACTTGAAAAGATGATTTACAGGTATTTTGCGAAATAAAAAGGGTGTTTTCACTATTATTTTTTCACTTTAAATTTTAATGAATGCTTAAAATAAGCAATAAGTTTCATTGTTAGTTCTATAAGGTATCCTGTAAATAAAAATTACCATATTATATGCAAAAAAAATGCGCATGGAACATTTTTAATTAGGCCAATTTTTTATATAATTAATAATTAATAATTCATAAATTATAAATATTTCATCATTAAATTTTAACCACTTTTACATATCTATGGTACTAATCACATATTCAAATTTCAAGCAAATCCATTCAAAACAAAAAAGTTAGGTTTGAAGGTCCACTGTCCCCTTAATAAGTACCACCCTGAACATCATTAAGAAAAAAAATTGTCCAATAAAAAAAATAAAAATAAAATAATATTAAATTGACTGACAAAAAAATATTTAAAAAAATAAAACAATTAAACTATGCCATGGCTAAAAAAAAATTTTTTTTAAACTTATCACACTATCAGGTTTAGGGTGGCCTAGAGGCATTTTCCAAGTCTAGGCAATATTCGGATATGTGGAGAAAAACCTGTTGAGCATTTCGATGCTTTTCCAGGGCATCTTCTTCTGCAAATAGATGGTCGCTGTTCGTTGTAGCACGTTAGATCAGCCGTCTCCGAGAAAGGGGGCCAGAGAGAGAGAGCGAGAGCGAGCGAGCCATTGTTTTTCGTGTCAACCCTTTATATAATTTTCTTCCAGCCTCCAATGTTCACCATATTTTCTTCGATTGGGCGAAACCATCTGAAGGGTTCTTGACCTTCACTGCGGGGACTGACGAGATCCCTTATCAGTACATTCCTGGCGTTAAACGGGTCTTTTTTTCGTTAACAGTGAGCAAAAATTGTCCCTTCTCTTGAATGAAACTAAAGATTCTCTTAGCGCCATTTTCTTTCTGTGTCGTCTGGATTTTTGTGAAGCACTTCTGGGTTTTAATTCATTTCGCGATAATTTAAAATTTATGTATAAAGAAATAAAAATAAGCGTATAAAAAAATCTTTAAAAATATAAGGGAGTAATTAAATAAAAGACTAAACTACACTTAATTCTTTAGAAAAAAAAACTTTACCTTGAGTCAGTCAATCAAAATGAAAAGGAATTAAAATAAGTTGAAAATTTTCAGTCAATCAAAAACCAAAACAAATGAAATAACTGTATGCTATATTTATCGTACATAAAACATGATTTATATTTATTACCTAACTTGCGGCCCGTCCCGACTTTGTCCGGGTTGAACAAAATATTATACCAATAAATTCCCAGTTGATAGCCAATAAATTGTAAATCTTTTTTTACCTTAAATGTCCAATAAAAAGCGTAGTTTCAAATGTAGTTTTCTTCAATAAACCCGTTAACGTTGCCAGTTTCAAAAATCCTTTTTGTATTTATCAATACCTCCTCTACTTGAATCTTAAAAATATTGAACCTTTTCCTTACGGTGTGGGATAGCATATATCCGAAGGATACATATATATATATGTGTGTGTGTGTTCTGGAGATTACCCTCCACGTACAAAATCGCTCTCTCTTTATATATAAGTATAGATAGATAATAGAAAGAGGTTAAGAGATGAAATAAAAATACAAAAATACAAAAAGGATTTTAAGTAAAGAATGTTTTTTTTAAATAATATTAAATTTGTTTTCAAATAATATTCCTAAAATAATATTCACATTAATATTACGTTAGTAAACAATTAAAGTGAATATTTTAAAAGAAAAAGGTGTGCCAGAGAACGGCTAGGTTCGAACCACTATCGTCAGAACAGAAGCCCACCGCGATAGCACCACACTAAGGATCGTTGAAGACTTCGGCACAAAAAGCGGTAGAGGACAGTAGCGGTAACAATGGAGATTGTTAGGATTAAGCCCCTAACTTTTTTCTACTGATCAGATATACATAATATATAGCCTATGTCCATCTGGAATAATGTACCTTTCAAACAGTGAAAGAATTTTTCAAATAGGTGCTGTGGTTCCGGAGATTACCCTCCACGTACAAAATCGCTCTCTCTTTATATATAAGTATAGATTAATTGCTCAACTTTCATGAATGCCACCACAATTAATCCACGGGAAAATTAATCTAATGACACTCAAACTCAAACAATAATAGGCGGAGAAAAATATTATAAGCGTATTTGATGCTCTTTATATTTAATTTTGAAAATGATACACAACACTAGGGTTGTAAATAAAAAAATTTCGGACAGTTAAGTGTATTCTTCATATTGGGCAAAAATATTTAGGTTAACGAAGTGATACACATGTACTAGGGTTGGAAATAAAATAATCGTTAAAAAAATATGCGGCTTCGGTAGGTCGAAAGTTAACTTTCTATCACCGTTCTTGCATCGTTCATGTAGTTACATTATGATCTTATACAATGCATGGTGAAGACACAGTTAAAGTATACAAGATCGATAGTATATTTTGTCATTGAATACAATAGACATCAAGCCACCATTTTCTGATCTCACTATGAAACTTAGACCTCCTTTTTTCAAGAACTGCTATTTTTTGAGTTACGAGCTTTGCTTAGGACTGCAGTGAGGATGTGTACAGAATAAACTTTAGGTTTCGTTATTATAACTAAGAGTTTTTCAGGTAGTTTAGCGTATTCTTCATTTTGAGCAAAATATTTTGGTTAACGAAGGGATTTTCTTATGATCGGTTGAATCGCTGATTCGCCAAAACTCAGTCTTAGGTCAAGAAACATGCGTTAGATTAAATCATGCTCCCCGTCTTCCTATCAAATTGCAACGAAAACACAAATACAGTTTCTGAGCAATGCATGCAGCCTGTCTTTATGTCCCTCCCGTTTCAAGTGCGACTCTAACGAGTTCGTTATTTCACAGTGTGGTTGCTCAATTTTACGAAAGATCAAGTTGCGCGTAACCTTGGGTGTTTTCAAACCATCTCTCCGTCTACACGTGATTCGATTACACGCGTGCCTGCTGTATTTTTAGAAAAGATCATTGGTCTATTTTCAGCTCTTGATTTAAAATAAACACATAGCAACAGGTGGCACAGATGTCTCTCATAACTTTCGATTACACAAATCTTAAGAGGTGTTCTTTTAAGTAACAGATGTCTGGTTTGCTCTTCAGAAAAGGAAAAAAGTAAGTATAATTATGTGGATACGCAACTTTATGCAGTTTTTGCCTCACAGTTACATCAGCCAGGCATATTTTCTCCGCGAAGTAACAAAAGGAGGTTCCAGAAATTGTTAGAAGACCATGACGCTTCTTTTGTAGACTTCAAAGATACCATCAAGGGGAAGACAATAAGGACCTAGTCCCCTCCTCACAAAATTTGTCGCCAAAAGGCGACTAAAGACAGCCGAAGCGACTGTCAGTTCTACCCCCAAACAAAATAAGAAAAAAAGTGAAGCTACTTAGTAGGCAGATATTCATGAGAATCGATACCTGCAATAAAGTAAAAGGAGTGATGCTTAGAGCAAGTACAGAGAGTGTTTACACATTTTTGTAACAATTTTGGAAAAAGAAATATATAAACAAAAATAACAATTTATTAACATTTTATTTTCTAACATGTTCGATCTGACAGCCCTGTTGTTGAACTATCATATTACATCTTGATTTCCCGGATAAAAGAGCTTTTCTTGAAATATCAAGGTTGATTTTGTTCCACTCCTGGACCACAATCTTCCAGAGTTCATCCAATGTTTTGGTCTGCCGCTTATAAAGAGTTTTTTTTAAAAGTCCAAATGCATATCAATTCATAGGAGGCACGTTGAGGGACTTGGGTGGGATGCATTTAAATGGAATAGCCTCAATTCCGGTTTCATTTCCCCATTTTTTTCTAAAAATATAGCTGCAGATTTAGAGATATGGCTGGTAGCTTTATTCTGGAGGAACCTAACACAATGAAGATTGTTTGGGTAAAGTTATGAAATGTCTTTTTTTTGAAAACAGGTGTTAAAACATATTTCTGATAATAATCCGAGTTAATTTACACAGTCAAATGTAAACTTTACCGTTTCTTTCCTTTTTTATTAATTATGCCACTTATTTTACGTGTAGAAATATTAAAATCTTGCTTTTCACACCGTTTTTAATAATCGAATAAGAGTATTTCTCTTCGGAAAGTTCATATACATAGCCTTCGATCCATTGTTTATTCTCCAGCGACATTTTAAAGCAAAAAATATTTTTAATGATGCAGACGATAATTAAACCCTATTCCGAATTGATGTCAGCTAGGTTTTAATTTTGTTCATTTAAATTTAAATCATATAGAAAGTCAAAATCGTTACAAAAATGGCTGAACACCATCTGTATCTCGAACTGAGGAACACAGCACCTTCGTTAAATTGGCGCATACAGTGAAATTTCTCTAGTCTCCCCCCCTATTCGACGGCCACCCCTCTAAGCGGCCATAATTTGTTTAGAACCGATTAAAGACTCCACAGAGCCAATGTTAAAGAAGAAACCTCTATTCGACGACCACCCTTCAAAACGACCACATTTTTCCGTAACCATTACTGGCCGCCACAGAGAAGTTTCACTGTATTTCGTAATGTGGGAGATTATTGAAGTTTACGTTTCCTCCGGAGTATAATTGAGAGCATACCAACCTCAAAGTCTAGAAGCCCGGTTGCGGTCGTAATAATGAGCGGCTGATGGAAAGAGCAATTATGGAATGAACTAAAGCTTCAAGTTCGGAAAATACTAGTATCGTTTGATCATTATACAAGGTGCGCCCATTAATTTCCAGGACTGATCTAATAACTCCAGAAAATATTACATAAAATACATACCCATTTAATATGTTTCGAAGTAACTCCCTGTACTTCTGTGCTCGGCTGTATAAGTTTCGGAAACAACTCTTAAAGTCCTCTTTCGGAATGCTCTTCAATGTGGACGTCATCGTTTTCTTGATGGCTTCGACATCCTCAAATCATGTTCCCTTCAGTAAATCTTTCAGTTTTGGAAGCAAGAAAAAGTCTGCCGGTTCGGAGAGTATGGAGGATGCTGCATTTCCACGACCTCATGCTGGGACAATTTGCTGAAGGGAACAAGATTTGAGGATGACGAAGCCATCAAGAAAACTGTGACGTCCACATTGAAGAGCATTCCGAAAGAGGACTTTAAGAGTTGTTTCCGAAACTTATACAGCCGAGCACAAAAGTGCATTACAGCAGGTGGGAGTTACTTCGAAACATATTAAATGGGTATGTATTTCATGTAATATTTTCTGGAGTTATTAGATCAGTCCCAGAAATAAATGGCCGCACCTTGTATTAAAAAATAAATAAATAATAATAAATATATGTGCGGGCCAATATGTTATGTTGCTATCTCAAAAAGGGAGTAAAGGGGGGGGGGCGGGAGAAATTTCATAAAGTGAGTGCATTATATTTTAAATTAAAATATTAGTAAAAGATGCTTAATTTTTTTTCTAAAATATTTTATCAGATTCTTTTGTTTAGTGAAGAACCTCGACATTCTTTCGAACAATTTGAAAACCATCTGTGCTTCGAAACTATTTTTTTTTTAAGATGCTCGTATAATTAGTAAAACGGATAATCAGGTTATCAGCGACTATTCTCTAAATTGGACTCTTTGACCTCCTAAAAGCTACAACATTTTCGTACTATATCCTATATTCTAACGCCGGAATAGTATGAGAAAAAGTGCAAACGGCGCCTTTTTTCGCATTTAACTGATCAAGCGGCCTAAACTTGAGAAGACGTTAAACAGAAAACTAATTGACCTGAGAGGGTGTTTCGTGTTTGCATTTAAAGGTTCAATTTCTGAGAGTATTTACGGTAGCTGAAGAAAAGGAGGGGGGGGGAGGCTTTAACCTAAGTGGCCTTGACATGCGCCTGTGACAAGAACGTGGAGCATTTCAGAATCGTCGGCTGATTGGCGTTGTTATATCAGTGGTGTAATTCAAAACGCTAATGAGTCCGGGTGCAACACTTTGGGTGCCCTTTTTTATGTTCGTTTGACGAATGGTAAATAACTGGCGCCGCCCGAAAATGGATGATAATTCTGGCATGGAAAAAATCTGCAGTGTTATATTTCACATATATTTTTAAATTTGAGGAAACAGCATAGAGGATGCAGTAGCTATTTATTGAAAGACTACACATCCGGCTGTGATGCATTAATTGCAATTCGATGTTTAATAAAAGTCAGAGCAGTTACCGTAATTCAATATCTCTTAAACTATAGCTCATAATTTAAGGATATTATTAGAATTTTGTGGTGTTTGCTCGTGAAGCCAAGAACGCTATATTACCGGTATACAGAAGAAGGTCGTTTGCACTTTATGGAAACTATTTTGTAATTTATTTTTGTCGTTTCCCTTTTGAGAAAAAAAATTGGCAACTTCAGAATAATCGTCTGCTATTGTTTTGTTTTGATTGGAATGTAAAATAAAAGATTCATTTTGAAAATGGGTCCTAAAATTGATAGAGGGCTCGAAGGTTACGTAACTGCGCTTTCCGAGGAGAAATATTCGTATCAACAAATTATATAGCGGTGTAAAAATCGCGGTTATGGCATTTCAAAAAAAAAGGTATTTATAATATATTAAATTTGAAAGGAAAAAAAAAGGCTAACTGAAAGTGAAAAAGTAAACATGACCGTGAAACCTCAACCAAAGACTGTTGGAACACAGGTAAATATCAAAAAAGAGAAGTCTGATCCTAAAATAAAATCCGCCGACTCGAAGATCTATCGAATAGAAACTAGGAATGTCTTCTGGTACTGTAAGCAAAATCATTCATAAAGATTTGAAGTTAAAAAGATGTCTAAACCTAAAGTTCATCTGCTTTTGCCAAAGAATATTGCTGAAAGAAAAACAAATTGTAGAAAATTATATAAAAACCACCTAACTACTGAAAAGTGGAAATTAGTGGTAATACTCGATGAGACATGGGTGTATTTAAGTGACTGTGATAAAAATAGATCAATTTTCTATTGCTCAAGTGACGGGAATGACCATACGGAATGGCTCCTTCAGTGTACAGAAAAGTTTCCAAAGGGATTCATGATAGTTGCAGGATTTTGTTAAAACGGCAAATAAAAATTCAAAGAAGTCTCAAGTAAAGCCAAAATTAATTCACTCTACTATCAGCAGAATATTTTCGAAGAAATTTTTGAATAAGAGATTCTAGCCTTATATGGAAAGGACATTGATAAAATTGAGCTTCATATGGACAAAACCTCTAGTCACACGTCTAAATCAACAACAACGGTGAAAGATAATCTAGAATTTAATGATAGTCATATTTGTGATTTGTTCATAGAGACCTATTTCTCTGTGGTCTGTGGAGAATGGTTCTTCGAAATAGTTGCCATTTTTATTTTGTATTCTCGATTCTAAGATGGTCTATTCACTCTCTTTTCATCCTCCAAACGTTTCACGTAAGTTATGTTACACTGAAAAAACACTGCCTGTCGCAAATGAATTGAACTAACTAGCGGTGAACTAACTAGCGGTCAGATGAATAGACTTAATTATTTTATTTACACTAATTAACACAAGACATAAATATGGAATTATGTTATGGCCAGACTTTTACAGTTCAATTTACAGATTTCGGTAACACCGAGGAAAAATTTCATCAACTATATTCTCTTAAACTTGTCACGCTGGGCGTAGATTGTATTAACTACCTCCAGATTAAGTTAAGGATTCATTTCATCAACCTATAACTTCGTTTTCTTTTTGTAAGTAGAAATAAAGGTAGAATAGGGCAAAAAAGTTAGAAACTCGGTTAGGAAACGACTAATTTATTTATCTTGAATTTCAACGTGTTATTTAATATGATACTTCTCTAACAACAAACGTTATACGTTTTTCATTAGTATTAATCCAGGCGTATTATTTTTTAATTTTTGAATCATCTGAAGACTGAAAATATTTTATAAAAATGTGTAGATGATCTTGCAACATTATAAAGTACTTACGATCTGAAAACCAAAACTTAGATCTGTATATCAGGTTGCAAAACAAATCTTCAGACCCGTATTAAGCTATGGGGAATTTTCCCTTCGACATTTTACTAATCGCAGAATAAATATTTTTTATCTTTAAATGCAATATCCGTGTTTAAAATATTTTTATTTTGATTGGAATGAAATTTGAGATTTGTTGCGATAGACATTAAAAATTTAATTCCCAGTAAAATTTTACTACAAAATAAAAAATTGTAAAACTACGCTCTTTTTTAAGAAACGTTTATTTTAGTACGAAAAAAAATATGACACTCCAAAAAGATGCATTTGCTAATCTGAAATTCGAATATCACCGAGAGGAAACTGCACTATAGATATGCGAGGTCAACTGTGCCTTAAACTCTCTCTCTCTGATTTTGATGGGTTTTTAAGATTTTTTAACCTCCTTTATACATCACTTCCTGGCATCCCAGTCAAATCCAAAATATTCCCAGGGCCAGATAAATGAAACGAAAGCTGTGGGCTACAGAAACCAGCGCTTAATTTTCTTTCATCTTGCAACACGAGGTGGAAAAAGAGTGATTGATACACAAGCTTTTTCGAGCAGTTTCTCGGAATTGAGAAATTAGCGCTTCTTTCATTTCTAGACCAGTTTCTTCTCTCATTGCATTCTTTTTTTCTCTCTGTAATTCGTGGCTGAAGAGAGAAAGTTGGGAAACGGCTTGTTTCGTAAAGCAGGAGCAAAGTTTCTGTATAATTATGCTCGATTTCGCAGATATGTAACGGATACAAGATAAAGAAAGTGACTGGAAATTTGTTATAAATTTGAGCATTACACTGACAGAACACTTCCAGAGTTGATAGTGTGTGACGTCAGCAAGAAGAAAATAGCGTTATGCAGAAATAGTTCTGACGCAAACTCCCGAAAACTTTGTTCAGGGCTGAGGTTTTGCTTTCGGTTATCTTTAAAAGATATATTTAGAAACATGGGAGAAAATTTTGTATAATATATTTCCCCGTCTCCATGGATGTTTTATAATTAATTCAATAATTTTCATAATTTTTTGTGTTGTTTAATAATGACAAATGGCCGAAGCCCACTTTCTGGTTGTTAAGTGTTATGTATTTACTAGCTGAATACCCGTGCTTCGCTACGGAGAACATTCAAATTAAATACAGTGGTCAATGTATGCAATTAATGCCACAAAAACCCCAAAAATATATTTATATAATAAATACAACAGTCAATGTATGCAATTAATGCCAAAAACAAACAGGAAAATACATTTATAAAAAAATCGTAACGGATATTTTTATAAACAAAATAATGTAGAAGAAAATATTCAAATTAAATCTAATAGAACACACTAAAGAATATAGTACAGTTTGAGGAACATGTCTTTTACTGTATTTTAATACATTTTTGGATAATGTCCAATCGTCTACCGCATTATAAAGAAAAAAAATTATTTTTTTGTCAATTTATTTCGTTGTTATGCACGTGACGCAAAATTAGTTTAAAGGATCACAAAAAGAAAAGAAACCACGTGATAAGAATTTAATAAGTTAAATTCTAAAAATTAATCTTTAAAAATTCACCAAAAATCAGAAAACTGAGGCAAAGATTTGAGAAAGATTTCATTTGAAAGGAATTTTTATGATATTTCTCGTGATATAAATTTTATAAACCGCAGATTATTATTTTAAATGCAAACTTTAAAGAATGTTACAAAAACAGATTAAACATTTAATTTGAAAAAAATCTAAGAAGAATTTTCAAAAATCTTTGGTACACCCCTACAATATAAGAAGAATCGCCATGCAAAATTTCAACCCTTTGGGTCCAGCGGTTTGGTCTGTGCGTTATGTGTCAGTCAGTCAGTCACGGAACTGTTTTATATATACAGATAAGCCTATTTGGAGTCATTTACGGCTACCTCGACATTACTAAGTAAAAAAAAATTCCTTTTTGAATAAATTTAAAAAAAAGTAAAATGCTCCTAAAATTAGATACAAAGATAAACATTGAAAGATTGCAAATAAAATACTAGCTGAGGGTAAATATTCTATTTTAGGCTTCAGTAACGATTATAAGCATTTTAAAAATTGTATTGGATGAATACACCTGTTAAAAACTGAAAATCAAAATATGACTTACGAAATTGCAATTACGTGAGATCCCGAAGGTAATAAATGAACTCATTAGATGGCAAGACAAAGTAAAAAAATTTAAAAAGTTAAAACTAAACTCACACTTATGGGAAGAACGAAATTATATATTTGTATGCCTTGATTACGTAAGAAAACATTTATTGAGGTAGAAAAAATAGAAATTTGACAGATCATAATACGTTTAAAATCTTTTGAACGTTTGACAAAGTTCTTCCTCCCTTTCCTCTCCAAAGAATTATTAATACTGACTACCTTAAATGATAATGCATAAATGATAACTTCGGAAATTAACGAGTTTTGATACCCTAAAAATAATACCTTCGACGTTCTAAAATGCCGAATAGTTAGGATCAAATTTTCAACCAGGAGAAGAACTGTAACTGAGATAGTGACACCGTGATGTAAATCATATCCAACAATTTAAACTAAATCCGTCATTTTTTTCCAAATATATCACTGCAGAAAAGACAGAAAAAGATGTACAGGTTAAGTAAATACTTTTTATTCTTGCACGAAATTATTAAAAATCGAGTTAGTCACAAAGTTATATAAATCATTTATTTTATGAGAAAAATGGGGTCAACAGCGCTTAAAGTTTGGAGAGACTGAGAGATATTTCTGCAATATGGCAGATGTTGATACGTCATTTTTTTATGTTTTCTGCAAATTTAAAAAGTCACTTTTGTTGTGAAATATAAAATCGCTCAATTAAGTTTTTCAACCCAAATATTATTTAGTTAATACTCATATTCAATCTCAAGCCTAAGGCTGGGCTTCAATGAAAATTTTCAATTAGGGATTAAAATATCCAATTAGGGACCAAGTATTACCTCTTTCATACATAACAGCATTTGCCAATACGAATAACTTAGTATTATTTCATAATTCCACTATCAGCTTTTGCCACATTAAAGAACCAATTTTAAGTGTGGCATATCAACTTAAAACATAAAATTGAATTTTTCGGACCTATCTGCCATAACGTCACAGATTTAAAGATTTTCCACATTCGTCGCCGCCCATAAGGCCGCTGTCTACTAACCCTATTAGATTCGCTCGGCTCAGTGTTAACCTATGGAGAAATTGTGTTCAAGGATTGCCGACTTGCACTGATGGATTTTTAAAAAAAAAATTGCACTCCTTAATAGAGGAAGAAATTTTACATCTGGGAGAATTTTTCATTTTTTTTTTCAAATTGCAAATAATATTTTTAAATTCAAATTATTCTGGGAAAAAAACTGGTATAGTGTTTAAGACGCTCCTAAATTCCTTTGGTGGATGAGATTTATAAAATGAATCCTGTTGCAAGGTGCAGAAAATTTCAGGCTGTTTGAAAATACCATATTTGTTGGATTATCAGCATTCATGTAGCTTTACATAGTAGACAAGTTTTCTCCTTAGGTTAAAATTGAGGTGAGCGAATCCAATAGGGTTAGTACACAACAGCCTAAACGCCCTAGAATGAATCGGTTTACCACATTAAATGGGGTGTCATTTGACTTTGCAAATCTCCCATATCAATGCTAAGTAACTGAGAATTTTCTTACTGGTATCGTTTTATTTTACACGGGTAAATGAAATTTTTTCAACACTGACTCTGGAAGTTGATCTTTTCAACTCTAATCACGAGGTTTGTTTGCAGTTTGCTTAAAAATATATATTAAAAAATATATTTGATTATACAGAGATAAAAGTCAAAAACTGAATCTTCTGTGAAGAATCAACAACTCCAAATAAATATCTCAATTTGGAAAATTACGTGTTCTTCAGATAAATATCTCATTTTCATACCAAAAACAAAGGCCACAAAAATAGAAATTTGTATGTTTAAGAATATGTATATACTAGCTAAAAACCCGCACTTCGTTACGGAGTACATTCAAATTAGATACAACGGTCAATGTATGCAATTAATGCCAAAAATATGTTTAAATATATTTACAATAAATACAACTATCAATGTATGAAATTGATGTAAAAATATATATAGATATATATTTATAAAAAATCACAAGGGATATTTTTATAGACAAAATAATGTAGAAGAAAATATTCAAATTAAATGTAATAGAACATACTAAAGAATATAATACAGTTAATATAGTACAGTTTGAGGAACATAATATCATTAATTGTATTTTAATATTTTTTGGATAATGGCCAATCGTCGGCCGCATTAGCAAGAAAATTTTTTTTTTGTCTATTTAGTTGTTATGCACGTGACGATAAATTTATTTTAAGTACCACAAAAGAAATCACGGGATCAGCATTTAATGAATTAAATTCTAAAAATTAATCTTTAAAAATTCACCAAAAATCAGAAAATGGAGGTAAATATTCGAAAAAGATCTCATTTTAAAGGAATTTTTAGGATCTTTCTCGTGATATAAATTTTATAACCCTCAAATTATTATTTTAAATGAAAACTTTAAAAAAGTTACTAAAACAGCTTAAAAATTTAATTTAAAAAAATCTAAGAAGAGTTTTTCAAAAATCTCTCTTAGTGCACCCCTACACAATAAGAAGAATCGCCATGCAAAATTTCAGCCCTTTAGGTCCAGCGGTTTGGTCTGTGCGTTGTATGTCAGTGAGTCAGTCAGTTACGGAACTGTTTTATATATATAGATTAATTTGAAAACTTTCTGCGTGGAAAATTTTCTGCAGCTTTACGTGGGGTTTCGAAATCTGAGAACTCAAATGATGCTTCATTATAATACTAGGACTTGTTTTTCAATCTGTTTCGTCACAGATTTTGAGAAAAAATGTTTATTCTTTTTGATCTCATTTTCATTTCAGAATATTCAGTGAAACTATTCACTACTGACACGAAAACCTTTTAAAATCATGAAATTGAATATTTATAATTGGATAATGAAATCATTACTTTATCAACGTAGCTATGATCAACTACGTTTCTTTTTTTTCTGTTTACAAATTTACAAGCAAACACATATCCACGTGCTGCAGCGGGCAAGGTCAAGGAAAAAAAATACACCTGAATTGTTTATTGTTTTATTTCACTGGAAGAAGCATGCCAAGAGAGTGACATAAGCCTCACATTTACCCTTTCCTCGATTCAATTTCGTATTCAAACTTTTTTTTCACGCAAATTGTTGATGCGACGAAAGCAAACACTTGTCGCCAAACTGATGCGACTGCACAAAAATGAAAAAAAAAACCCTGATAAATGTTAATATAAAAAAAAAACTGCGCAGAATTTTTGCGCCAAAATATTGAAAATCAAGTACAATTAACCAGTGTGAAAGAAAAATTCTTTGAATCCTATCCTAAGAATAGGTAAATTGCAAAGGGTTAGAGGGGAGATAGTATGATTTAGTCACGTTGAATGCTATATGAGACTAGCGAAGGCGAAAACAGATTGTGCAAGAAATCTATGGATCAGAAAGTCTTTCGGAAAATGTAAGGGAATATGATCATTAGGAAAATCGACTCCCATTGTTCCCAAATTTTACCTTTATTTACCCTTTTTTATTCTGTTTTCACATAAGATTTTGGATTCGTTCTGTCAATCTTACACATAAGAAAGATTAGAAAAGAAATCAATCATAAAACTGCAGATATTACGAAATATCAAGGTTGGAGCTAGCGTAACAATTCATCTTCAATTCAATTTTCAAATAATTTGTAATCGATCATTTTTGCTTTCCTGCATATTTACATCAAATTGGTGAATTTAATTCAGACATACAAATTCCTCTCCATCACTCAATTATCTTTTTGGCTGTTTGGCCGTCCCATTAACCAAAATTGATTGGATATACATGCGATCCACCAAGAGAAGTAATTGAGAAAGATATAAACGGGCTAATTATTACAGAAGCATATTACAATTTAAAGATGCTAAATTAAAATTTGATAAAAAAAGTAATTAAAAGCATGCATTTAAAATTATTTTTATACACGCAAATCTTTACGTCATAAAATTTTGCTAAGGTTAGAGAAAAGAATAGAAATTTGAGAAAACGTGACGTGTTTAAGCAAACATCCAGAAAACATTTAGCATATACCTTTCATCTCAGAAGCACATTTTAAATATCAACTATCGCATATGGTAAAACCTGCAAATAATAATTTTTGGAATTATAGTACTATTAGGCCTCTGGAAAGTTCATAACCTGAAATTCTGAGGGTCAAATTATTAAGGTTGCAATGGACGTCCCATAGAAAACCATTTTGCCATTCCAGGATGTACGACTTGCAAATATATTCACCGTACCAGGCGTACCGTTAGCGTACCATTAGCGTACCAGGCAACCTTGGGCCAAGCTTTCTCACTTTTAATAACTCCTCATCAAGGCATGGCCGATGAGAACGGTAGACGAAAAGGAATTGCAAATGCGAAATTTTTCTAAATTTTTAATTCTGACTGACAAAGTGCAGTCATCCAACCTAATCCGGAAAGCTATCGTCTATCAGGAATTGTGGTATAAAATTTAGGGTGCTTGAAGATAACAAAATGCATAGAGAACGCCAAGCTGCGTGGAAAAAACTGCATATACCAGAGGTGGGGAACGCGCGGCCTCAGTGATCTTCTTGTGCGGCCTTCAAATTATTTTAGGAATTGTTGCTATGTCAGTTATTTATAATTTAATACTATTAATTTTCTATTGTATTTCTTTATATTGTTAAAATTATTTAAAAATACTTCTTTATTATTTTTATTTGAAGTGGTATTTAAATATGTAGTTGTTTATTAAAATTTAAAAATCTGGAGATATATATGTGCTTACATAAATAAAAATATCAACAGTGAAATATAAAAAATTACAGTGGTATCTATGAATCTTATAATTTAATAAAAAAATTAATTAATAATTAATGTTATAACAAGTTTTTACCCTTATGTGAATACAAAAATATTTTATATTGTAACTTTTTAAGTCAAATAGTAAATAAATAAGGACTTAATTTTTTGTTGTTATTTTTCTATATAATGCACCAAATTGTTAAAACTATACCTAACTATAATAGTTTCATAAAAGTCGCATTTATAAGTACATCAACTTATGCGGCCTCCTTTATTTCTACCTAATTTACATGTGGCCTCTAATGGTAAAAAGGTTCCCCCCTTCTGGCATATACATACACCCTCAGCATACTTATCGGTTATGCCTTGCATAAAAGCCGATAATAAAGGCGAAGCTTATGTCCGAGGCTGCTTGGCACGGCCAAAGCTGCTATGCATTTTGTCATCTTCAAGCACTCTAAATTTTGTACAATTCGCGAGAACCGATGTGTATTTCCAAAGTGGGCTAGTTTATTACACTTTGCCCGTCACCAGTAAAATTTAGAGAAAATTTGCATTTGTAAATCCTTTCCGTTGAGCGTACTCATCGACTACGCCTTACTGGGGAGCCCATAACAAGGAGGAAACCTCAGGTGCAAGGCTGGTTAGTACATTGAAGGTGTATATTTTTTTTGCAAATGGCTCCGCCCAACTGGTTGTGCTCTACGCGTTTTCTGATGTACGGCTCGGTTGAAACTCCACCCTTTTATGCACTTTCCTTCTTTGTACAGCTTCTGGCCCATCCGTTACATTTGTCTGCAGCAGTACGTGTGTGAGCCGATCTTATACTTTGTTATAGAATGTATAAAGCAGTTTCTGTTAGTTAAACTGTTGCGTCCTTCGACAGCCTAGCATGTTTCCTGCCTCAGCAAAACTTGCTCATAAGGTTATATTTTTTTACTCGGGGTGAATTAGTGATTAGTGCTATCGATAGTCCAGTGGGGGTAGTAAAAAAAATAATAAATTTCAGATTAAACAAAATTTTACAATATTTCCTTTTAGTCCCTATATATGATTCAGTTTCTAATTGTATACTATCGATTTTCTCTATCATTGAATAAAATTCTTTCAAACGTTGACACATTTATGCGCATTTACATAAGTATCCCTTTATGTACGTGCACCTCATAATGATGTTTATTTATGTCAAAATGTGAAAACTCGATGAATGTAAAGCCAAATCAGCTTTATTGTTGCTTGAATTACAACTACAAATACGACTTAGTGATACTATCTTCTATTGCAAAGGAATAACCATGAAAGTGAAAAAATCGACGCTGAGGCTACATTAGTAATGAAAATAATATAAGATTAAATTGTTCCTTTCGATATCCTATCAACTGCAAAAACTGTTATCTTTAATCTAAAATAAAAATCATAAAATATGCTTTAAGTATTGATATACTGGTTGCATATTTTCATAGAACAGGAATAAATTTGATTTCCTCCGTATTTTTAAGGAAGAAAGTCACTTTGTTGACATACCATTATGGAAAAACGTAAAAAGACGATGATTGTGCCACAGATATCACGTGACCTAGATGAACCTTAATACCCTGCTTTCCGGGCAGGTGTATTGACCAATACATTATCAAGCTATGCCATAAACTTACGTCACAAACTTCAAAAATCATTAGTGGATACATATAAAATTAAAACAGTTGTATAAATAGAGGGCAGAGTAGATGGTTGACATGCATGTACGGAACCATGCAACTCTTGAAATCGTGTACAGATCTGCACGAGCCAGTAAAAAAATGAAAAAAAAACTTACTCTTACTCTAAGTGTTCAGATAGATATTTTTGATTGTATTTCTTTTCTTTCTGTACAAAACGTCGATTTAAACTTCTGAAATTTACACTCCTGGCGAAATAACAAAATAAAACCCGTTCACTACTAACTAGAAATATTTTAGATTTTGATTTTTAAATTCTACGATATTCTACGATATTTTAATAAGTTTTTTCGCAAATTTTTAATAATTTTGTTTGCTTCTTTTAATGTAAAATTATCTAGGGTTACAATCGAAAGATAAATCTGATTAATATACGTTTTAATTTGAACAATGACATCGCTGTAATAATATAAGTATGAAAGTAATTAAAAATATGTTCACATATTCTTAAACTGGGTGTTGAAAAACATTAGCTAAAACCAACTTCAATTCTGAGAAATTGGGTCAGGTCGGTCCCGTTGTTATTCAACTGCAATGTAAAAAATCCATAAAATCAACGGCTAAGAAACTTCTTGGTTCTATTACTTTACCGTTAAGGAAAGTTCTATTACTTTACCGTTAAGGAAAGCTCTATTACTTTACCGTTAAGGAAAGCTCTATTACTTTACCGTTAAGGAAAGTTCTATTACTTTACCGTTTCTATTACTTGGTTCTATTAGTTTACCGTTTTGGAAAGAACCCGAAAAAGGTGATAGAGCTTACAATTTATACAATCGACAAATGCCGACATAGATTCGTATTACTTAGTCAGTGCAATGCATTTACCCAGCCTGAAGCAAGTCTTATCCAAGCACATCTTGATACTACAAAGAATACGACCTAAAAGTGGACCTGGAAGACAATGGGTTGGATGGACGGTTTATGACACTAAGGCCGTCTGCACACGGGGCAACTCAAAAGAAACTGATAACTGACTCGAATCACAAACCAGTCCGTGTTGAGTCGTAACCTATGTAATTGAATGGAGCCACGCACACGGCGCAACTGGTTACAAACCCGGTCGACGGGTTTGTAACCAGTTGCGCCGTGTGCGTGGCTCCATTCAATTACATAGGTTACGACTCAACACGGACTGGTTTGTGATTCGAGTCAGTTATCAGTTTCTTTTGAGTTGCTCCGTGTGCAGACGGCCTAAGGTCAGCTTTTGCTAAAACAGACTGGGAAATTCAATTAAAAGCTTTATCTGATCACAGACATCCACGTCACCTACTGGAAATGAACCTGTAGACTTCAAATGACTACCGAGTTAGACGAAATACAGTACTAGCTCAAATCCAGAAAAGAGGATTTACCACTGCAGTCTCCCTCCCTTGGACGGAAATAAATTCATTGTGGAAAAGAATTCACGAATTGGAGCATCAAAGGCCTTCAGTAGTAATATTTTATTATTAAACTACACCCTCTAAACAGTTCAGACAGTTTCAGTTGTTTCATTCTTGAAATATATGCACACACTCAATTAAAGGTAGCTAATCTCGTAAAAAAAATTATTGATGTTCAGATCTTAACGGTGTGGCACAACAAATGCATATTTCGTAGTGATAGTTTAATTTTTAAAAAAATTACAAAATACTTGAAATGACATTAAATACTCCAAATCTTGAATTCATTTTCTAAAGTAATTTAGTTTTCTAAAGGGAAGTGGGGGGGGGGGCTACAGATAAAAAACCCTTCTCGCGATTTCACAAAACCCGGAACTGCACTGCTTGCCATTAAAATTGCAACACCAAGAAGGAGGGATGATACAAACGTTAAATTCGCATGAAAGGAAGAAGATGCTGGGATATGCAAATGATTAGTATTTAAGCGCAATTGAACGCCTGAGGGAGAAACGGCATCTCAAACTCTCTATAAAAGGAAAGTTACGCAGCGGGTTTCTCATTCCGAAATCGCATTTGAATGTTGGTTGTTTGTGAGAAGATCGTGTTACGCCTCTTATAAAAAGGAGAAACGGCTACCAGCACGTGTTGGAATACGATAGCGGCCGGATCGTAGCCTATCTAGAGTGCGGTTTATCTTTCCGCGACATTGCTACTCACATTGGTCAGAATCCAACGGCTGGTCAAGCAAATATAGAATCGATGGGTTCAGGAGGGTCATACTGAACGCCATGCAGGATCTCAACGGCCTCCCACCGCTAACGCCTGAGAGGACAGACATGTTGTCAGGTCGGCCTTGCAGGATCGTACAACCACATCATGGTCCTTGAGTCAGGAAATGGGCTTGTTTGCAACACGACAAGTATCCGCAAGGACAGTGCGACGACGTCTGGAGCAGCACGGACTGTATGCACGGCGACCATTATTACGGCTTCCTTTGACACTGCAGCATAGAAACACACAACGACAGTGGTGCAAACAATGACAAAACTGGATACAGGAGTGGCACCACGTCGTCTTTTCAGACGAGTCCCGGTTCTCCGTGCAGCATCATGATGGACGTATCCGTGTCTGGAGGCACCGAGGAGAGCGTACGCGGCTTTCTTGCATTCGATATCGTCATACGGGCCCTGCACCTGGTGTGATGCTATGGGTAGCCATTGAGTACACGACACGAATACCTCTTGTTCTCAGATCTTAAGGCCGGTGGCTGTGCACTATCTTTGATGCGTTGGGGACGTCACCTTTCAACAAGATAACGCAAAACCGCATGTTGACCGTCGTGTCCTGAACTACTTATACACAGAGGGTGTTCGACTGTTGCCCTGGCCAGCACGCTCTACAGATCTCTCACCCATTAAAAGCATCTGGTCATGGGTTGCTGAGAGACTGGGCTGCCAAAGCTCTCATGCTACTACGATTGATAAAGTGTGGTATTGACTTGAAGCAGCAAGGAATGACTTGCCTGCATCTGTCATCCAAGCCCAGTCAACGCCTCCTTCAAGAGAAGGCCCGAGCACGCTCGGTGTGACGTCATGAGATTAGGCTGAGTTTCAACGCCGATCGGAGCTACTGATGGTGCTTTAGTTTCAACAACAATCAAAAATTGTTGTTGATTTATCATTTAGGGTTATTAATAGCAAATTAATGTTTTTTTTATAAACATATATTTGTTCTCAGTCACAGAACTTACACTGCTGTTTATCTACTCTATCAATTATTTGGGAATTTATTCATACAAATTTTTAAAAAAATGTTACCTCCAAGATATACAATGAGACGTTTTTTTCTTTTTTGAGCAACTTAAAATACATTAATGACATTTGATAGTCACATTCACGAAATTAAAAACAAAACAAAACATTTTTCTTTCCTTTTTAAAAGAAATCTGCTTAAAATATCATAAATGTTTAAAACATACACACAAATATGTTTTAAATTCTCTAGTACAATAGGAAATTCAAGCATGAATTAAAATACCCAGAATTTAAAAAATTTCACCTACCTATTTGCATTCACATAATCTCAAGAAATTAACATATTTCCTCTAAAATATGGAGGATTTTTTTACTGTATTAAATTTCAAATGAAAAGTCATAAATGATTTTTTAAAAACCAACACATTCACACATTTAAACAAGTTTGTAATTTCCAAAAGGAAAGGAAAGTGAAGAACCCCAGAATTTTTTATTATTTATACTTTATTTACTATTTAGAAATGCATTGATAAAATTTTAAGAAATTTCCACATTTACCCCAGGAAATATACTTAAAATGAGTTCATCTGACTTCAAAAAATAGAAAAATGTTCTCCAAAATTTGAAGGAATTATTTTTAAAAAAATGCTCAAATAAACTGTCATAAATGAGGAAAACAAAACACACATTTTAACAAGATTTTATTTCTCCAAAACAAAACAAAACAGAAGCATGATTCTTTACATTTGATATTAAAGCTACATATAAACAATGAAAAATTTATTATTTAATAAGAGTAATTATAATCATGGTATTTACAGAAAATTAAGTTTTCAAATGTGTTAATTTTTAAGTGTTTCGAGTTTTCTTTTCTTACTTTTAGATTCTGCCCTTTCTTTGCGTTTCTCATCTAATATATTATTTTTTATTTTGCAAAAATTTTTCAAAATTATATTTGTTGAAGCCCAAATGATTTGTTTAGTGACCTGGTCGCTTCCATGGTTTTGTGGACAACCATCTAAATCTAAGCATATTTCTTTTGACGAAAGTATGTTTAAAGTGTTATTGACTGCAAATAGACGTTGATTAACTATTTTTAAAAATTCACATTCAAATTCTTTTAACAATTTTGATAAAATAATATAATTATGAATTATCATGTAAATGATTTTATGATGTGGATGACGTAATGATCCTCGATCTAGGTTCCTTATTAAAATATATTTTTCACTGAAATCTAAGGATTTGTTTATTGTCAATTTAGTTTCACAGAAAGAACAATTGATTTTATTTAAAACTGAAAACACACAATATCCAGAAATGTAAGCCAGAATTGGCAAAATATCTTGTACCTTTTCAAAATCAGTATCATTAACAGAAACAATTAAAGAGGTAAAAAAACTTTCTTTCAAATTATCATTTGACATATTTAAATCACTATAATCAATGGCCTGAAATTTTAATAATGGCATTAAATTTTGCATTCTTATTTTTGATTCATTTTCAAATAACTGGGCTATTGTAATGTTATAATTTGAACCAGAATATTGCCTATATTTACCAAACCTGTCTTCTAAGGGATCTGTTTGGAATTTGCCTGTCAACAAGTACTTAAAATTTAATTCCTCAACACAATACTGTGTTATATTTAACATTGCGTTTAATGTTTGGGTAATAGCTTCATGGGTTTCTTTACTTAGACGGCCAGTATCCATTTTTAATATTTTCCATGTATCTAACCACTCTATCATATTCTCGATAAATTGTATTTTAATGTCATTATCTGAAAAGGTCAATGGCTCCTGAAATTTGTTCCTCTTGTGAAATCCCTTATCAGGGCTTCTTACATTAAAAATGTCCCACCACTTTGCTATAATTTTAATGTAATTTGCTGTTCCCTCATAATTTTCCAAATTATGTTTTTTCCCAAGTATCATTAAACCTTCAGCAAGGTTTTCATTAAAAATTTGAATAGCCAGTTTGACATTTTGCCTTTCTAAGTTTGTGGGATATAAGCTTTTTATTGTTAAACTATATCCATACTTCACAAAATTGTGAGATTCTATTTCATACATTTTTTTAAGAGTTTTCATTGATGCAGTGCATATGTTATTTTTATCTGCAGGAGTATTATTATCATCAAACCATTTGGGATAATACATATTTTTTTCAAAATTTTTTTGATTCAGCCAATTATTTCTTATACATTTCAGCAAGTGAACAGAATCAATCATAAAAAATAATGGCCTATTAGGATCAACAGGATGAGGGTACACATAATTATGAGTATTGTTTTTAGAAAAATATGACATGGCCTTTTTGTTTATCGAATTGTTATCACTAATTACACAGAAAACATTAAAACCTATATTTTCTAACCCACACACAATTTTTACTATATATGCGTAAAGTGTGTTTGCATCTAACGTATTAACTGGTAGGATATGTACAACATCTTTATAGTTAGAGCAAGCACTTTGAATCATAAAAACATAAGCAGATTTTGCTGCAGCTTTACAGTGAAATGAAACTCCAATAACATTCCCACCCTTATAATCAAAAAAGGGCTTTAAATGAATTTCATCCATCAGTAAAATCACATGCTTTTCATAATCTTTTAAATATGCAGCTTTCTGTTTTATGTAATTTAAAAAATTATCATCAGTTTGTTCAGTCATTGGACTTAAATTATATTTTAAAATTAAACGTTTTATTGTGCTAGGGTGTGGGATTATAACATTACAACTACTACGCAAAAAATGATATGAATGGGGAGATATGGAATATAAAAGTGTGTAAAAAATTAAACTTTCAGAATTGTAAGCTCTTTGGTTGATACTTACATTCATTAACTCAATTTGTTCAATTAAAAATGTTAACATATGTTTTTTCTCATCAAAATCTTTTTTTATATCTGTCAGTATGTCAATAACAATATCTAACCTTAATTCCTTATTACCAACATTAGAAGAATTATCTGATTTTTTCAACAGATCTAATATATCAAATATTACTTTTAAATCAGAAACAATACAAGGAAAGTTATACTGACCTATTTTGCTCAACTTTGTATTTTTATAAAACACTGATACAGATAAATCCTTATCAACACAAACAGAATAAGTTATTTGCGGATTTGGCAACTCAATATGTGCAAAAATAATATTGTTCTTCATATCCACAAATGTCCAGTAGTTGTGCAGTTCATTTTCTGATACACAAATTGAAAGTTCGGCTAAAGAATTGAAATTAAATTTCAATTTTTCAACTTCAGCAAATTCCAAGCTCTCTTTAATAGCTTTAGACAACACCTCTTCTTCTTTCCTAACAAGTGGAGAGACAGTACTTTAGTATATTACAAATAAAACAGTTTTTTTTAATATGCATTAAAAATAATTATCTGCATAGAAATTCAGTACATTTTAAGCTGTTTTTCTCAAGACTACATTAAGAAAAGAAAAAAAAAACATATTTAATATAAATGTATTTCAATATATAATTGAAATTGTAAATTCTAAAAAAATTTTTTAATATATATTTTGCATATTTACCTTAAATTTTTTTCATCTCTACTTTCACGGTATGTTATTTGATTTGTCAAATAAGATGGACATCCGGGAAATATGCATGGAATTGCTCCTTCTCGCAATCTTGGTTTTTCTAGCTTAACATAGACTCTTTCACCATTTGTTGAATTCCAAAAGTCTGTGACTCTTTGAATATCAGTTTCAGTAAAATGCAATTCACAGACCTGAAAATAAAACAAAGCTACATCGTGAAATTTGCTGGAAATATATAAAATATTTATGGACCAGCTACATTTTAATAATAATTTTTAATAACATATCACAATTGTAAATTCACAATAATAGAAAGCATAAGCTGATTTATAATTTTTCTAGAAGGAAAAAAATATTTTAATTAAAAATTTATTTATTCATAGAGAACTTACTACTCTTAATGAGATTTTTAATTAAAATTCTTCATTCTTATATGGTTATAGCAACATTATTATATTTGCAATACATTTATTATTCTTTATTTACTGTTCATTATTATATTTACAGAAATTACTCAAATATAAGTTATATTATAAATAATCTGGTTGTTAAGTCCTGATTTAATCTTACATAAACTTAAGCTACAAAATATTTAATAACAATAATAGAGATTACTTACCCGAGAATTCTTGTTCACAATCAGGTTCTTTCGAGGAATACTTGTAATCCACTTTTTTAGTAACGATTCGTTAGTTGGAAAAGAGAAAATGGAAACTTTTTTATCTTCAGAGTCATAATTTCCATTGCAGAAAGGTACAATACATTTGTACGGCATTGTCAGAAATATTACTGCAGTAATTAAAGATTTAATTCTCAAAATTGTCAAAGCACGGACAAAGAAACATTCAAATCTGGAGCGAACAAAGAATACTGAATTCCGCCAACATTACGCCAACACGCACATTCGTGCTAACACCCCCTTGTTCGTGCCCGTTATACGCATATCTCGCTTTTGTGTTTGGCGACGGAATGACTTGGAAAAGTACATATCGATACGCGATAAGTTGCAGTTTCTGGTCAGAGTAACAAAGCGGCGTCAGCCTACTCTCACTACGTCATCACATTTTCTGGCAAACCGTGCTCAGGCCTTCTCTGTTTAGGGGGTGTTGGCCCAGTTCGACTCGATGCCTAACAGGGTTAGAGCCATTTTAGCTGCCAGAGTCGGCAGCTGTGTGTACTAATTTCGAACCCTGTATACCCCCAAATTGCCTACAAATTTAATCAAGTATATTTACTACTATGCTGTATACGTGCGATAAGTAAAGTTTAGCTATTTTCTTTCCTTCCTGGTGTTGCAATTTTAATGGCCAGCAGTACATTTTGGAGTCTGCCGATTTGAGTTCTGCCGTTGGCCTGGGTTAATTGTGATCGGACTGAACTTTAAAATGTCTGTTCTGATTTTTAACAGAATAACCAGCAAAATTATTGCCTTGCAGGGCTTAGAATCTTCCGTCTGAGTAGATCTTTAAAAACTCCAGCTTCCTCCTCTCATTTTCCTTCCCAAATAAGTATAACTCTTTAACCTTTTGAATGCATATTTTTTATGTAATAAGTTTTGATTTTGAAAAGAAGCTATCTACTTTTCCCGTCAGCTGTTGAATTCGCACAAATTTCAAGACTCACTCGAAGTTCCACACCTGCGAGTGACATCCACCGAAAGGTCACGTCATTCACCTGACAAACATCGAGAAAAAGAAGCGTGCAGAGACGCACGATGAAAGCTGAAAGGAAAATTGTAAGTAAACAAAAGTACGCTGTAACTGGTGCGTGGGAAGTTTGAAGTTTCAAAGTCGACTTCTTTTGATAAAAGTCGGATTCCGCAACTCTACTCAATTTAACACAATCTCTTTGTCTGTTTGTTCTCCCTAACTTCTAATGCCCCTTGACCAATCATCGCCTAATTTTTTATAGTCACTACCTGGAATCCTGCTAAAAATATAGGCTTCATTGGGTCTCTGATGAAAGTCGGATTCAACATTCTGCTGATTTGACACAGAGTTTCTCCGTCTGTTTGTTCTTATAGAATTCTAAAGCCCCTTGACCAATCAGCGCCCAATTTTATATAGGCACTACCTGGAATCCTGCTAAAAATATAGGCTTCAGGCTTCCATTCCTTTCGGATCCACCTGATCTCCCTCACATTTTTTTATCTTCATATCATTCATATCATTTCATATCATTCTAGAACGAATTTCTGCTGTCGGCCACCAGATGGCTTGGTTTCGTAAGGTCAACAGTACGTTTTTCGCTCTAGAATAGGTACGGCAAAACATTTACCCGATTTCGATGCGGAAGAGAAATTCATAAATATTTAGTGTCACAAATAAATTTTCCGTGTCCTTATACTATGTATTTGGCCTGACGATTTCCGAACGGCTAGAGCACAAGTCTCAAGAACCAAAGTAAACGAGTTCGAATTGCGCAGTAGGCAATGGGTGTAGTTTGTAGCCGTTAGTATACACATTTGAGAACACGTCGCTGTCAGTTTAGATTTCGCGTGGCAAAAGATGTCCGTTACACTCCAAAAAAACAGTAATATATATATATATACTTTTATAGCCTACAAAAGGTAAACACAAAAGGAATTTGTAAGTATAACAGAAACAATCAGAACTAATTTCAGTATGTTATTGTTTGAATTCCTTTTTTTGAACAGTGCCATGTAACATTTCTTCCTTACTGTTATTTCTTATAAATATTTTAGAAGCAAGAACAACGCTGTGTTGTTAATCCTATTTTGTGATAGACTTAAGATTTTTTTTCCCTTAGGAAAGTATTTTTCAAAATGCGAATTCTTCTTTTCATGCAACCTTCATACAATTTAATTACAAACTCACTGCTATCCTCTTATAAGTATACCTTTTCCGCATCTAAACAACAAAAATATGATGTTCATTCAGAGGCGGCTCCAGTCCAGAATTTGGGGGGGGGGGGGCAATGTCGGCTCTTAGGGTTATATATATATATACACTGTGGCGCACCCAGGGGGTGAGACAAGGGGCCCTGCCCCCCCTCCCCCCAAAAAAAAGAAATAGATATTGCATTATGAATATTGAATTTGCATTATAAATATTTCATCCATTCAACTCGGCCTCCTCCAAGATTAAATCCTGAGTGCGCCACTGAATACAGTAGAGTTTTCCGATTTACAGTAGAGCTATCCGATATACAGTAGAGTCCCGATAGTCCGAATTGATTGGGACCAAACCCTTTTCGGATTAACGAATTTTTCGGGTTAAAGCGAAATCATTCTTAAAATATACTTAAATTGCATAATAAAACGTGATTACATAAGTATTACATATTACGTGTGATTAGAGTTTATTTTATAAGGTCTGTCTAAACATTACCAAATCTCCGGACAAAATGGGTGATAAGAGAGCGGAACGTTGCCTAGTTCAGTACAGTAGAGTAAGATTTTAGACTATCAGTAGATTTTTCAATTGGTTTTGAAAGAACCTGTCAACGTGTCAGACGAATGTGAAGGTGAAGCAGACGGTAACAGCGAGCAGAGGCTACCCCACTCAGACGCCGCATCTGCATTGGATGTAGTGCTATATTATAGGCTACGTAGAACAACACTCCGCCGCGACCAGAGCGGACAGCATTTTTCTGATGCGTTGGCGTAATTTGGCTTCAAGGGAGAGGTATTAATCTCTTCGACAAAAAAATTTAAACAGATTTTTTTAAACCAATGTAGTTCAGTAATAATTAGTTCAGTACATTGTCTAACTTTCAATTTTCTTGTGATTTTCAGAAACACACTTTATATTACTTAGTATCACTGTGGTTTTATTCTAACCTTTGTTCTTTTTGACTTTTGGTTTCGGATTAAGCGGACTTTCGGATTACCGAAGTTCGAATTATCGGGACTCTATTGTATATATATATATATATATATATATATATATATATACACAGGGTGTCCATAATTAAAGTCCCACTTTCAAAAAGCTGCAAAAAAAGAACCACTGGTTCCAAAAGTTCCAAAATGTATCAATGTAACATTTTGGAACTTTTTTTTATTAAGCCAAATCGTTTCCCCCTTCTTTCAGTATATTCAGTTCAAATTTGAAGTCATTCTGACCAGTAGTTCTTTTTTTGCAGCTTTTTGAAAGTGGGACTTTAATTATGGACACCCTGTATGTATATATATATACAGGGTATATATATATATATACAGTATATATATATATATATATATATATATATATATATATATATATATATATATATATATATATATATATATATATAGATAAAGAAATAAACATCGTCTCATTTTAAATTTAAACTCATCTAATATTAGGTCTATGATTATATAATTTTAGGCTATGAAAAAAAAAAACCCGCCGGGCTTTTTAATTGCTCCCCCCCCCCCCCTTGTAGCCGCCATTGTGCCCATTTCCTTTTCCGTTTAAAGCCTACGATTTAAAAAAAATAAATAATATTTTTTTCAAATTCCTCTCGCGAACGTGGTTGGAATTTCTCCCCCGCATCTCTGTGTTGTCTCACGGACTGCGTAAAACACCGAATGATACGTTAAATATGAGTTTCTATGTGTTACTACGAACTATACGTTAAATATGAGTTGCTCACGGCGTTGCGTCATGACGCTGCCATCAACCCCCGGTCTTCATGATGTCTAGTTTGGACTGACTCGTCTAGCTGTCTAGTCTGGGGATCGCATGAAATTCATCATCTGATCTGACCTCTATTGTTCGCCGCCCGGAAAAAGAAATAAGATGCACGAGATCGTAAATTCGTGCTGGAAAGTTTCCCGCGTATCTAGCTGCACGGGACGACCTTGTGCCAGGGTTGGCAAGCAGTCTCGTGAGATAGACACGTGAATTGCCCTGAGCGATAGAGGATAGTTTAGTTGAGGACGAATCTGTGGGTCAAAGAAAAGGAATACGAGTCAATTCACGAGGCTTGTGGACTTTATCAAGGACAAAGGTCTTCGAGCTACATTTTTTTGTAACTTCTGTTTTGAAGGGAACACCTAGTATGTTGAATGATGGAACCAACTGTTAAATGAGGTTAACAGACATCGTCGTTTTGCAACAAGTAAGCGATTCGATACAGCAAATGAGCAATGCAAGCAGAGGATGGGAAGGAAATTTAGGAGTTTCAAATCCCCTTGAATGAGCAAAGCGAATTGCTGATAAATTAATACGTATATATAAAATGAAAATAAGTAAATAAAATGAGAGTATAAATATCAAAATGAAACAAAATACTGTTAAATAGTAAAAAAAAATAAAACAGAAAATAAACAGCAAGATGAATATATTTAGCAAAGTACAAAGAAATAAATATCCCTGCCACATTTCTTCTCTAGAAGAATAATAAAAGTGTTGAATTTTGTAACTGTGAGCAGGAAATCATTGAAAAAAACATTTCCTCGCCTCTCCCCGGTACTTAAAATTTTAAGGACATATACTTTTAATTATTTCTTTACACTTTTAGTATTGGTTGGTTGCTTTACACTTTTAGTATTGGTTGTCAGAGCGTAACGGTCACTTTTGCTACACAAGGGTTGATTAGACCAGGACCTACAGTTTAAAGCCGATTCCGAAAGGCTACAAACATCCATGCCAACAGTGGGACTCGAACCTACAGACTCCGGTACCGAATGCCAGCGCCCTTGCCATTCAGCCATCGTCCGGCTGGGGACTACCTTATGAATTGTCATTGGGTGCTCAATATCTTCGTTTATTCCCTATGTCCTCTACAACATTTCTTGTTAATCCCTTACTAACCCTTCGGCCGGAACATGATTACTTTCACGCTTAGTGGGAACATCTGCCTCTGACGCAGATATAGATGGAATATCTCTTTCCAAGGTATTCATTACTAACTAGAAATTCAGAGGGTATTTGTGGTTTATTACATTTCATGGTAGCCACAATAGTCAAACTATTTCTCCTTAATTCTTGACCAGCTTCTATTGAACAGAACCAATTATCACAGGTTATATTTCGGTTCGTTTTGTAGAGGCATTTAAGAAAATCAGTCTCACTCAGACTTCGTTTCAAACTAGGTAACATAAAGCAGGGTTTGGCCAAAGTCGTTCCCAGAACCTTCAAACACTCAAATCTTGAAAGATTCTCAGCCTTACTGAACATTTTATACAAAATATATGAAGAATATCTGCCTGACAGTCAGATATTTAAACATACTTTAGTGGGAATATTTGTCTAGTAGACAGACAATGTTCTAGAAAAATGGCACGTACCTGAACCATAGAAGGCTGGCGTCACGAATCGCCCTTCCAAATTGAAGACAAGATGTTGACTGAAGCATATGTAGACTCACAGTACCCAAGATCGAAGGGTGGGGGGCCTAGCGTTGAATAAAGAAACCATAGATGTTTGAGAGACAGATGTTCCTGGCCGAAGGGCTAACATCGCTGATTACAACGACAGTAGTAATAATAATAACGTCATATTATAGTAGAATGTTATAAGAACATATAATATTATTCTGATAGATTTCATAAAATCTAAAAATTATTGATAAATTTGTTCATAGCCCATGAAGTTTTAAATAGCAGACATTGCACATTTGGGGACATCTGCATATTTTCGTAATTAATATTAATTACTATCACGATGTTTTGAGACGGCTAAAAATACTCGCATGACCTAAATACCACTAAATCAATATCTGGTCAATAATATTCAACGGAAGCTTTTAAGAAGTCGTTCCCTGTGTACCTTGAAAATTACACTTCTGGCTCAAGGATATAAAACTAGTCATTAAAAACAAATATTTGAATCCATGCATTACGATCGAAGGAGTAGTTTTCGAAAAACAGTAAACTATATATTAGCCGTTTTCAGCACCTAGTTCGAAACAACATGTATCTTATTCATTAATCTTTTAATAACGTTTTTTTTGATGGGTGAAACTTTCAGAAATATCTAGACCGAATCAACAAGTAGATAGATTTCAGAAAATAATTTGTGTTTTGACAACTTATACATTGCAAATCATTCAGCACAAAATTAGAAATTAAAAAACATACAGAATGCATATACAGCCAAACGAAATTAACTGAAAAACTGCACTAACGTTGAATAACTTTTGAAACGTTTCGATAAAAGATTGCACAATTGCAACAAATCCTCATACTGAAAAACAGACAATTATAACTAGCAAAATGTAAATTATTCAACAGAAAAAGATATCAAATAGCAGGAAGATTGTAATGACAGGCCAACGAAATAAACAGAAATTCTGCACTTAGAGCTAAACACAGAGTAAATGCAAGATTCTATAAGAGTAAAAAGAAAACATAGAAGCCTAAAAAGAACACAAATGAAAAGACAGAAATAGGCTGTCTCTTCATTTGTGTTCGTTTACGATTGTATGTTTTCTTTTTGCTGCTACAGAATCTTGCATTTATGGTGCGTTTAGCTCTAAGTTCAGTATTTCTGCTTATTTTCAATTGTATGGGGATCTCGGGGCCTTGGGATGACTTTTGGTTAGACCTGCATCCTATTCAGAAAGTTCCCCCTCGATGTAACTGATTCGGTTAGGCCTCCTGATGAAGAGACCGGCCGGTTGCCTCGTTATATGGTTTCGTTTTTATACTGCTACAGAATCTTGCATTTATGGTGCGTTTAGCTCTAAGGGCAGTATTTCTGTGTATTCTGTTTGCCTGTCATTACATTCTTCCTGTTATTTAATACCTTTTTCTGTTGAATAATTTACATTTTATTAGTTATAATTGTGTTTTGACAGTAATACAAGGATAATTGGCTAAATTAGTTTAGTACGTTATTTCTTTACATCAGTGGTCCTCTACCCTTTCAGCCCCACGAATCCCCCCCCCCCCAAAAAAAAAAAAAGTTAGAAAGGTAAAATGAATACTTCGTGACCCCCCCCCCTCCCCTAGACCCAAACTTTATAACAGCAATAATAAATAACTGAACAAGCGAGACTAATTCAAACTATTGCCTTGATAGCAATCTTTCGCGACACCCCTGGAGGTTGCGCCCCTAGGTTGAGAAAAGGTGATCTACATTATTAACGGAATTTATATGAATATGCTGAGTTATTTCTCGTTAGTTCTATTTTATGCATGGGCGTGCCCAGAAAACATAGATAATTTATAAAACGTCTTGTGTACTGTTACATATGAAATAATCATGGGTTTTAAATGAACGACATTTATAGAGTTCGCTACTTCTACCCTAACTTGGGTATATGTAAATTGAAGTGGCCCTCTAATGAATTAGAAGCAACGCAGTTTCTAAAGTAATAACAATGCTTATTTAAACTTGTAAACAACAATAACTAGCAGCAATATAGGCTGAAAGAACAGGTTCAAACACAGTTCAAGACAGTGAAGTTTGTATACTCACAATATTCAACGCTTAAGTCACGATACTTCCCACCCACTAATACACTATCCTTTGAAATGCCAGATTGGCAAGACTCACGTCAGATTTCGAAGCAAGCTAAGTAATCACTACAAAAGCAATTCGCTTGGACAGCTCCAAACTAACCAGACTCAGACTCTCTCTGAAATCTAGTTGCTCGGAATTTATACCAACGGCCTATGCTGAAATTAGCATAACTTAAGGCTGCTATGTACTAACCCCATTGGATTCGCTCACTTCAATGTTAACCTATGGAGAAAATTTGTCCACGGATTGCCGACGTGGATTCAAAGATTTTTAAAAAAATTGTACTCCTTTACAGAGAAAGAAATTTAGAGAAAGAAATTTTTCAGGTGATCTTCCGCTCATTTCATATTTTAGAAGTTTGCTATGATAATTTAATAAGAAATTAATGTTTAAAATTTGTTGGTCCTGTAAAGTAGTGATACGCAAACTGTGGGTCACGTCCCACATGGGGGGGGGGGTGTCTAAAAAATAATTGGAGGGGTCTCGGGTGGTTTGAAGTAAATTTACATCATATTGAATAATTTAATAGTAAATAAAAATTTGGCTATGATATGCTAATGATTTTAAAATCGCGCCTCTTTTTAATTTTAATCTTTACCCAACTGAAATGCAAATGCATATAAATATTAAAATTTGACGTTTTAGTCGCAGGAGATTTGCTAAAAAAAGTGTAGAAGTTAAGCGAGATTTTTTTTAATGTTTTTATGCAAAGTAAATATGTACCCAAAATTTCCAGTTTATTTATATTTAAAATAGTTTGTCGAAATTTGCTTATTTCTTTTTCTTTTTTTTGTTAAAATTTTTCTAATTTTTTAAAAAATTTGCTAGCAGCAAAAAATTGGTCATTGGGGGTCGAGTGATTTTTTATTTAAAGAAAGTAGGTCGCGATCGAAAAAAGTTTGCACATCATTGCTCTAAGGAAATGGTGCGCAAACTTTTTTCGACCGCGACCCACTTTCTTATATATATATACATAAAATTTTAAAAAAAGGAATGAGAAGTGTGAGCCTGGACCTCAGATAATATTTGCTCAGTATTTGGGGAAATAGGTAAGAATGCTACTCTCGTATCATCTACAGAGTAAATTCTCAATTCTTGTTCGGTTTTGACAGCTAATAATTTAGAAAACCCAGTCTGACACAGATAGGTAGAAGCAAAGGGAAGTATAGCCTTTTTCTGAGGGAGATTTTATTGTTAAACTGTTTGACACTTTATTCAACAATAAAATGTCCTATTTTTTAACATATAAAAATTTAAATTATATATACAAAAATGTGTCATTATAGAAAATTTAAAGCATATTTTTTAATTAAATAATTCAATATGATATAAATTTACTTACTATATGCTACTCCTCCAATTTTTTCGTGAACCACAGTTTCGAACGACTGCTCTAAAGGACTCTAAATCATCAAGGATTATAAAACACACTAGGGAAAGTGTCCCAAATATCGCCTACCCTAACTTGTTTTCGACATTTCATCCACTTTTTAGTTTCTGATTACGCTGGAAACTCAAAGAACATCCCTAAGAACTATTTCCTTTGGTATTCTGAGATCAACCAGCTCCGAAACCAGTGCCAGTTTAAGTTATGTAGCTAAATTGGAAAAACTGAAATTTTCAGTGAACTCCAGAATGGTTCCTAATATCATCTACCTCTGTTCCTGTTACCGCCTACCAGGCGAAATTAGGAGCCCCTGTTAAAAGGCGTTGCTAGCAAAGTCTCTGTTTAATGCACTTTCAAATGGTATAAGCAGAATTAGTATTTGGATGTACCTACCTGGTCATTCATTGGATTCTGATTCTTTGGAGCCAAAGTTTACTGACACAACAGCCAAAACAACTTCAGACGCCATATAGTTTCTGTTGTCAGTGATAAGAGCGTTGTAGCTATCGCCGCTGTTAGTACAAACCCAGAACTACTGCATTTTCTCATACATAGCGCGAATCATACTTTAGAAACATGAGTAGGCGATATTAGGCACAGGGGCGATATTTGGGACACCTACCCTATTATACTATACTGTAATTGAACTCGGTTCATGTTAAATGGTGTTAACTCCAGTGAGAGTTGCAGTTGGGTAGGATATAGATGTTTTTCAACCTTCTCTTGTGTTCTGTACCCCTGAAACCTCCCCCCTCCTTCGCTTGCGATTGTGAATAGTCCACTGCATGTCCTTCTGATTTGAAGTCAGAAAAATGACATGACCCACTCTCACTACCAGCGTATGTACACACAGTTAGTATTTATTTTATACATCTATCTTATTCCATATCTCCTTTCACTGTCTACAATTTATCTAACTTCAAAACAGAAAAGTCTGTGATGAAAAACTACGTTAAGGAGTCCCCGTTAAGTCGACATATTTAAAAAAACATATGATTATTCATCCCGTTGAAGCGCGCAAGCAATGTTAAAGATATGGCTAAACTGAACTGATACAAAACACTGTGACGTTACATTTATGGATTTTGTCACTAATTGATAGTTATTTTTTAATAACGCTTCTTTTAAAGTTTTGCAACAACGTGCCTTTTATGTAGAGAAGTCTATTGATACGTGTCACCTGATTTGTAACAATGTTTTAACCAAAAATCCATCATACGATTTTGAAATTATAAATATTCTACCTCAATCGAAATTTCTTTTCTAAGTAATATATACATATATATATGTGTGTGTGTGTGTGTGTGTGTGTGTGTATGTATGTCAGTGTCAGTCAAGCAAGATAAAAAGAAGTTGAATCTTTAAGAGTTGTATTTTCTTCTGTGAAAATAAACAGTAAAAATATCTCACAGAATGCTTGCATAACTTCTTTTATTGCGTAACAGCCGTTATTTTTCATTTAAATATTTATCTGTATATGCGCCGTAATTTTTCTTTTTTGAAGGGTAACGAGTAAATGCCGTGGAAACCTTATAATTAACGTACACGATTTAATAAAACAACGAATCACGCACGCCAAGGTTGAAATGCTTCTTTTTTCCCGTAAATTTCCATTCGAGAAGTTTGTCGAAGAACCTTGAACATTTCAATAAAATTAACCTAGGAAAACAATAAGTTAAAACGGCAAACTGAAAAGGTGATTGTGTGCATTTTGATGATTAATGGGAATGAGAAAAAATAAATTCAAACTATTCAGAAGTTTTACCATTTTCTAAAGAAGCAAAAAAGGCAAGATTTTTGAATTGATCTTCATTATTCTCACCTCCGCGGCCGTCTTGTTTTACTTTCACGACGAAAACACATTACGCAAGCAGTGTTAATGATTTTCCCATGCGCTCCGAACATGTGATTCTTCCGGGAAAAAAAAAATTTGTTTTTCTGATCGATGGCAAATCGTTGGGGAGAAACGACGAATAAATACTCAGAGGAGAAGTAAACGAGGCGATGCGTTTGTCCGTATTTAGGCGTGCATTCTTGACCCCTACTTTCAACGATGCAGAGATATTTAATCTTTTTGTGGAATGCACTGATAGAAGTCTGTTAGCCAAGCAAAAAAAAAAATAATACGGTTTTCTTGCTTGAGAAGGGAATGTCTTCAAGATAAGAAAACTTTATCGTTCGAAAAGAAAAGAAAAATATGCGGTATATCAGAGATTCGTTCGTGTTTCTTAACCTGCAACGCTAGCAGCATGCTTTTTGATACGACTGTGCAAACGCGATTAACACATTTTCGAATCGGTGACATGATTTAGAATAAAGAGCTGCGCTAAGCTACATCTTGACAATGAATTTTGGTGTGGCATAACTCAGTGCTCCGCAAAATATTTTTGGACAGCGACCCACTTTCTTTCAATAAAAAATACCCTGACCCTAATCAGGGTCGGCTCCAGTCCAGAGGTTTTTTTTTGGGGGGGGGGGGCAACGTCGGCTCTTAGGGTTATATATATATATATATATATATATATACACACTGCTGGCCACTGTAAATGCAATACCCTGAAGGAAACATGCAAATAACATGAAATTTACAACATGTATTAGCGGAGGTGAGATATGCAAATGATAAGAATTTCAGCGCAGACGCACATCACGCGCGCCTGTGGCGCCACTTCAAAGCGCTATTTAAGGCTTGGAGATTTCGACGATTTCAAGTTCGGCAATTGTGTTTTTCTTGTGGTTTTTTCAAAAAAACGATCAATTATGCCTCGTCGAAAACAGCGATCATCTTTTGATCAAGTATCCGAGTTCGACAGAGGAAAGATAGTGGCCTACGGAGATTGTGGATTATCTTTCACTGAAATCGGTAGTCGTGTTGGACGAAACCAAACAACTGTAATGCGGATATGTGATCGTTGGATGCAGGAGGGTACGACGGACCGGGGTGTTCGATCGCACCCACCTCAGCGCACCACTTCAAGTGATGTCAGGCAAATTGTGCGCATGGCAGTGACGGATCGCTCAGTCACATCACGAACTATAGCACAGCACATGCAGTCTGTAACGCATCATTCAGTGTGCGCGTACCATCTTATGCGCGTACCATTCGACGCCGTTTACAGCAGAGTGGTCTGTCCGCAAGACGTCCATTGCTTTATCTACCCTTGACGCAGAACCACAGACGTCTCCGCCGCCAATGGTGCGATGACAGAAGGATGTAGACGGCAGAAAGGAATGAAATTGTCTTTACTGACGAGTCACGCTTCTGTCTGCAACACCACGATGGTCGCATTCGAGTCTGGAGACACCGTGAAGAGAGGATGCTGAACAGCTGCGTTATGCACCGCCACACTGGTCCTGCACCGGGTATTATGGTATGGGGCGGTATTGGATATCACTAACGCACACCTCTAGTACTCATTGCCGGTACTTTAAACAGCCAGCGCTACATCTCCGAGGTGTTGGAGCCAGTTGTTCTTCCTTACCTACAGGACTTGCCCACAGCCATATTTCAACAGGATAATGCGCGACCACACGTGGCACGCATTGTCCAACGGTTCTTCGTCAATCGCCAGATTAAATTGCTTCCCTGGCCGCCTCGATCTCCGGATCTTCCGCCGATAGAAAACATGTGGTCCATGGTTGCTCTACGATTGACACAGATTCCATCCCCAGCTGCCACAGCAGATCAACTTTGGCAACGTGTGGAAGCTGCTTGGTCTGCTGTACCCCAAGAACTCATCCAAAGTGTCTTTCAATCAATGCCGAGGCGTGTGGCAGCGGTGATCTCCAACAATGGCGGGTACTCTGGCTACTGATTTTGGCTGGAACCACACTTCACACAAGTCTATAAATTTAATTATTTGATACTTGGTCAACATGTTATCTACAAAATAAATTTTGATGTGATATCTCTTGTCTTTCTTGGTGTTGCAATTTGGGTGGCCAGCAGTGTATATATACAGGTAGCCCTCCTACAGCACGGCATCTTACAACACGGTTTCGCTCTAACACGATAAGAAAAATTGCGGGAACGCTCGTATAACACTGCAACCTGTAACACGGTTTCACTCTAACACGGAAAAAAAATTGCGAAAAATTTGTACAACACTGTACTTCTATAGCACTACATAACATGATTTTTGTTTAACACATTTAAAAACTAAATTACCTTAAAATAATGACGGGAAGGAATAATGAACTATAGTGGCTTTACATGAAAATCTATAAACAAATTATAATTTATTCATTTATAACTTTATAAAATTACAAGAAGGCCTAAGCTTAGCCGAAAATCTTGAATCCTTTTTCCTGAAAGCAGACCCTTCCGCTGAAAGTTGCCGAAAATTCAAAAGGGAGCTGCAAAATTAATTGCCCATCTCCATACCGTGAATCTACAATGACCTTGTAGGAACCAGCAAACAAACCAAAATTACAGATATTTTAAAGAGGATAGAAAGTGCAAAAAATCTAAATGAAGAAAAAGGTTCTGAAAGTATAGCTGATATCCTTTAACCGAAAAAACGTTTTCGTTTGGTTGTACTGAGCAGTGACGAGGGAAGAAATTTATTAAATTAAGGTCGCATTAAATGAAAATAATATTTTTGTTTCTTTTCATTTTGTGTTATACATACATTTATATTTTTAATAAAAATTAAGTTGCTTATATGGAATTTTTTAAAATAATGTTTTTTTTAAAATAAGTTTTCAGAACGTAACCCCCTTTTATGAACTGTCTCTGGGTCTCATATAACACTGTTTCACACAACACGGTATTTTCTAGGAACCTATCTACCGTGTTATAGGAGGGTTACCTGTACACAAACACACACACACACATATATATATATATATAAGAAATAAACATCGTCTGATTTTAAATTCAAACTCATTTAGTATTAGGTCTACAATTATATAATTTTAGGTTAGGAAAAAAATATACGCCGGGCTTTTTTTGGCCCTGGAGCCGCCATTGAATCTAATGAAATTTCCCCCTAATGAAATTTGTTAGTAGCAAAATTTTTTTTAAATACTAGGGAAAAAATATTAAAAAGAATTAAGTAAATGGTGGCAAATTACTTTATTGACTTTTGCTGAGTATTTATTCTAAGACCGTTTGACACCTTATTTAACAATATCATATCATATATATATTTTAATAAATAAAATATTTCTATGCAAAAAAATTAAAAATACGTAATTATAGATAATTTAAAGTGTATTTCTAATTAAATAATTCAGTATGATGTCAATTTACTTCAAACTATTCGCGACCTCTCCAATTTTTTTAGAGACCTCTCTGTGGATTATAAAAATTATATCACGAGAAAGATAAAAAAATTTCCTTTTAATAAAATGAAATCTTTTTCGAATTTATACCTCCATTTTCTGATTTTTTGGTGAATTTTTAAAGATTAATTTTTAGGATTTAATTTATTAAATGCTGATCACGTGGTTTCTTTTCTTTTTGAGATACTTTAAACTAATTTTGCGCCACGTGCATAGCAACTATATAAATTGACAAAAATAAATTATTAAAATGTGGTAAAAGATAAAATTTAACCACTAGACTAATTGAGATGGAAGTTTTTTCAGAATTTAATTCAAATCAGTATGTTATATGGATATTAAACATACAAATTAATTGCATACATTGACCGTTGTATTTAATTTGAATATTTTCTTCTACATTATTTTGTCTATAAAAATATCCGTTACGAATTTTTTATAAATAAATAAATATGTATATACTAGCTGAAAACCCGCGCTTCGCTACGGAGTACATTCAAATTAAATACAACGGTCAATGTATGCAATCAATGCCAAAAATAAATAAATACATAAATAAATAAATAAATAAATAAATAAATATATATATATATATATATATATATATATATATATATATATATATATATATATATATATATATACTGTCCGACCACAGTACGAAGAACCACGGTTGGCATAGTGCCAAGACGATTCTATTCACTCTGTAGGTAAGGCTGCTGAGGAAGGAGGGGGAAAAGTCTCGTAGTCTCTCGACATTCTTTAGAATCGGTTACTAACTGCGCTTGCTTGCTTTTTCCTCGTCTGTTATTTTGATTATTATATTAAAATTACTGGATCATTTACCCAACACAACTGCTCGGAATAAGCCGTTCCGTAGTGATTGTAAACGTATAATACACAATGTAATTAAATTGTGTGATAAAGAAGCACTAGAAGGAAATGTTATTGTTCCACTTTCGCAATCCCTAAAGAGAGCTAGTGAAATGACCGGGATATCAATGTCCAGTGTAAAAAGAATACGCAGAGAAGCAAAGGGTGAAGAAACTCCAAAATTTGAATCTCCGAGGAAACGTCAGAAAAAAAGAACCACCGAAAACGCAGCTTTAGATAATTTTGATTGTGATGTAATCCGAAAATATCCACTCCTATTTTTTAAATAGATTTGCTTCTTTCTTTTTATTATTTTGAAATTATTATTCACATATTCGATCAAAAATAAAGTTTTAAAAAATAACTTTAAAATTGCGGACAAAAAGCAGTCTGAAATACATTCCGTATTTCATAAACAAACACATCCGAAAATATGACGTTTTCCCCTATTTTCTAAGTAGACTAGCTTTTCTCGCGCATGCGTAACAGCTTCCAGGGACCTAGCTTCCGTGGTCGGACTGTATATATATATATATATATATATATATATATATATATATATATATATATATATATATATATATATATATATATATATATAATGACAAAAAAAAAAAACCAACAAACTATATTTATAAAAATTATCGTAACAGATATTTTTATATACAAAATAATGTAGAAGAAAATCATTCAAATTAAATTAATAGAACATGCTAAACCATATACTACAGTTTAAGGAACATATCTTTTACTGTATTTTAATATTTTTTGGATAATATCCAATCGTCTGCTGCATTAGAAAGAGAAAAAAATATTTTTTTTGTCTATTTAGTTGTTACGCACGTGACGATAAATTTATTGAAAGTACCAGAAAAAGAAATCACGTGATCAGCATTTAATAAATTAAATTCTAAAAATTAATCTTTAAAATTTCACCAAAAATCAGGAAATGGAGGTAAAAATTCGAAAAAAAATTTCATTTTGAAGGAATTTTTATGATCTTTCTCGTGATATAAATTTATAACCCTCAATGTATTATTTTAAATGCAAACGTAAAAAAAAGTTTAAAAAACAGCTTAAAAATTTAATTTAAAAAATTCTAAGAAGAATTTTTGAAAAATCTTTCTTAGTGCACCCCTACACTATTAGAAGAATCGCCATGCAAAATTTCAGCCCTTTAGGTCCAGCGGTTTGGTCTGTGCGTTGTATGTCAGTCAGTGAATGAATGAATGAGTCAGTTACGGAACTGTTTTATATATGTAGATAATGTAGAAGAAAATAATTCAAATTAAATTAATAGAACATGCTAAACCATATACTACAGTTTAAGGAACATATCTTTTACTGTATTTTAATGTTTTTTGGATAATATACAATCGTCTGCTGCATTAGAAAGAGAAAAAAATATTTTTTTTTGTCTATTTAGTTGTTACGCACGTGACGATAAATTTATTGAAAGTACCAGAAAAAGAAATCACGTGATCAGCATTTAATAAATTAAATTCTAAAAATTAATCTTTAAAAATTGACGAAAAATCAGGAAATGGAGGAAAAAATTCGAAAAAAATTTCATTTTGAAGGATTTTTCATGATCTTTCTCGTGATATAAATTTTATAACCCTCAATGTATTATTTTAAATGCAAACGTAAAAAAAAGTTTAAAAAACAGCTTAAAAATTTAATTTAAAAAAATCTAAGAAGAATTTTTGAAAAATCTTTCTCAATGCACACCTACACTATTAGAAGAATCGCCATGCAAAATTTCAGCCCTTTAGGTCCAGCGGTTTGGTCTGTGCGTTGTATGTCAGTCAGTCAGTCAGTCAGTGAATGAATGAGTGAGTTACGGAACTGTTTTATATATATGGATAGATATAGATTAAACGTTTGTCATTTGGAGAAACGTTTAATTGACAAAACGTTTACAATATAGACGTTTACAATATAAACGTTTACAATTGACAAACGTTTATAGATACACATTGGTATCTCAAAATTAGAGTAAGAGATGAAATAAAAATACAAAAATAAAAAAAGGATTTTAAGTAAAGAATGTTTTTATAATTACTTTAAGCACCTAAAATAATATTCAAATTAATATTACGTTACTTAATAATTGTGTGCACGTCCGCCATCTTGGATTATTTTGCGCCAACTTGGCGATTTCACCGTGTTTTGAGGAGTGGAAAAATTCTCGCCAATGTGTTTTAAGCGGTGTTTTCAAAACGCTGGACTTTGAATTTTTTTAGCTTTTTTAATAAAAACCACCTGTTTAAATTATGAAACTTAGAAAAATTTTTGAAAAATCATTTAAACGTTGGACTTAGATTTATTGTTGGGTTTTTGATAAAAACCACTTTTTTCTGAAAAAATCATTCTCAAATATTGGAAATTTTGGGTTTTTCTTTTAGCTTTTTTAATAAAAACGACCTTTTTAAATTGTGAAACTTAGAAATATTTTTGAAAAATCATTTAATCGTTGGACTGAGATTTTCTTTTTGTCATTTTTAATTAAAAACTACCTTTTCAAATTATGATCCATATGAAAAATTTGATCAAATGAATTTTACTTACAGATAAAATTTCAATGCCATCTATTCAGTTTGCCCTAACTCTTTGACTAATAGCAATGAATCACCAAAATATTATGCCAATATATTGTTAATTAGAAAAAAATACAGCATTTTCGTACCACCTAAATAACTTGCAATTTAAAAATTATCTAAAATTCAGCTTTGAAAAATGTAAAATAATTATGAACCCATAAATTTATGGTGAGTAACCAGATCCTCTTTTTTTTTTTTTTTTTTAAAAGGGCATTGTGGTAATGAAATTTTACTTCAGATTTGATCTTAACCAAATATTTGGTGCATACAATAAAATCGGGACAAGGATTATTTGACCATTTATCCTGCTGTGTTGGAAATAAGAAAAAAAACCCTTTTCCTAAACCAATAACTTAACCTTAACTAACTTTTTAACTTAGGTTCCTGGGGAGAGAGAAGTTGAACTTCAGTTATTTAAATTTATTTGTAATCCACTACAACTTGGAATTATTAAATATTTTAAAATATATTGTATTTAAAATGTATACTGTATTTTACATTTTACGAAAAAATGATGGCAGATAATTTTTACTTCAAATAAATGAAATGGTGTATCATTATAGTATACTAATTGACAATCGATAAACAAAATTAAAAGCAACTTAAATTTAATAAGTTAACGAAAAACTGATAATGGATTCAAAAAGTTTCAACAAAAAGACTCTTAGTTTTAAAAATAATTTACTCTTTTGAGTCTAGTCAATTTGACTCAGATTTCCAGGTCAAGGCCAAGATCTGACCTAAAATTATTATACTGTAATTAAAAGATCACATCAGAAATAACTGTTTGATCTTAAAATTAGAGAATTTGACATTGGGTTATTTTTACCAGAACGCAATAATTATCGCCATACGAAATGCGCCAAACCCTGGCGGAAAAATCCAAGATGGCGGCCGTGCACACAAATCTAGAGTATCCCCCCTAACTTTATTTCTACTGATCAGATATACATAATATATAGCCTATGTCCATCTGGAATAATGTACCTTTTAAACAGTGAAAGAATTTTTCAAATAGGTGCAGTGGTTCCGGAGATTACCCTCCACGTACAAAATCTGCTCTCTCTTTATATATTAGTATAGATATGTATATATATGTATATATATATATATATATATATATATATATATATATGTATATATATATATATGTATATATATATATATATATATATATATATATATATATATATATGTATATATATATATATATATATATATATATATATATATATATATATATATATATATATATATATATATATATATATATATATATATTGGCATTAATTGCATACATTGACCGTTGTATTTATTATAAATATATTTTTTTGGATCTTTTTTTTTGCCAAAAAAAAAAAAAAATGCCCCAAGGTGTAAAATTTCTTTTTCTATTGCGGAGTACAATTTTATTTTTTAACAAAATCTTTCAACTCAAGTCGGCAATCCTTGGACAGGCTTTTTCCATTGGTTTCTCCACATTGATGTGAGCGAATCCAATAGGGTTAGTACACAGTAGCGTTAAGAATTCCTTTTCTGTACTAGGTCCTCTGTTATGCCATGCTAAGGAGTCCGTAATAAAGGCGATACCTAAGTCCATTGCTACCTGTGCCGTGGAGATGTATTTTTTTGTTTGTTTGTTTGTTTGTTTTGGCCTTAAGCTCCTCCAATTTGCATCCTTTCTGAATTTTGTCAATCAAGAAGTTTTTGAAATGTCAAGCCGATGCTATGTTTCCATAAAATTTAATTCTATGCGTGTACCGTATTTTTCGGATGGGTGTATCCAAAAGGTGTATCCATAAGATGCATCATTTTAAATTTAAAAAAAATTGCGGTGGGTCTTATGGTTCGAAGGTAATATTGAAACAGTATGAATATTTTATTATAATATAATATATTAATATATTATAATATATATATGTGTGTGTGGGGGGGGGGAACGCCTCCGGCACCCGCTGCTGACACCCGCTTGTGTCTTTGAGCCAGCGCCACCTTTGATTGTGCTAGAGCAGGAGTCGGCAACCTTTTTTACTAGGAGAGCATATTTAAGAAATTCAGCGGGCACCCTTGGATGAAGAGTAGTAGGAGGAGGGGATTAATATTTAAACATGAAAATATTAATATGATATACTATTTTAATACATAAATTAAAATTTCAATTTAAACAAAATAATCTTAAAATTGATCAATTTGACATTGCAAATCTGCGACCAACTCGTTGTAATGTGGCACTTAAGTCGAATTCCCAGTTCTCAGGTAATGAGTGTCAGTCCAATGAGTGTTAGTGCAAATGACTATCAGTGAAGCTTGATCGGTTCTTTGATTTTAAGAATTTCGTATTAGAAAACAAATATTCACAAATATTTGTCGACGCACAAAGAGAGTTCAATTTCAGAGCATATTTTCTCAACAAGGGAAAGCTATTTCGATTCACTAAATTTAAGAATTTTTCTTCATTGTAATGTAATTTTAATTCAATGTGATTTCTTATATTTATAATTTCGAATTCGCAGTCCTCCGTATTGGAATTACCAAAATATGTTGCGATTTTGTTAGTCACATCGTCCTCTGTATGAGGATTAATTAAAAACGTCAAGAATGCTTGCAATTCGTAGAATTCTTCAAATCTGGTATTAAATTCTTCCAATAAGGAATCAAAATGTTTGGCAAACTGATAGTTGGTAGAATTTCCATCGAAATAATTTTCTATCACCATTTTTAAATTTGGGAAATGTGATAAATTATCTTTCTCCATATGCGATTTTCAAAACGCCAATTTAGCTTTAAATGCATTTGTCGTACCTGTCATAGAAGCAATATGATGATTTCAACTCTGTAGTTTCATATTTAGTTACTTCAATTTTACAGTTACATCAGTTAGAAAGCCTAACTCAATTAACCAAGGTTTTTTTCTCTAATTCTAAACAAATTTTATTCCTGGATAATAGAAATTCTTTCACCTGTGGTAATAAATTTAAAAACCGCTCAAATGCCTCCGTTGATATCTCTCAATCAAATATCGAGACTCAAACAATCAAAAATATCTAAAATCAAATTTCTAATCTCAAATACCTAAAATTTAGATATTTGAACGGCGAGCACTTTAAAATTGTTTCGCAGGCACCTTGGTGCCCGTTGGCACCGCGTTGCCGATCCCAGTGCTAGAGATTCATAAGCAAGCGCCACCTTTGACTGTACCCTTGCCAGAGATAGACAGGCGCTTGGGTGTATAAGATAGGTCTGTCTGTCCAGCATACGGGAGAGACGAGAGATACTTGGTACTACATTTTGTGATGACGCTATGGTCACGAGTTTTAAAGTATAAGACATGTCTTACCAGCATATGGGTGAGAGACTTTTTTTTCTGTAACGACGATCCAACGACGTATTTTAACAATTGACCTACTGTAAAGTATTTGTTTTGTGTTGTTCGTTCGATGTACTGTCTCGTTTAAATAATGATTGTATTTGTCTTGTAGTATTCGTGTCATTTGAGTGACCCCTAAAACCCCTAGACACCAACCTTTCCTCACAAATTTTGGGGGCTTACGTCAGGGATGATGTCTGGATATATGTTTTGAACTTTACTTTTGATTTTAGCGAGTTTCGACTTTATCAACATTTGGATAAACTTCAAGACGTATCCGATGAGTCAATTTTCTTTATTATTTCAAGATGAAATTGAGTGACATTGCCGAATAGGAGGTTGTTTTGAAAACCAAAAGGCATTCGAAAATTCGATGCCTGCATAAACTTATATTTGAGACTGAATGTTATCGGCAAAACCGAAAAAGCCTTCGAGAATTTAGCGGTTTTGACTTTAAAGTAGAACAGCCTGTTTATAAACGAAAATTCGAGTTCATTGACAGAGAATTATCTCTAAATGACCCTATAACTATCTGTAATTTACTATATATTAATAATGAGGAAACAAAACCTGAAATAATAACCTGAATTCATGCATTTATGTGTGATATAACATTGGTAGAAAAAAATATCATTCGTGAAGATGATGATAATGAAATTGAGGATCAGAGTGATAGTGATTCTGTAAAACATTGCGAACAACTCACGAATAACAAACTAAAGCAAGGCGATATTTCTGTTCGACTTCCAGATCAAGAATTATTCAAACCTAACGTAAAATTTTTCTGATATTGAAAATACCATTAGTCCATTTAATGGTGATTCTTGGCAAAATATTGGTAAATGGATAGACGACTTCGATAATATTTCTGATTTATTTCAATTTAGTGATTTGCATATATTATTGTTTGCTAAACGATCTTTAACTGGAAAAGCTAAATTATTAATTTAGAGTGAAGTGGAGTGAATTCCTAGATTAAACTTAAAGAACTGTTGATTTTTGAGTTCGGTTCAACTTTTCACTCTTCTGAATCACATAAAATGTTATTAAATCGAAAAATGAGAGATAATGAATCATTTGATGAATATTTCTTAGTTATGCGAAAATTGGCTAACAAAGGCAATATAGATTTTCCCTCGTTGATGCATTGTGTGATAAATGGAATTAATGATTCTCCTAGTAACAAATCTATTTTAAATGGATGCGAGAATATTAAAGAATTTAGAGAAAAATTAAAAATCTATGCTAAAATTAAGTCTGATGAAAGTTCTGAAGCATCAGCTCGTAACAATAAAGTTCGAAAGAGTCATAAGCTAACACGGCATCTGCCTAGCCGCGATAAATTTTCATCCATAAACAAAAAAAGTATTCGTTGTTTCAACTGCGGTGAAACAGGCTATAAGAGTAATTTTTGTTTAAACAAAAGCCAAGCTTCAAGTGTTTTAAATGCAACCGATTTGGGCACCGGTCCCACGAATGTGTTGTGGACGCCGAAAATTTCTCAACTTTGTGTAAGCAGCCGTTGGAAATAATGCGTAGAACAATCTTCATTTCCAATTTACCGATTTTGGCTCTATTCGATATAGGTAACGCTTTGACCTTGATTAGAGAGGATGTTTATCATAAACAAGGAAAGCCGAAACTAAATCGTTTTACTTCACTTTTGACCGGAATAGATGATAATAAAATCAAACCTTTAGGCTTTTTTCACAGTTCTTTAAAAAATGACGAGGAAACTTTTGACTGTAAAATATATGCAGTATCTAATTACGTTATGCATTACGAAGCTATAACAGGAGTACATATCTTAAATCAAGCAGAAGTTGTAACTAGTAAGGGTAATATAACTGTCTCTAAAGCAAGAGTTGATGGTACGTCTGATGAATTCAAAATTTTAAATATAAACATTTCTGACACATGTAACGAGTTAAATATTTGTTGTGATGTGAGCAAAACAGTTAGAAATGAAATAAGTAACTTAGAGTCAAATTATAAACCGAATGGAAATAAAAAATCAAACGTTGAAATGAATGTTGTTCTCAAGCATGATGAACCTGCATTTCATAGACCTCGCAGATTACCATTTGTAGAACGCAAAATAGTTGACGAACAAGTTCAGGAATGGTTAAACATAAATAGAATTGAACCTTGTTCTTCGGAATATTCTAGCCAAGTTGTAGTGGAAAAAAATGGTACCCCGTGTGTTTGTAATGATTTTAGAAAATTAAACAAAATTAGAATGAAAGATAGGTATCCTTTGCCACTGATTGAGGATATTTTGGATAGACTTCAGTGTACACGTATCTTTAGCAGATTGGATTTAAAAAATGGTTTTTTTCCCGTGAAGGTCTCAGAAAGAAGTAATCCATACACATCATTCGTAATTCACAATGGGCAGTATCAATTTTTGCGTACTCCTTTCGGGTTGTGCAATTCACCTGCGGTTTTTCAGAGGTTTATAAAAGACATATTTCGTGATTTAATTAACAGGGGTTTTGTGTTGCCTTATATTGATGATATTATAATTTTAGCAGAAGATGAAAATGAGGCATTGAAATGTCTTAAATTAGTTCTTGATATTGCTCGGGATTATGGATTAGATATTAATTGGAAGAAAAGTCAATTCTTGTCTAGTAAAATTGAATATTTGGGACATCATATAGAAGACGGTAAACTTTATCCTTCAACGCACAAAACTAAAGCTGTTGTTAATCATCCCGAATCAAAAACGCTTAAGGAGGTTCATTCGTTTAATGGATTAACAAGTTATTTCAGAAAATTTATTCCAAATTTTGCTTTAATTGCCAAACCTCTTAGTGATTTGTTAAGGAAAGAAAATAAATTCCAGTTTGGCGAGGACTAAATGAATTATTTTAACACATTAAAGCAATTGCTTTCCAAAAAACCAGTCCTAAGTATTTTTAATTTAGATAGCGCGACTGAAATTCATAAAGATACCAGCCAATTTAGTTATGGTGCAATTTTAATGCAACGTGACCTAAGAGATAATCAGTTACATCCAGTGTTATTACATGAGCAGAAAGACTACTGACCAGCAGCAAAAATTTTCAAGTTATGAACTAGAAACCTTAGCGATTGTCGAGGCTTTAAAAAACTTTAGAACTTATTTTTTGGGTCTTTATTTTAAAATCATTACCGATTGCATTGCCTTCAAGATGACTACGAGCAAAAGAGATATCTGCACAAGAATTGCTAGATAGGCTCTGTTACTTGAGAATTTTGATTATGAAATAGAACATAGGTCTGGAATGCAAATGCGACGTGTCGACGCTTTGAGCAGAAATCCTGTTATGATAATCAATTCTGGAAATTATGTGACAGCTAAAATATCGGCTTCCCAACAAGATGATGATCACATAAAAGTATTGCGAAATCTAGTTGAGAGTGGGAAAGACGAAAATTATTTTATAAAGAACAATGTTTTGTACAAGTATAACGCTGGTAGAAATTTATTAGTGATCCCTGAGGCCTTGAAGACTGAAATTATAAGAAACAATCATAACAAAGGACATTTCGCTGTAGCAAAAAGAGAAGAGGTAGTGAAGAAAAACTTTTAAATACCTGGACTCAGGAAAAAGATAGAAAATGTGATAGCAAATTGTATAGACTGTATCCTATATAATAAGAAGCGAGGAAAAATAGAGGGTGTTTTAAATCCTATACGGAAAGAGAATATTTCTCTAAGTACATATAACATAGATTTTATAGGTCCTTTACCCTCTACAAATAAAAATTACCAACATATTTTTACTGTAGTCGATGCATTCTCAAAATTTATTTGGCTTTATCCTGTGAAGTCAACGAAAGCCAAAGGCGCCATAGACAAGCTAAAAATTGAACAACCGACATTCGGTAACCCATCCAGAATTATCAGTGATCGTGGAAGTGCTTTTACTTCAAAAGATTTTGATGAATATTGCCAGTCTGAGGATATCCAACATTTGTTAATTACAGCCGGAATTCCGCAAGCAAACGGTCAAATTGAAAGAATGCATGAAACTCTAATACCTGTACTATCAAAGTTATCCTCTGATGATCCTTCAAAATGGTATAGATACACTGACGCCGTTCAACGAGTAATGAATAGTACCATCTCACGAAGTACCAAAGTTACACCTTTCGAATTATTGACTGGTGTACGGATGAAAATTAAGAAAGATAATAGAATAATGGAAATTTTAGAGGAAGAATGCGTGAAAAGTTTCATAAAAAACAGGGAACAGCTTAGACAAGAAGCGAAGCAAAACATATAAAAAATTCAGGAAGAGAATCGAAGTACCTTTAATTGGAAAAGAAAAGAATCGCAAAAATACAAAGAAGGACAACTTGTAGCTGTTCAACGAACTCAATTTGGAATAGGACTGAAATTGAGACCTAAATATTTTGGTCCCGATAAAATAGTAAAAGTCAAAACGCAAAGATCGCTATGATGTTGAAAAGGTACGGCAACATGAATGTCCAAATTTTACATCTACAGCTGCTGATTGCATGAAGCCTTGGAGCCAGAATTGAGTCATAATACGATGCTGACTTGGAATAATGATTATCACGAGGACAGACTAAATAGTTTTTTTTCTGTATTTCATTTTTTTAAACAAATGATTTCTGCTTGTTCCCTTTCTTTTGCAGAATTTTTCAGATTTAGATGCGGACGACCGTCATCTGGTCAGAAGGGCTGATTGTGGGAACGCCCTCTGGCACCAGCTGCTGACGTTTGTGTATTTGAGCCAGCGCTACCTTTGATTGTGCTAGAGAATCATAAACCAGCGCCGCCTTTGACTGTACCTTTGCCGGGGAGACAGGCGCTTGGATGTATACGATGTGTCTGCCCAGTATACGGGAGAGACGAGGGAGAGACATTTTCTCCATTTTGTGATGTCGCTATGCCCACGACTTTTAATGTATAAGACGTGTCTTACCAGCATATGGCTGAGAGACTTTTTATTCTATAACGACGATCCAACGACGTATTTTAACAATTGTCCTAGTGTAAAGTATTTGTTTTGTGCTATTCGTTCGATGTACTGTCTCGTTTAAATAATAATTGTATTTGTCTTGTAGTATTCGTGTCATTTGAGTGAAGTTTCTGATGACCCCTAAAACCCCTAGACACCAACCTTTCCTCATATATATATATATATATATATATATACATCTTTATTAAGAAATTGAAAAAAATCTTTATATATCTAAAAAATATTCTTTTCTAAAAATCCACCCATAAATTTGAGGTGCCTCTTATCGTTTGGTGCGTCTTTTGTCCAAAATATACGGTAATTTAGCTGCTAATCTCTGTAAGAGTAAAAAATTTACAAGAATTCAAAATACACTCATGGACAAAAAAATTAGCGCACCAAGAAGGAGTCGTCAAAATGAAACGAAATTTTACATACGTAATGACTAGTTTGATATAAGTAAATGATAAGAAAATCAAAGAAAAAGGATAATTTATTTCAGAGAAAAAGGCAAAAGAACGGAGGAGTTAATACTCCGTTGGACCCCCTCTAGCGCGAATGCACGATGCGATACGATCGGGCATTGAGTCATACAAGTTCTGTATGATATGTTGAGACATTTCGTTCCATATTTGCTGTAACCTTGCCTCTAGTTCGTTCAAACTCGTGGGATGCCCAACTCGTCGTCCCAAATGATCCCAGATATGCTCGATTGGAGACAAATCTGGGGATCGGGCAGGCCAAGGAAGGGTAGTAACAGTGCGGAGACAGTCTTGTGACACCCTTGCCGTATGAGGCCGAGCATTGTCTTGTTGAAAAATGGCTCCTGGGAGTCGTTGCATGAGTGGCAACACATGTGGTTGCAGGATTTCATGAACATACCGCTGGGCTGTCATGGTGCCACGGAACAATACTAGGGGTGATCGTGTATTGTAGGCAATGGCACCCCATACCATCACACCAGCTGTGGGAGCGATGTGTCACTGTACAGCAAAGGCGGGATTGAAGCGTTCACCACGGGCTCTCCACACACGAACACGATTATCATCACTGCCGAGATTGAATCTGGATTCGTCGCTAAAGACGACCTGGTTCCATTCCGCTGCAGTCCAGTTTCCTCGTGCGCGGCAAAACTCCAAACGGAGGCGTCGATGGGTGGGCGTCAAGGGCAGCACACGTAATGGGCGCCGCGATACCAACTGTCCTTCAGCCAGGCGCCTTCGTATGGTTCGAGAAGAAACAGAGGCCCCTAGTGAAGGTGCTACCTGTGCCTGGATGGCGGCCGATGAAGCAGTTGGCTGTACGCGTGCATTTCTTACGATGCGGCGCTCTTCTCGACGACTGGTCTGTCGAGGGCGTCCTGAACCTGGTCTTCGTGTACATGACATCTCTCGGGTCCACTGGTCCCAACACCTCCTCACAACACAATCAGAGCGGCCTAATTGACGAGCTACTCGCCTAGCTGACCACCCAGCTTCCATCATCCCGACGATTCTCCCCCTCTCAAACTGCGACAACTGCTTATATTGTCTTCGAACACGGCGTAATGGTATGTCTATCTCAGCTCTTCATTTGTAAATGATTCAGAACACTCAAACAAGCTGTGGTTACCTGTTTTATACTCCACAGAGTACGATGTTCAACGCCCTCTACCGGCTATACGTAATGCGCAATCACGCTGCATTTCTAATCATTTGCATATCTCCCCGACATGTACCTTCATTGCAAGTTTCGTTACAATCCCGCAATTATTTCTTGGTGCGCTAATTTTTTTGTCCATGAGTGTAGCTAAACTCAAATTCGGTTTAATCACTTGAACTTTTTACAAACAATTAATCCATAGAACATACCCACTGTTTCAGTGGGAGTTTCTTTATTTCACTTTCCTTATTTCAATGTGTATTCCAGTTTGAAACGGAATTAGAATTAGATGTATCTAATATTAAAACTGAAAACCATTCTTTTATAAGTATTAAAAAAACCTCTTAAAAGGCTCCCTTAGAATAACAAAATTTCGAAACTATTTTCAAAATTTCGCTTACGACAGAACAGTAGACATTAAACATTTCCCCAAGACTATTAAATCGAAGCATTGGGTAATCTCGTCGTCCGGAAATCGACGATTTCGAACGCTGGAAAACATCATTATTCTCTTCCGGGAGAATATTTTTGCATAACTCATACAGCTATCAACCATTGAAGGCTGGGGTATTGTGTATGTCCTCCTGGCTCTTTTCTCGCTCAGTTTGACTGTTTTCTCTAACACCATAAAAATCGATTTTCAACCAAAATTCTCAATATCACTTTTTTTTTTTCAAAAATAATCTGTAAATAGCTTTTTTCTTGTACCGCTTATTCTCTGACATAAACACATATGTTGTTTTATAAGATAATCCAGGATTATAGAAATATCCTATTGCTTGCGTAATCCCAGTTGCAACTACGATCGTTTCTTAAGAATAAATAAAGATTTCCGTAAAACGTCGGAAGAAAAACTGAAAAGTTTGCGAGATACCCTCGGCAAAGCTTTTTTTTTGCCTCCTAACACCCTAATACGAAAATCGTGTTTTTGGAAACTTAATGCTAAAAGGGAGGATTTTCTCATATTCACCGATATTTCAACATGTTATATCTTTGTGTGAGAAATTAGGCGGTAAGAGATATTAACGTTTTTCTTTTTCTAGGAAGCATGAAAAAGCAACTTCATTTTTTTCCAAATATTTACGTCTTTTTAGATACTTTCCAGGAGCAGCAGATGGCCAAATGACGTCATCTGCTGTCAAAATCTTTTCGCCGAGGCCGTAAGCAGATAGAGAAAGGTAGCATGAAGGGTTCCTCGAGGCACCTAAAACTTGACCTGATACCAAGGAAAATTTTTATCAGATATACCTAATATTATAAGAGAAACAGAAAACGAAATTAAATGAAGATAATTTTATTTTCTATATATATGTTAAGCTGCACAATATGGCTGCTATAATATTTTCTTATTCTGTTTGTTACCATTGATTCAATATTGAAATTGAAATTATACGAAATTATTTTTTGTCCCTGCAATGGAAATACATCATTTAAATGCATCATTTTTGTGTCTTAACACTAGAAAGACGGCTGCCGTCATTTTGACGGTTTCGGACATACTATTGAGCGCTATGTCTGTATTTATGTCCTCAGGCTTCTGAAATTTCCTGAATTTTTCTAATTTTACGCGAAATATGCACACACATTTAAAAAATTATATTCGATAGTAAAGAGGGGGAGAAAATGTGTTGTATACCTACTGAGACTGAAAGCCGTCGATTTGACGGCAATATAGAAAACAGGCAGAAATCTTTAAAATATTACCGGAAAAATGTTAGTTACTTTTCGTCTCTTCCTCCTTTTGAAATATTGGCTCTTCAGAAATATTGGTGTTGAAAAAAAAAAGGACTGCGCAAATCATGCATATATTTTACGGATAAACCATACCAGGTTGTCAGCTCGGCATTAATGCATAAATAATATATACTAATTTATTATATACTAGCCGCTGCGCGACCAGCATGGTCGCTTTTGTAAAACAACTCAACTGAAAATAACATATGCAAGGAATGTTACCATTACCTGTCATCATAAATATACGTTGTTAAGGGGTATTCTTCATAAGGCTGATTCTGAAACATCGTGATCAAAAAATAGGAATTTACATTACTTCAGATCAGAGTTAAATATAAGACTGAGAAACCCAACACCAATGATTTTAAAAATTACATCCCTCTCTGTATGCACTATTTTTCAAAATTAATATTATCTACACTTTATCATTACATCAAATAAGAAATTGTAGGGGAAAATTTTTTTCACTTTAAAAATGGAGTAAGAATTCAGCAAGTACTAAAATATAGTGTGGATTACATCACTCTCTGCATGTACTATTGTCCACAATTCAAATATCTACACTTAATCATATAAAATAATAAATTGTTGTGAAAATTTCTTCCACTAATAAACTTATAAAATGGAGTAAAAGTTCAGCAAGTACTGAAAAAAGTGTAGAAAATTAACTATTACTGGCTGTTGGTTGCTATGCCGGTGACGGTTAAGCCTAACCTCGCGATCATTTATGCTCTCTCTTTCAAGCCTCTCTCTTAATGAATTATTTCTGCTTCGCTTTCTTTTTTGAGACTGTTACGAATTTTCACTTGATTGTGCAGCTCGCTTTCGAGCATTTCTGATTTCAGTGCGTAAATCCATGTTGACACGCGGTTACAAATTGCGGACGCCCGCTAATGTTTACATCTGGTAGTTGCAGCCGTTGCCATTCGGAGTGTAGAAATATCACCGATTTTTGTGCCACATACCTACGCGTTTTATATATATAGATTGGTATGAAATAGTTCAAAAATTTAAAGTATTTAAATCATTTTTTAAAGACATTAAATATTTTAAATTCTTGATTTTATTTTAAATCGTCAAAATGACAGAGTTCAGTCTTTTTAGTAAGAAAAAAATTCCCATCTTTCTAGTGTTAAAATAATGCATTTCCATTACACGATAAATTTATAAAATTTACTTCTTTCTTCATTTTTAAAATAAATATTTTACTTTACTTTTAGGTATAAGCCGCCCGTATGGTATATTGGTTATCGTCGTGCTTTTCGACGCTGTATTTTTGTTTTCAAATCCCGAATAAGGTTTAGTCGTTACCGTGTGGTACCCTCTTAGGGAGCAATGCTGGCTCACCTAATATGGGACTCCCATAATAAAGTAGCTAGCAAGATTGTGGTGAATAACAAAAGACGAATGTCTCACGACAAAGTGCCTCCACATTAGAAAAAAAACTTTATAGGTATAATATTCCTGTGAGATTTCATTAAAAAATCCGATAAGTATGAATTTTTAAAAATTTTATGAAATTTTGATAAAATTCGCATGTTAAAGAGTTATGATTAAAAAATTGTAGCATTTTGTTGTGTTAAAATATTTTAATTTATTGGTAATTTATTTTTATAATTTTTCACTAAAAACTGGTATGCATTTGATAGTTTGTAATTTTATGAAATTTTCTAAAATGTTGATAAAATACCAATTTTTAACAATTTATAAAAAAAAATTCATTCCACATAATTTTTTATTTAAAAAATTCTACGCAAACTCACATGAGAGCGGATAATTTATTTTGACTTGTTAAAATACTTAACTAAAATAAAAATTACCCACAAGTATGAAGTAATTGTTCGCAAAAAAGAAATATATCAATCTTTTTGTAGAAGAAAAATTGAGAATCTGCGTATTTTTTTAAATTAATTCAACTAAACCCAGTTGAAAACACTATATATATAATTCTTTCGGAACTTCCAAATACGCTATTTTTTTACGGCTAACTTGAACATTCGAAATACACTCTTCTTACATTCAATATTCGGGAGTTCACTGTGATAACCAAATCTCAATTCTACATTCATCCTAATAACTGGCGCTGGAGAAACTGCCTTAATATTTATTTTTTCAGCTGAAAAGATCCAGAAATGGAGTTAAAGTCGTATTTTGAACTTCTAAACTGCTGAACATGTAACTGCATACTTAAAAAGAGTATCAAATTTAAATAAACAAATTTTACGCACCAACAAAGTAGCAAGCAAGGCTCCCAGACCTGGATTTTTAAATGACCATATGGGTTTATGGTTTGTGCACCACTGTCATAGACGATAACACATTTAAAAAATTCTTCAGAAAATAAATTTAGAGGTGAAGGATAAAATGGAATAAAATTGGCAATTAATTAAAATAACTTCAAGCAATCTTACAAAATTTGTGGATATTTTCATATTTGTATCTTTTGAAAAATATCTCCTAATCTATGAGATTTTGAGATAAAAAAGATCAAATCTAGTAGATTTTGAAAAGAAATCTTTTTTTTTCAAAAATATCTCAAAAGATAAAATCTAGGAGATTTTGAAAGAAATATCTTTTTTTTTTCAAAAATATCTCAAAATCTAGGATTTTTGCTTGTAAGTTAAAAATATAAGAAAAAATTAATATTTATTTCTCATTATGAGCATAATTTAATGATGTAAATGTAATTATGTAATTATATAAATTAAGGAATGTAAAATTATACAAATGGAGATTGAATCGTGATATATCTCCGTTCTAAAAAACCATCTCAGAATTGTGGTATTTGTTACGTGATATCAAAGAAGGATACAATAATCCCAAATATGAAATCTCATGACCCATTTAAAACTATTTTACCTCACTCATCTGAGTGCGTAGAGAGAGTGTTTTCAGATGATATAAAATCACAGCAAATGGCCCATATTCTCTTAAAGCTGAAACCGTAGACGATCGTAAGATGGCAAAATAAATAGATAGATATCATCAAAATTGTCACACCTGGATGCATAAAATAGAACTGGTGAAAGCCGTAATAGAAGGAACGGGTTATAGACCAGTGGTGCGCAAAGTTTTTCCGACCACAGTCCACTTTCTTCCAATCACTCGACCTCCAATGAATATTTTTTGTCAATAGCAATTTAAAAAAATATAGAAAAATGTTAACAAAAAAAAGAAAAAGAAATAATTAACTTTTGAAAAACAATCTTAAAAATCAATAACTGTAGATTTCGGGTATATATCTAATTTGCATAATAGCAATAAAAATATGTGTTGTTTACATTCTGCACTTGTTTTTGGCAATCTCATGTGACTAAAACTTTATTTTAAAATACTGATGTGTACTTAGGTAAAAATTTAAAAAAAAATTAATATTATAAAGGAGCATGATTTAAAAATTTTACGCTACATATTAAAACATTAAAAATTATAATCTTCATCTCTTTACGTAAAATTAAAATTTTTAAAAAGTTAATGAGAAGGGTGAGCCTGAACCTCGGATAATATTTTCTCAATAAATAAATATATATATTTGGTGAAGTATGTGAGTGCTACTCTCGTATCGTCTTCCGAGTTAAGTCTTAATCATCGTTCGATTTTTACAGCTAATAATTTTGAAAATCCAGTCTTACGTAGATAGGTAGAAGCAAATGAAAGTATAGCCCTTTTCTCATGGAAGTATAACCTTTTTCTCATTATTTTATTGTAAAACTGTTTGACACCTTATTTAACAATATCATATCATAATTTTTAACATATAAAAATATAAATAAAAATATTAAAAATGTGTCATTATAGAAAATTCAAAGCGTGTTTTTTAGTTAAATAATTCAATGTGATATAAATTGGCTTCAGCATATGCCCGAAAACTCTCATTTTTTTCTCGGCCCCTTTGGGGGTCGCGACCCACGGTTTGCGCACCACTGTTAAAGACCACTGTAGTATGATGTAAAGACACCACTGTAGAAGCATACATTAAAAAATTAGAAAATAAATTTAGAGGTGCAGGATGAAATGGAATAAAATTATCAATTAATTAAAATTTCAATATCAATTAATTAAAACTTTAATTTAACTTCAAGCAATCTTAGAAAATTTGGTGGATATTATCTTATTTGTATCTTTTCAAAAATATCTCAAAAGATAAAATCTAGGAGATTTTGGAAAAAATATCTTTTCTTTTCTTTTTCAATATCTAAAATCTAGGGTTTTCGCTTGTAAGTTAAAAATATAGCAAAAAGTATTAATATTTGTTTCTCATTATGAGCATAATTTAATGATGTAATTGTAATTTTGTAATCTTTAAATATTAATGTGTACTTCAATTAGGTAAAAAATCAAAATTATAAAGGAGCATGATTTCAAAATTTTGCTCTACGTTGTGGGTCGCGATCCATGGTTTGCGCACCACTGTTATAGACGAAAAGAAGTACGCATTAAAATAAATTTTAAAAAATAAAAATAAAAAAAGATCTTCAGAAAATAAATGTAGAGGGGAAGGATGAAATGGAATAAATTTGTCAATTAATTGAAATAACTTTAATTTAACTTCAAGCAGTCTAAGAAAATTTGGTGGGTATTATCTTATTTGTATCTTTTCAAAAATATCTCGAAATCTAGGAGATTTTGAGACAAAAAAAGATCAAATCTAGGAGATTTTGGAAAAAAATATCTTTTCTTTTTCAATATCTAAAAATCTAGGATTTTCGCTTGTAAGTTAAAAATATAGCAAAAAATATTAATATTTATTTCTCATTATGAGCATAATTTAATGATGTAATTGCAATTTTTTAATTTTTAAATGTTAATGTGTACTTCAATTAGGTAAAAATCAACAAAAGCAAAATTATAAAGGAGCATGATTTCAAAATTTTGCTCTACGTTGTGGGTCGCGATCCACGGTTTGCGCACCACTGTTATAGACGATAAGAAGTACGCATTAAAATAAATTTTAAAAAATAAAAATAAAAAAAGATCTTCAGAAAATAAATGTAGAGGGGAAGGATGAAATGGAATAAATTTGTCAATTAATTGAAATAACTTTAATTTAACTTCAAGCTGTCTAAGAAAATTTGGTGGATATTATCTTATTTGTATCTTTTCAAAAATATCTCGAAATCTAGGAGATTTTGAGACAAAAAAGATCAAATCTAGGAGATTTTGGAAAAAAAATCTTTTTTCTTCAAAAATATCTCAAAAGATAAAATCTAGGAGATTTTGGAAAAAAATATCTTTTCTTTTTCAATATCTAAAAATCTAGGATTTTCGCTTGCAAGTTAAAAATATAGCAAAAAAATATTAATATTTGTTTCTCATTATGAGCATAATTTAATGATGTAATTGTAATTTTGTAATTTTTAAATATTAATGTGTACTTCAATTTGGTAAAAATCAACAAAAATCAAAATTATAAAGGAGCATGATTTCAAAATTTTGCTCTACATATTTTGCTCTACGTTGTGGGTCGCGATCCACGGTTTGCGCACCACTGTTATAGACGATAAACATTAAAATAAATTTAAAAAAAATAAAAATAAAAAAAAGATCTTCAGATAATAAATGTAGATGTGAAGGATGAAATGGAATAAATTTGTCAATTAATTGAAATAACTTTAATTTAACTTCAAGCTGCCTAAGAAAATTTGGTGGGTATTATCTTATTTGTATTTTTTTATTATTATTAATAAAAAAAGTATATTTTAAAAAGCTGTTTCTTTTTTTAAATTACAATCCGGATTTTGTTTTAGATGCAGTCAAGATTATTACATTTTTCTCTCTGTGAGCTAGGAGCCCTGGTAGCGCGATTATGTTTAATCTTCACGAAAAGTCAAGAGTTCATAAAAGATTCAGTCAAGGAAAACATTTGTCTACTTTACAAATACAAATTTATCTCGTTCGTTCTTTTACGTCTTGTTTCAACCGAAACAGTGTTTTTGTATAGAAACTAGGTTACACAATTGTTTATAACCTAAGTTTCTGTTTCCAGAGAAATTTTGTGTTTGTTATTACATATAATATTTAAAGTATAAAAATAAAAGAAAATTCTTAAAAATTTAGGCATATGAAATGTTTAATGCTTTCTTTCAGATTCGTTCCAGAAAACTTTTACCTTTAAGATAACTTAAGTAAAAGATTGTTTCCTGAAACGTAAGCGTAGTCTCATGCCTTTCTAGGCTTTATTTTAGATGATCCTTTAAATGCAAATGGTCCTTTTGTTTTTTATTCCATAGTTTCTGTTTTTTTCGTTCTTTTGCAACGCTGATCTTATCGAGAAAAATTTTGTACTCTCACGCTCGAAAAGCGAGCATTCGTATCCTTCTCGCTTCGAAGAGAAGTATTAAAACATACAAAAATAAATATCCGTTCTTATAAGGATAAAAATATCCCCATGACTTGTAAACGAAAAATTAAAATATAGCGAGCGCACTTACAACATTTTTTAGTTTGAAGGTCATGAATCTGCAAAAGAGAATAAAATAAAAAAAAAACTGAAATCCTTCCTTTTTACTTTCGACATTACTCTGCTCTTAACTCTCTGTTCTATTAGACATATTTTAATATACTTATTTCTTCCCAAGAAGATTCTTATATGTAGGTATAAAATACACATATATGTTTAAGGTATCTGCCTACAGAGTACTTTTTTTTTCAAAAATATACAGTACTGATTTTAATACATATACTGTTTTAATCTTTTGCTTAAGGGGCCCCATTTTTCCGATTCCCACTTTAAAACGGGAAATCTCATAGCCCCCTTCGTAAGAACGGTCATTGAGGGGGTTATATACATACATATAAATAAATAAATATATATATATATATATATATACCCTCCGCGACGGTAGACTATTCCTTCCGTGATCTATTGTTGCCAACACCGAGCAACTACCATATCGCTCCGACCGAGGTGGCGGCCGATACGCCTGTTCGAAAAACCTGCTTCTCTGAGGCCTACTGTACGCCCCCTCTCAAAGTCCGAGAATTGTTCGTACTGTCGCCGGTTAAGTCTCAGTGGCATCTCTAGCCACAATATCATCCATCCAAGTAGACATATTTGTTTGAATAACCCTATGGAACGAGCAATCATGCTTTTAATCTCTCCCAGCTGCGCATCTCATATGCGCATAGCGCGCTTACCCTTGTCTCATTGGCGTCGAAATTTTAATCATTTGCATATCTCCTACCAGACTACATTCCTGCCAAGTTTCGTGATAGTAGCTCGATTTCTTCTGGGTGCATATATTTTATTTTTGTGACAGAGTGTATATGTATAAGGAAAATATTAAGTTGAAATGTGATATAAAATCAAGAAACGAAATATAATTTTGGTAAAAATTTCGTAACATTTTAAAATATAAGGAATTTCTTGTAAATTTTTAGCACAATTTAGAGCTTATGCCAGAGCCCCTACACTCAATTCAACTAAATATATTTTAATTTCCTTTATACTCTATACTACTGTGACACCTGTTTTTTTTAAATAAGAGTTTTAAAATGTTTCCAGAAATCACTGAAATAAAAAAAGAAGTGAAAAAAAGCTGATTTTTTCAAAAATTATCTTTTTGTAATTACCTGTAGAATGATTAAATTGACACATATAGCCTAGCTGTTAGTTCAAAACATAGTTAGCAATATGTAAAACACTATTGCAAAATTTTATTGAAATACGTTGAAAACTTATCAAATTGTTAGCTTTCTCGTTTACAAAAGTAACTGAAAAATAATTTTTCTAGAAAATGCATTGGGAAAATTCCTTTGGGATGTAGCATTTAAAGATGCTACTTCCGGTCATGTAATATAGCTTTCGATTTATTAAATTGGCCATAAGTTCTCATCCAAGGATTGTACGAATAAAAGTAAAGCAGTTTTAGAATTCTAAAACATTAAGCATTGAAATAGATTAATAAAAAAAAAAATTCGAAATTTTTCACGAAAACAACCATTTTAACGAAAGCAGATACCTTAAGGCTCGGTGCACACGAGCGATCCGGTGTCGTTGCGGCACCGCAGATGCGATCAGGCAGTACATAGAGTTGAACTAACCGACTCATACGGACGCTCGTGTGCACCGAGCCTAAAGGTCTGTTCACATTGCAGTGCGTTAGCGTAAGCGTAAATGGAAAGTTCGCGCTAGACGAAAACAAACCAATCACAGGCCTTAGCAGTTTCGTTGCTAATCGTTTGGAGGTTTGTCATAGGTTAAATATATTTCAATACGATTACTCTTACGCTAACGAACTGCTATGTGAACAGGAAGTCATATTCATACGCATACTAGACCAACTGTTCGATCGTTGCGTGAGTGCGCGTGTGTGCGAGTTGAAATATATACGTGTGTGTACGAATGTAAATTATGTATATATATAAATGTATATACCGTAAAATCTTGAGCATAATACGCACTTTTTTTTCTCATTTTTAGTCCGCAAAAATAAAGGTGTGTATTATACTCGTGTACACAAAAAAAAAGGAAGTTTTAAACATTGAATAAATGACAAACAGTAAATTATCTGTATTGTAGTGAAAGTATGTATTAAGACTGATAATTTCACAGTATTGTTTGTTTTGAATTAAAATTTAAGTTTTTTTCTACCGAATTTGACGCTTTCGTCTATTTTTATTACAAATTTTATTTTTGTTAATAAATATTTGTGCAATTTTTAAATAAAATATTGAAAAGTTATGGGTGCGTATTATAGTCGAAATTTAATTTTTTCTAAAAATTTCGCGCAAAACCAAGCATGCGTATTATACACGTATTATAAATTTACATAGCTTTAACTTTTTCTCTAATTCTCTCTTTCAATGTCTTTCCTCCTTTAATATTTTTTTTATTTTAACCTCTTTTCTTTTTTAATTGCCTTTCCACGGCTTCATCCCTTTTGTTTACTTCACTCCCTCTCTTCACTTACCCCAAGTGTGCTATTCTGAGAATCCCAGGGCTGGAGCACTTGAGGTTTCAAAATCATAGCCCTATCCTCTTCTCGCTGACTGTGGGATAAAATCCCATCTCAACAATCTGATACGAATAATCCTCAAATCCGCATAAAAAACCAACTGCAACTTAAAAATAAAAAATAAAAAACCACTGAGATTTAAATGAACTATGAATAGAGATTTGAACAGGATTTTGTTAAAATAATAATAAACATGAATTTTCATTTTTTTTCTACAAGAAAAGTCTGTTATATTCCTCTACGAGATTTACTAACAATGCTTTTTCTATTTTTTTCTATCTTTCTGTCTTTAATCGTACACGAGTAATCCGAAAGTCTAATTATCTGCCACGCGTAATCTTGAAAAAGGCATTTGTTTTGATTCGTTTATTTTCCTAGTTCTTTTTCGTTGAATAATGAAGCAACTGAAACCAAGGATTCCTTATACATTATCCGATTGAACCTCCAGTAGCATCTCAGAGCTTGTCTCAAAGCAAATAAAAATAAGTCATTGATAAAATACAAAGAGGATAGCTCCCACGAAATCTTTTGATTTATTTCCTATTTGATATATATATATATATATATATATGTATATATATATATATATATATATATATTATCATATACTGGGTGCAATTCGTCTTCACTGCCCAGTCTATTTCGATAGCGCGCCGAACTATGGCTAATTCCTAGCCACCCGGTTCCTTCAGAAATCACCGAGAATACGCTGGATTAAGGAACGTAAAACAAGCACCTTTATTCTTTAGCGTATTTACATATCTACATTAACTCCATATGAGTTTTGCACCTCCAGTGCATGCATGGCCTCCAGCCAATTCAATTAATTCACCAAACAAATCGCAATCACCTCCACGTGGCTTCTCCGCACACGTAAACTCTGGTCCGAGACCAAATCGGCATCCACGCCGGACCACTGTCTCTCTCTGTCTCTTTTCACCACACTAGCTGGCTCTCTCCTGCACAGACGAACACCAGTCCAAAACCGGTTCCCCTGCATACCTCCGGAAATACCTCCAGCAAACCATCTGCACATCCGGTCCTGGTTGTCATCTGTTTACCAGAGAGCTGGCACGCCTCTTGATTGATTACCTGTACTCGCCTCTGGTAAACATTCAAAACTGAAAAGAAACTTCACCAAATTTTATATATAATATACCGGGGGTTAAGCAGAGGGCCCGCCGCCATCACAGCTCCTCCCCCCTTTAAAGGCTTTTTTATACATAAAAAAGTCTAATGGAAAGTTCGGTAGGTCCCTTTAGGTATGCCCACACGAAACATTTCCAAAGAGGTCAATACCATTTGGCTTTCTTCAGCCCTAACTTCCTAGAGTCAATTTCCGCCTACTTTAGTAATTTCCCTCGAAAATGCCCTAAACTGCACTCAGTCTGGGACACATCATTCCTAAACCTGCACTCCGAATACTTTTCGAGAGTGAAAAACATCAATTCAATTTCCAGTAAGAGATGCAGATAATCATTACACTGATATTACATTAGCTAAACACATAATAAATTCATACATGATTAAGACAAACAAAATACTCATAATGCACTAAAAAACTTAAGTTAACACTTTCATACTGAAAACAACAAAAACATAGCCTCAAGGCCATTCTATCTGCAGATAACCTTCTCGGTTCAATTATAAACTTAAGGGCGTTAGCACCCGTACCTTTCGGCCAGTCATAGCCGACAACGTAACCTTACTTGTTTAGATTCTATTCGCCAACAAATTAAGCACTTTCATTTAACATATTTTAGCATAGGTAGTACAACAATACATTACTCTAATCTTACTTAATTACAAACATTACCACAATTTTGACCATATTTCAATTATCGACTGTATCTTAACCTAGTTGCAATAACATGAAACAAAATATTACTCAAAGACACATTAAACAAAGAACCATTACTCAAATAAACACAGTTAACACAACATACATTGATCACAACGTTAACCAATTAAAAATTTCACAATTACTCTGTAAACTTCTCTTAAAGCAAAAACACATCATCGTGGATAACGATTACCAATATAGTGGACAAAATTAAACTTATATTTCTTACTAAATATTAGTTATGTAATTCTTACTATTTCATTAAACATTCGGCATTACAAGATCATTAACTATTCGACATTCAGTTGGTCCTGTAACCCACGGAACATAATTTCTCCTATCCAAACGCGCGACTCAATCGGCCTCTTTCCACTCGATTGGCCAGGAAACCGAAACTCACAGTTGAGCCCACATTTATTTCTACACTAGGATTCCACAATTTCATTATGTGTTTTTAACGTCATCTCCTGACATAGAGTCATAACAAACTCACTCGTTTGGTTCCTTTTCTATGAAGAACAAAATTGTATTGCAGTATATTAATGACAGTCTTTCTGAGGCCTTCCACCGGCTTACACAAAAAGCGTCTTAGGACCTTTCGCCAAAACAAAATCATTATGCTAATTGATCACAAACTTTATACTAATTGAACATAATAAAATATACCTAATTTGCCTAAATCCATTCTCAAACTATGTGGTCATGTTTTACCAACATATATGCACTTTAAATTTCACAAAAATCATCACATAAAAGATTATACACTACAATTTACTCAATTCAACATTCTGGTATAAAATCATACAAAAAAAAACAATACACATAATTATTACACATACATTTTTGGGTCACTGTTTCACGCAGCATTTAAATTCTCCCTTGACCCTCAAAATCTCAACTGAGAATTTAAATTTTCCCAAACTTGATTTCTTTAAATTTGGAGTTAACCCTCCTCGTAGCATCCCGCTTACGCTGAATTTTCGTGGAAACCCTGTCACACGACCCCCTAAATTCATCCTGTCTATTAATCTTCGCCCTCACGAATATTTGCAACTTTCGGTTTTTCCTCGGTCTCCCGAAATTGCTAGGCTGCCCTTCTGAGTATTTCGTACCCATTTTCATTTTGAATTTAACAGAATGTCGTCTTCCCCTAAACTTCTTCTTGAACTTGACAAAACCCTGGCGTCCCGTCTTTTGACTATGCTTTACGCAATTCGGTTTCTTTCTAGACAACGGACCTTTCCCCCTAGTTTTGCTCAAGCCCCAAAACATTTTAAACTTTGCTTTCTTGCACTTTATTCCACTCGCCTTTTCGCGACGCTGTTTAGTCCTTATCACTACCGGATGTAATTTCCCTTTGAACTCTTTACAATGGAGTATCCCAATCTTAGGTAACCTCCCTCTCAAAATGTTTCTACTCGGAAACCCCGTCCTTCTATTTTCTACAGGGATTCTCTCCCCCTCAGCCGCATTGTTTAGGTTTCCCCTAAATTCCGTCAAAATCTGACCATCCATTTTAGACGAACTTTCGGCCCTTTCGCGGTCCGTGTTTTCCCGAATGCCATTGTCTATTCCCTGGGGAGCAAATTCTAAACCGTCTCTCGGCTCAACTTTTTCGACTACATTCATCACAGCCTGACATGCACTTATAGTCCCTTCCACTTGTAAAGAACCTGATGAATGGACTCGCGGACAAAGGTCCATCCCCCTGTGTGTGCGGTCAGTTACACAAAACGCGAGATTCAAATCCCCTAAAACATCGGCTGACTCAACGAAACTAACTTTTCTCACTTCGAGCTCACAAATGTTAGAGTCGCTTTGAGACAATATTTCTCTTTTATCTAGGCTACTTTCTTCACACAAACCTACATTCATTTTCCCACATGTCTCTACATGCGTGAATCTGCAGAGCGAGTTATCTATTTCCCTCCTATCTGGGCTAGTTTCCTCACACAAATCTACATTCATTTTACCCACTGTCTCTACATTCACGGATTTGCAGAGCGAGTTATCTATTTCACTTCGATTTTCTACACCCGAATTTAAGCTTGCTTGCTCAATTACAACGGTTTCCTTATTTTCCCACACTTCCCTCGAACTGCTCAAAGTATCTCCGGCAACCAACTGGCTACAGAATTCCTTATTTTTAATTTTGCCTCGAGTACTCGCGCTTCCGAAATTCCCAGCTTCCACCTCGCTGAAATTTCCCAACACATTCTCTACATTTTTTTCTCTACCCAGAGATTTAACCTTTTGCTCTAAGCAAATTTTTCCCTCAATTTGACTTTCGACACTTTTCTCAATTTTAGTGACTCCGGCCTTCCTTATTAAACCTCTACTTTCTCTATAGGAATTTACAGCCTGTAATTTTACCCTCAGGTACTCCAATTCCCCCGATTTAATAAATCTAGTTGATTGATCTAAAGCATATTTCGCCTCACAGTCTAGGTCGTATTCTAGTCTCTCGAAGATTCCTTTATCATGTCTCACAAAGAATTCTTTATTCGACTCGAAAACCTCGAAGATATTGTCTATTATGGCTTTCTGACTAATGTCTAAACTTTCTCTCTTTCTTATCAAAGCTAATTCATAGGCCCTATTCAATTGCTCATACTTCTCTTCCCAAATTTTACTCGCTTCTCTTTCTTTCTGTTCTAGAATTCCTTCTAGACACGCCTTGGTCCCTACTTCACTGTAATTTTCTGCTCCAATGATTCGTCGGACAATTACTATTTTTTTATCATTTATCGACGCCTCAACGTCCAAATTATCGGCCAAAGCCACAAGAACAATTTTAGTCTGTCTAATTAGAACTTCCATTTTTCCAAACTAAAATATTTACCACAGTATTCACAGAAATCACAATATCTTATTTCTAACCTAATGCCGTACACTCAATACACTCACAGAAATACACATGTAATTTCACTTGCCCTACTTAACACAGAAATATAGGACAGGTACTAGATATAACGACACTAAATATTGTCACCTTTGAGCTTTCACTTATACACATAAACTGGTACAATTAATTACAAGCAATCCTATCAAATTACATAACAATAGCTAGAACATATATCACAATATATTATCAAACATTTAAAAGAAACACATATGTATCACATTATCTTATAGCATAAAACACTCAAATTGCTTATACACTTCTAGAATAACACTAATACAAATATACTATTTCAAATCAGCGTTTTGTCCCACACTGAATACTTTCCTGTGCACCAAGGCACTGTGCGGTTTCCTACAAACACTCGCACAAATTCAATTCATTAAACACTTTCTATTTAATAAACCCAAAAGAAAACACTTCTCTCTTTTTCCCGCACAACACGTGCCCGTGAGATTCCCTGTGGATTTACTCACAAAGTTTTGATTAACCAAAAATCACTTTTAGAAAACTAACTACTAATGTCTACTAAGACTACTACATTTACCCGATCTCTATCAGGATTTCACACCTGTTCTTCTCGAACAAATTTTCACTAAACCTTCACTGGTTTAACTTTCGGACTTCTCAAAGAAGCGTTGAAATTATCTTTCTAAATCCCCTGAATTATTAGACTAATTCCAACCAGTCACTAATTCCAACCCCACAATTTACTGCCCCTCGACAATTATCGCGCAGACCTCTTTGGAAGATTTCAAATGAGCTTACCTTTCCTGTTGTCGCATCCAGCTGTACACGCTGATCGAATTTTCTTGCACAGGTTCCACTCCTTCTGAACAAATTCCGTCTGGCTACACGTCTCGGCTGCTAGTATTTTCCGCAGGTTCTAGTTGACTGCTTGCATCGGCGGATTCCCTTGGCTATCCTCGCCAGTACCGCCACTGCTTCACCTCCTCCGTGGATCCTCACGTATTTCACAAACACATACGTAGAATTCCTCCGCTGCCACCAGCTATCATATACTGGGTGCAATTCGTCTTCACTGCCCAGTCTATTTCGATAGCGCGCCGAACTATGGCTAATTCCTAGCCACCCGGTTCCTTCAGAAATCACCGAGAATACGCTGGATTAAGGAACGTAAAACAAGCACCTTTATTCTTTAGCGTATTTACATATCTACATTAACTCCATATGAGTTTTGCACCTCCAGTGCATGCATGGCCTCCAGCCAATTCAATTAATTCACCAAGCAAATCGCAATCACCTCCACGTGGCTTCTCCGCACACGTAAACTCTGGTCCGAGACCAAATCGGCATCCACGCCGGACCACTGTCTCTCTCTGTCTCTTTTCACCACACTAGCTGGCTCTCTCCTGCACAGACGAACACCAGTCCAAAACCGGTTCCCCTGCATACCTCCGGAAATACCTCCAGCAAACCATCTGCACATCCGGTCCTGGTTGTCATCTGTTTACCAGAGAGCTGGCACGCCTCTTGATTGATTACCTGTACTCGCCTCTGGTAAACATTCAAAACTGAAAAGAAACTTCACCAAATTTTATATATAATATACCGGGGGTTAAGCAGAGGGCCCGCCGCCATCACAATATATATATATATATATATATATATATATATATATATATATATATATATATATATATATATATATATATATATATATATATATATATATGATTAAGATAATTGCTTAGTTAAATGTTATTAAATAATTTTCCAATTATTTACAGTATTGATTTCAAAATTAACTTCAATATTTTAGCTTATCGTGAGTTGAAATCAATCCTCGATAGAAGACATTCTTCTAATAAAAATGGCATTTTCATCTTTAAAACAGTTTTATGCTTTCTCTTTTTTTTTGAGTTTATTTTTTAAACAGTCCGCTTTTTATTTAAAAAAATGGACGCTTTTTCAAAACTTCGAAAAAGCAGCTTCACATAATCTTGCAAGCTTAACATAACTTTATCATTAATTTTGTCCTCGTCTCGTAAGCTCCTATCAAGCTCTTACATCTAAGAAAAGAACAGCCCGTATCAAATTTGTAATAAAGAATTCAGATCGTGTTACTCCCAAAACTTTAAGCAATTAAATGTCTAAGATTCTCTAGATAATAGATGTGTGGTTCACAGCACCATCAAATCCGTCTTTATTTAGCGTCCCAACGACATTCACTCGTAACCTTTTTTTCGTGCCACAAGAGATTAAAATCATTTTGAAGCACCAATCGGTAGGATAACGGTTTGAAGTCACGCGATTCACTTCCAACAGTATTTATCAGTTTAATTAAAACATTTTCCGATCGTGCATTTTCCACTGTTCGCATCACTCTTAAAGTGCATTAACGACAGCAGTTACTTCACATACATGTCATCTGGCAATTAAATGATGTCAGACATTCATTGGGGGAGTTTTGGAGGTATATAATTCACAATTTTAATGTTTTTTTCCCGTGGAAATGTCTGTTTTAAATATTGCGTTTTTAGAGGAACGATCGAAATTAGATATATAATACTGCAACGACTTTCTTCCTGGATTGGGCATGGAGACCGTGTCTTCAAACTTTACGGCGGGCACTCTCCCAACCGACAGATTCGTGTAAGGTGAAGTTACGAAGTTGCTTCGTTGCTTTGGAGCGCTACGATCATCTTTTGCAAGATAGGTTAAGGCTGCTATGTACTAACCCCATTGGATTCGCTCACCTCAATATTAACCTATGCAGAAAATTTGTTCACGGATTGCTGACTTGGATTCAAAGATTTTTTTAAAAAAATGTACTCCGTCATAGAGAAAGAAACTTTACATTAATGTACATTTTTCGCTTTTGTTTCAAAATGCAATTAATATTTTAAAATTTAAATTATTCGGGGAAAAATCTGGTATAGTGTGTTTTAAACGCTCATAAATTCCTTCGGTGGACAAAATTTATAAAATGAATCCTGTAGCACTTTGCAGAAAAGTTCAGGCTATCTGACAATACCAATTTTATTTGATTATCAGCATTTATGTACCTGTAAATAGTTGACAAAAATATATTTTAAATAAAAAATTTGGGGGCAGCGCTTAACTCCCCTATAGTGAAAGAGCCATTACAATCCCTCAAAAAGTCAGTCCTAAGGGGGATGGAATTCTCGAACTGTCAACTGGACTCCTCCCACCACAAGAGTCACCACATTGAGTCTGCAAGAAGAGGAAAATGAAAATACGGTTTTTTTTCTAAGTACATAGCAGCCTTAAGATAGGTTACGATAAGTTAAAGTGCTGAGGTTAATTTTTAAATCAATTCTGTAAATAATTGAAAAAATATTTAATAAACCTAGAGTTTAAAGCCAATTTCTAAAGGCTTTAATAACTGATGACAAACGCTGTGCTCAAACCACAGAATGGTAGACAAAGAATAATACATTTGTTCATTTCTATCATTTTAAATTTATTTATTACATTTTACTGAAAAAAAGCTGAATGTTGCTCTACCCACGAATTTTTGCCCCAAATTTTCGCATATGGTTCTTCACAGCGGTCAAGCACCACTGTAACGACTGTCTACTTGAACTGGGAACCGATCCAAAGTCTTCTAGCTTCGAACCTCGGACTCTACCTGTCGATATATCGTGGCGAATTCATAAAAAACTCATTTTTGACTGCGCTTTCTCAACAATCCGGTTAAATCTGTTTGTTACAGTTTGAAGGCATTAGAAACGTTCAATGATGCAGCATGTAACAGAAAAAAAATATGGAACCTAGATTTGTCTCTAGCTTGTAAGGTAATTTTTGTAAGTATATATTCTTGAAAATTTTCAAAATTTAGTATTTTAAAAATTTATCGCAGTTTTTTAAGGGACTATAAACAGTGAATAACTAGTAAGATATAGAAAAGCTGAGTGGGAATCACAAAGTAGTAAAGGACATCCATTTTTGGTCATGTAACTTTATTACCACACAGTAACATTAGTAGGTGTGTTACTTCTCCTCATTTTAAACCGGCAACTTTCAAGAGAGCAGAATAATTTCGCTGTGAATTTCGAGGAAACGAAGTCTGTAACACTAATTCAGAAGAATTTAACAATCGATGGGGTCAAGAACCTCTTAAATCCTTTATCTTTTACTGTCATTTTAACTTAAATGCATACCTATAAAAAGAATTTTTCATTTCACTCGATATAAAAATTCTAAAGTAAATTTCAGAGCTAATTTTACCCAAATGTATTTGAACCGTATGGCACTTTTATCTATGATCTAAGCAATTGACCGTGGAAAACTATTTAATAAATTATGCAGGAAAAATTCGAAAACCGTTTCAGTTTATCTTAATAAAAGTGTCTCTTTTTTTTTCAAGTTTCTCTTTTCTTCCCAATGTTTTTTAAAATAAAAAACAAACACTCAGAAGCCATTCTGTTTGTTCAGATAAGTTCCACTCCTTATAGTGGAAGGAAAATAAATCTTTGGAGCTTAACCATTTCACTTGCGTGTTACTGCCTGTTATTGTTATCTCCGTGGGCTGGAATCACTCTATTAGCACGTGGTTTCTGCTTCAAAGCAGATTTGCCGTTACAGATAATGGATTTTAAGTACCGCATGATAGTTCTGAGAATTAGAATGCGTTTATCTACATCTCAAAAGATGCTGCCTGGGAATGCAAGGCGATATTTGTGAGTCCAAGGTGTAGGGGAGAAAGTTATGTTGAGGAATTCTTCGTTTCTTTGTGGGTGCTCATTTTAAGAAGATTTAATAATAAATAGGAAAGTATAGAACTAGCTGAAAATCCGTACTTCGCTACGGAGTACATTCAAATTAAATGCAACGGTCAATGTATGCAATTAATGCCAAAAATATGTATAAATATATTTATAATAAATTCAAAGATCAGTGTATACAATTGATGTAAAAATAAACGAAAAATGTATTTATAAAAAAATCGTAACGGACATTTTTATAGACAAAATAATGTAGAAGAAAATATTCAAATTAAATTTAATAGAACATACTAAAGAATATAGTACAGTTAATATAGTAAAGTTTGAGGAACATGTTTTTTTCTGTATTTTAATATTTTTTTGGATAATGTCCAATCGTCTGCAGCATTAGCAAGGGAAAAAAAATTTTTTTTTGTCTATGCACGTGACGATAAATTAATTTAAAGTACCAGAAAAGGAAATCACGGGATCAACATTTAATAAATTAAATTCTAAAAATTAGTCTTTAAAAATTCACCAAAATTCAGAAAATAGAGGTGAAGATTCGAAAAAGATTTCATTTTAAAGAAATTTTTATGATTTTTCTCGTGATATAAATTTTGTAACCCTCAAATTATTATTTGAAATGCAAACTTTAAAAAAGTTACTAAAACAGCTTAAAAATTTAATTTTAAAAATCTAAGAAGAATTTTTCAAAAATGTTTCTTAGTGCACCCCTACACTGTAAGAATAATCGCCATGCAAAATTTCAGCCCTTTAGGTCCAGCGATTTGGTCTGTGCGTTGTATGTCAGTCAGTCAGTCAGTCAGTCAGTGAGTCAGTCAGTTACGGAACTGTTTTATATATATAGATAGATTACAGGTGAAAGTCAGCATCAGTCACAAAATGCAGCACAGTAAATATTTTTCTATAACAGGAATGTAAACCATAACTAAATGAATTTGGAAGTCTTCGGTTCTGATACTGTAAGCATTGTACTCAAATATAATGAACAAGAAAAACAACCCGGGTAACAGCAGATCCGCTTAGAAGCAGACACCATGTCCTAATAGTGATTCAAACGCACAGAGATAAGATTAACAGGCAGTACATGCAGGTGAAATGTTTCATCTACGAACCTATTAGAACCTCACTTCAAAATTGGGCGAGGACTTTTAATTTCTACAAACAACCCCTATAGCAACCACCTGACAACCCCGGGGATCCAGCCCGATCTCCAAACCTTGACCGATATACCACCATTTGAACTGTTCCAGCGATGTCAGGTAGTCTTATTTTTTAAAAACCACTTCTTACATACTTCCTTTTTGTTTAGATCAACGACTCTGGATGTTTTCTTGTAGACATTTTCGCCCGGTATTTGTTTAATTTTAATTCTTTTCCGACAATGCTCAATTTTTTCCTAAGGTGATTCTGCTTCCTGACTGATTATAATCGTTCTTCCAAACGTCTAGAGCAATTATGTCAATCATCTTCAACATCCAAGCCTCTAAATCTGAAAGACGATATTTTACCTACTGAATTGTGCCGACGATGTGAGAAATCTGTTTTAGAATTCAAAGTCTAAAAATTGTATGATTTCAAAATCGCATTCACTTGTTAACTTAGGCCATTGACTCCTGAAATCGAAAATCTCAGGTGCCATGATCTAATATATGTCTGTGTGTGTGTGTATGTTTGTTTTTACTATTCAGGTTATTTGAGAAACCAAATAAAAAATAATACATCACATAAAAAAGTTTTCTTTTACTGATATCAATTAAATGCATTAGATTTTTTTAAAAATGCATTACAAAAATTTTGCTTCATTACACGACTCTCAGGTCAAAAGCAGCGATACCAGCCCGCACAAGCTCTTTTCATAGTAATCGATTTTAAAAAGTAATCAATTTCGAGAATTTTAGAACTTTTTTCTAAAAATGGGTTGGTTATTAAAAATTTTTTAAACGAAGATTCCAAAAGCCTAGAAAATTAACAACTTAATGAAAACTCAGTATGGCGCCTACGGGTCGTTGGGAATTGTCAGTGCTGCGTAAACGGTTTCTTCCAGCCGGTAAAATTGGGGCGTATTTTCTCGGCCTTTAGTGCTGATTTCTGTACCTTTTTTTTACTTTTTAACTACAATTACATATTTTATTCGGAAGTCTGGTACTTGTGCAATATTACAGAGGGGACTTGTCATTACTGCCAAACGTAAATTCTTAGGAGCTGGCAGGGTGTTGAAGAAAACAGATTTCATGTGTTAACGAGTTAGCAATCCCGCTTTCGAGCGAACGTTTCTTGAACGAGCAAATTATCGCATATATCATCTGTTTAAAGTTTCTTAAATAGATGAGTAAACAATCAGATTTCCGGGAGAACTAGTACATTCTCAGAAATTAAAAAATGGTTAACAAAGAAATGTGTGCCCTGGAGAGCCCAGTAATTTTATTGGTTACCAAGACAGTTCGTGCCGTTTTAATCAACAAAGAAAATGGTAAAAAAGTGGATCAAATAATGCTTTATTTGAGAAAGTAGTCACCTTCGGCTCTTATTACCTTTTCTTAACACCATCCAACAACTTTTCTGTTCCTTTTTTATAAAAATTTTTTCTCAGGTACCATAACAATTCTTTAACTCCCTTTTGACGCCTTGTCGATTTTAGAATCACCGATGTCGAAAATATTTGTCTGTCAAGAAAAAAATGATAGTCCGATGACGTTATGTCTAGGGAATATGGAGTTTGGGGTAGAGGTTCCAGCCGAGTCTGCTTGCAATATCCTTGGTTGATCTTTCTGTGTGTAGTGTGACATCAACTTGGTGGAAAAGAACTACCTCTCTGTTTACCAGTAATGACTGTTTCGTGCAATTGAAAATACCCATTGCAACTGTGCTGAGGTGACTTCAGATGTCATCGTATCCCCATTCGATAGAAATTCAAAGAGGCCATTCCCGGCGGTGGTCCACCAAACACCTAGCAACTCCTTTTGTTGGTCGACACTGGGTTTTGCCGCCAATGACTTTGAATCTTTTGGCGACAATAAATGATGAGACCTCTTCGCGCTATTGTATTGTATCCACTTTTTATCGCATGTCAATATGCGATCCATAAATAGTTCGGATCTGTGGTGTGACAACAAGGATGAGCAAATGGTCAGCAGCGCGAGCTTGTTGATTGTGATCAATTCGTGAGGACCCCACTTACTCATCTTCCGTGTCTTTCCAAGCCGATGCAAATGGGTATGGATGGTTTCATAGCTCGCATTAAATTGTCTTGAAAGTTTGACTTGAATTTGACTCGATTTCGGTCCATCAGCTGAGTGTCATCGAGACCTGATGGTCTACCGGAGCGGGGAGCATCTTCAAGATCCAAATTTCCAGGTGCAATTTCTGGACCCACATTCGATCACAACGTTCTCACGTATCATTTTGAGTAAGGAGGATATTTTTCGAGCGCGTCCTCTGAAGCCCTGGTGCCCAAATTGAATTCAAAGTAAACAGTACCGAATAATCAAATCTAACACAGTCATACTGAGGCCACTTTTTTCAAAACTTTAAATAATCAATTTCCCCGAGTGTTATACACCGATGAATTCTCTGTTAAATGATGTTTTGCCTGAGCACACATAACATTTTTTATTGATAGTGTACGCATGTGCAGTTTGACAGTGACAAAACCTAGAAACGGCACGAACTTTCTTGGTTACCTCATAAAAAGGTGTATCCTTTGTGCAGAAACCGGATAGAATGCGCGTTACAGAGCGTCAACGCGATCCCTGGATTTGTACATGAAAATATAAGAAAAGAGAGAGGGTATCAAAAAAGAGACAATGGAAAGAAAAAAAATGATAAATCTTTTCATTCCGACTCAACCAAATGGTGCAATTAGTTCTAGGAATCTTCCCCTTCATAAATGTTTCCCGTTCATTAAGGATTTTGCGATGAGGGGAAAATGCGGGGAAAGGAAGGGGCAAGTCATCGTCATATGCAAATAACATCAACTGAACTATAGGAAGAGGGGAACATTTGAAATGGGAGTGTTAAAGGGCTCGATCTCTGCTTCAATAATTATATGGGCTTCAGATTCTAATACGGAGTTGGCTCCGTCACCTGCACTAATTAACGAGCTAATTAGAGTTTGGGCAGTTTGGGGGAATGTAGGACTTATAACAATGATTCCCTGAATAGCTTCCTCCCTTTTACGTGCTGAATATGAATGTGTTGCACATATCAGAAATGTGTAAAGGAAAGATTTTATTTTCTCACGCCTTTGGAATTTCTGTGTACTACTTTTTAATTTATGCGAAAATTAGCGCAAGCTTTACTTTTGAACGTTTGATAGATCCCAAATTAAATCCCTCAAGAAATACTTTAAAATTTTACATACAGTAAAATTTTCAATCATGGAATCAATAACAGCCATTATATTGGCGAGTTTTCATCAATGCCCGTGTTAAGCCATGGCAAATTTTTGTCTCTGTTTTTTTTTTCTAATCACGATGACATATGCACTTGCTAATCACAATCTAGTAAAAGCATATTTTTAAATTCTGTCTTCAGCATTTAAAAATAGACCTTCAAATTCAAAGCATGTTTTTTTAAGAACTCAAAAATATGCTTTTGCTAATCCGGGATTAGTAAAAATACTGAGAGGAAAAATCCCATAGCTTAACATAGGGTGGAGGACCTGCGATGTTATTTCCTGTGCCGCCTTATGAAGTTTACGTGAAGTATAATAGACAAATTTAAAAATAAGCTAAACTATTCCGTGAAGCAGTTTAGTGAAGAAAGATGGTATTACCATCGGATTTAACCACACACCCCAAAAAGAAATATAAACATTTGTTCGAACTATTCAATGGATGGTACGTTTGAGGATATCTTTGAATATTTATTATTTTCCTTTTAACCATTTTTCTTAACATTCCATTCGAAAATTGAAAAAGACAAACATACTCACTACCGTGACAACAGTCCTAACCGAGTTTTATCATAAACTCTTTAAAACTGTTTTTTAGAGAATTAAAGAACTGGAGACTACCTGACTCAATAAAATACTTCTTTTTATCCTGGCTTGTCTGTTGTAGTTGGACATCGAAACCAAGTTTCCTAACGGGATAGTCCGCATTCTACCGGCTATCCCGTTGGTGTGAGTTTTTTATATTTTTTTATTTTTATTTTTTTTATTTATTTATTTATTTTATTCCTCGTATATCACACTTTTCTTCTTTAGGCGAATGACCCAGGATGTTTGTCTGAACATATTTTTTCTCTTTTATTTATTTATTATTATTGTATAACGATGCTGAATTTTTATTTGCTCCAGGAATATTTGTCATATGTTTTTTAACGGTACATTGGCAGTCATTCCAATGCTTTAATGCCACTGTAATGACCATTCGCACACACACACACACACACACATATATATATATATATATATACAGAGGCTGTTCACACATTTTTAGACGATGTATAATGTATTCACAAAACTAAATTACATAAAATTCTTGTGTTTTAAATGTTCTATTTGACATCCCTTATTCTGAACTATCTTTCGACACCGCAATTTCCAGGATAATAATGCCTTTTGAAGTGTCAGAAGAGGTATTCTATCCCATTCCACCTGAACAGCTTTCCAGAGTCCTGTAAGGGTTTTGGGACGACGTTTGGATAATGCAGATTTTAAAAGTCCGAAAGCACAAAACTCCATAGATGATACATCGGGAGATTTAGTAGGGATATCAGTGAAGGGTATGGCCTTGATACGAGTTTTTTGTTCCATTTCTTTTAGGAAATTTACAGTGGATTTTGATTTGTCACTGCTAGCTTTGTCCTGATGGAGTCTCACAGATTGATGGCACTGTGGGTAAAGCGATGGTATTTCATTCAGAAAAATTTGCGATAAAATATGTTCCTGATAGTATTTGGAGTTAATCTTGACATTTTTTTCCACTCTCTATATTTTTAACTTGCCATTATAAGAAAAACCAGCAACAATCATGAATCCCTTAGAAAAACTTTCCTTCGATTCTTTGAACCATGTACTTAAATTTTTTTCTCCCCTTTTATGATAATAAATGGCTCTTTTTGTTGCAATCATTTAAATACACCCATGATTCATCTATTGTCACAATTGTTTTCCATTTTTCATTGGATAAGTGCTTCTCATATAGAATTCTGCAGCGTGTCCTGCGTTCAGCGATAAGATTTGGAAGAAGACGGTGCACATTGCGTTTTTTCGCTTTCTTAAGATTTAAATCAACGTTTATCATTTTTTTTACAGTGGACACCGAGCATTTTAATGATTTTGCAACTGTCCTTTGACTAGGGGGATTTTCTTTTAACATTAAACAACGTACCTTTGCAATAGTCGAAGATGTCCGTTTTTTCCTTGGATACTTGTTTGGAATTTTTGTCCCACTTGAGGCTCCAATTTGACGTTTTTTTTCCTTTCTTGTTGACGATATTACCTATCGACGCTTTAGATATTACAAAATCATGACTCTCACATCGTTTTTGGATAACGGAGTATGCATATTTCTCTTCGGAAAGAGCATAAATCTAGCCTTCGAACCACTGCTTTGTTAAAAACGCCATTTTGAATAAAAACAAAACTTTCAAGCCGCAGATGATAATTTTGACTTTTAAAAACATAGTACAATTGCAATTATTTCTTTTGCAGCAAACGAATTTTTATTACCGCTTACCAAAGTCGTCTAAAAAATGTGCGAACAGCCTCTGTATATATATATATATATATATATATATATATATATATATATATATATATAAGAGTTCCGTAACTGACTGACATATAACGCACAGGCCAGACCGCTGGACCTAAAGGGCTGAAATTTTACATGGCGATTCTTCTTATAGTGTAGGGGTGCACTAAGAGAGATTTTTGAAAAATACCTCTTATATTTTTAAATTAAATTTTTAAGCTGTTTTTGTAACATTCTTTAAAGTTTAAATTTAAAATAATAATCCGAGGGTTATAAAATTTATATCACGAGAAAGATCACAAAAATTCCTTTAAAATAAAATCTTTTTCGAATCTTTATCTCCATTTTCTGATTTTTGGTGAATTTTTAAAGATTAATTTTTAGAATTGAATTTATTAAATGCTGATAGCTTGATTTCTTTTCTTTTTGTGATACTTTGAATTAACTCTGCGTCACGTGCATAGCAACGAAATAGACAAAAAAAAATTTTTTTCTTACTAATGCGGCAGACGATTGGACATTATCCAAAAAAATATTAAAATACAGTAAAAGAAATGTTCCTCAAACTGTACTATATTAACTATACTATATTATTTAGTATGTTCTATTAGATTTAATTTGAATATTTTCTTCTAAATTATTTTGTCTATAAAAATATCCGTTGCGATTGTTTTATAAATATATTTTTTCGGGTTTTTTTTGCATCAGTTGCATGCATCGATCGTAGTATTTATTATAAATATATATATATTTTTTTGGCATTAATTGCATACATTGACATTTGTATTTAATTTGAATGTACTCGTAGCGAAGTACGGGTTTTCAGCTAGTGTATATATATACTAGCTGAAAACCCGTACTTCGCTACGGAGTACATTCAAATTATATTCAAACGGGCAACGTATGCAATTAATGCCAAAAAAATAAATATATATATTTATAATAAATACGACGATCAATATATACAATTGATGTAGAAAAAATATATATATTTATAAAAAAAAATCGTAAGGGATATTATTATAGACAAAATAATGTCCAATCGTCTGCCGCATTAGCAAGAAATTTTTGTCTATTTAGTTGTTATGCACGTGACGATACATTTATTTAAAGTACCAGAAAAAGAAATCACGTGATCAACATTTAATAAATTAAATTCTAAAAATTAATCCTTAAAAATTCACCAAAAATCAGAAAATGGAGGTAAAGATTCGAAAAAGATCTCATTTTAAAGGAAGTTTTATGAACTTTCTCGTGATGTAAATTTTATAACCCTCAAATTATTATTTTAAATGCAAACTTAAAAGAAAGTTACTAAAACAGCTTAAAAATTTAATTTTAAATAATCTAAGAATAATTTTTGAAAAATCTCTCTTAGTGCACCCCTACACCATAAGAAGAATCGCCATGCAAAATTTCAACCCCTTTAGGTCTAGCGGTTTTGTCCGTGCGTTGTATGTCGGTCAGTCAGTCAGTGAGTCAGTTACGGAACTGTTATATATATATGTGGGGTAGAGCCAAACATACTTCGTAAATGCATCTACCACGGTAAAAATGTGCTGGTACTTTTTGTTCGATGAGGGCATTGGTCCAATAAAATCTATGTGGTACGTGCTTAATGGTAAGTTCTCTTTGGGAATCGGATTCAAAAATCCTTCACTTTTTCCGCTTTTTCTGTTACACAGTATACACTCAATACAATTCGCAATGACACTTTCGATTTTCGTTTTAACTTTTGGCATGTAGAAGTCTTGTCTCAAAATTTCTTCTATCTTTGCTACTCCAAAGTGGCCTTTGTTATGAATTTCACGTATAATTTCTCTATGCAAGTCTTCCGGAACAACTAAAAGATCTTTTCCATTTTCGTACTTATATAGAACGTCTTTTTCAATTGAATAATCATTGTGAGTAAACGAGGAGACGACAGTGCCATCCCGCGGAGAGAGGTGTTATTCGCCAGTTCACCCCTGGATGCCGACGCTGACGGTCGTGCTAGTGAAGGGCAGACGGCCCTGTACTGTAATGTAACTGAAGTTTGGGCAAGACGGCCCCTATAATTATAATTGTAATTTGCCAGAGACTGTTGTAGATGTTACCTCAACTCAACTCAACTCTTTTTGAACATAGCTTCTTTTTTTTATATTAATCTAGTTTAAATATAGAATAGTTAAAATTACATGTAGTAGTGTGAACTTATTGATTACTTAAGAATTCGCTTCCCACATATATATATATATATATATATATATATATATATATATATATTATATTAATTAAATTATATTCTTCATATAGTTCCAAACTTCTATTTAGGTGGAAAGCAGTGACACAAAATATTTGACTCTATGTATGTAATCATAATGTCCCACCATCCATTTAATCTATTCCTTTAACTTTGCCTTTCCCCTTCTGCAACTACTACACGAACCCTATACAGGGTGATTCAAAACTCCATGTACAAACTTGTAGAGGATGTAGGAAACTCAAATATAAAACAGAATCACATAGGAATGAATGATCGGAATCGCAAACCTGATCATCTAGAGGATAAACAAAGATGCAGATATGAAAAGCCAACAATGGGTGAATTTCTGCATATTTGTTTATCCTCTAGCTGCTCAGATTTGCGTTTGCGGTCATACATTTCTAAGTGATTCTGTTTTGCTTTTGAGTTTTCTACCTCCCCTAAAAGTTTGTACCTGGAGTTTTGAATCACCCTGTGTTTATTTTTCACTTTGTATCTGTCCCTTCCATTCTTGATTTGGTGGCCCATAACTGTCGCTATAGAAGATCACCCTCAAGTGTGCGTCACGTGAACAAATGAAACTGATATTTCATTGTGCTGGTACGAGAATTCAATTGCACGTCTCTCAGCGTCTGGATATGGGGTAGAGTAGACTCAATGACATCGTCTCCTCTGTTCTTTGTAAATACCTTTCATACTTTGGCAAACTAATAAATATGTTAGCCAAATAAGTAACATAGTATTGTCCACATTTGTCGAGAAAATAAAGTAATTATCATTCTTCTACCAACTGAACTTATTGAGATTATTGACCGCTCAGGCCAAGACCCCTCTAAACTGCCACTTTTTTTTGAACCACGACTGGCCGCCATAGAGAAGTGTCACTAGTGGTATATATATATGTGACATTATAAGTTGAATCTTGACATTATAAGTTGAATCTCGTCTATTTCTATAATTCGGGTCCGACATCTGTTAAGAGAGGACCCTTCCTCTAAGAAATAGCCCACCCAAAAGCAAGTGAACATCTGCAAATTCCAGTGGGGAAAATAACACAATAAATTCTTTTCAGTTGATAGGATTATTAGCCATGCCGCCCAGAAGGAGTAACCCAAACCCCGTCTCTAGTCATCTAAAATCCGCAGTTCACAATATCTCAGAGATAATGGCTGCAGGTGCCAGAGATAAAGGATCAAAAGTGTCAAACAATATCATAAAGATAAAGCGCACCCAATGTGCCTCTTATAGTAGTATACCACCCACGAAAAACATCTGTGTTCATGTAAACAGTCGCTGACTTTGGTACAGCCCCTGACTAAGAGAGCAGGCAGTCTGCGATTGTCTGTCTTTGTAAGCACTTGTATGTTTCGCGTCATGCTAGAAGGGCGCTCTGATATCCGTTCCCAACTACTGTGAAATAAAGAACTGCAATTTTATAGAACTCTGCCTCGTCTTGCTTACTGTGTGTGTTATGGAATCAGGGGTGAAATGTCACAAGCCGACAGGATAATACTTTGCGAAGGAACACCTAATGGATTTTAATAAGAAGAAATCAAATTGATTAAATGGACTTATATGCATTTCTAAGGCAATAGAAGACAAGAAGGACAAACATGGCGGTCGAGCCTTGCTTCCCAATTCCCCACACCGAACCGAGGAGGGTGTCATATTGCACCCGCGTTGCGAAGGAAGACATTGCTGTAATAGCTCACTGGTGTTGCAGTAGAAAGACAGTTTCGTTTTCATTCGTATACAAGATGGAAGGAGTTCGGTGATAATCAGAGGTCGTTGACACTAGCTTCGGACAAACTAAGTAAGGGGAGAAAATGAACTTTCTCTGCAGCCTAAGACTAGAGGGGCTAACAAGAGATCGGGACGAAACCCATTTGAGAGTGGCAATGTTTCTTCGATATTCAGAAGAAAAATATTCGTGTCGGAAAGCTGTACAGTGTTATGTGGTGAGTCCTCGAGATGCAGTTTACCTGGACAGAAGGTGGTAGAACAAGAGAGTAATGAATGGGCACAGGCATTTATTAGTGATTAGACAGACCCTGCCGACTTCACAGATCCAATTAGGATGTGTTAAAATGAAATATAGATCAGTGTGATTATGTGTGCACGTCAAGTATTATTTATGACGGGCAGTGCAATTGTCAAAGGTTCTGATTAGCCTTTGATGTGGCCCTAAGTGTCATCGAGCGACGAAGTGTTATTTTAGTGTTTTGAAAGTGTGTGTGTGTGTATTTGTGATCACGTTGAGTGATGTGCTCATCGCATAGATTCTTGCTGCAAAACTTTAGTGAAATGCGTAGTAACCAACTATGGTGTTTAGAGAATCCAGAACACAATGATTATAACGGACAATTCATAAAAACAGTGTTACCGCTAACAGTGCAACAAACGCAAGGTAAGATTGTTATTGTTAAAATTATCAGTGTAGAAGCTACGATAGGGATCTAACCAAAACTATTGAAGTGTATGTTATTGATACCCAATTGAATTATATCTTATTATCTTTGCCACATAGGAAATTATTTAACTTGAATATTAAATTAAGTGATTGTAATGTCATCTTTACGTCTGTTGGATTCCGTTAGCAGTATGTTTTATTATTATTATTATTAACTTAAATTTGTGAGTAAATGTTGATTTACTATTTTTCATGCTTATGGGTAGTATATGTTTAGTGTGTTTATATATAATTGTTTAAGTGACATTGTATTAATTTCAATTTGTGAGTAGAGGTTAATTCAATAATTTTCATATGTGTAATTAGTAATTGCGTAGTGTATTGGTATATAATTGTTTAATTGGTATTTTGTTAATTTGAATTAGGAGTAACGTGTAGTGATATGTAGGTCGAGTAAAATGATTAATGAATATTCTGATAATAATAACTGTGCTAAATTATATTATGGTCGTATTCAAAATAATTGTGATGATATAATGCTAACGATTGGCAATGGAGAACATGAGAATCCAAAAACGTCTAAGCAAATCAGGAATACACTTGATTTGACTGAAGACTATAAGACTCAGAATGCCATTCAGGATAAATTACCTGAATTTGCTAACATGAATCTATCGTCGGAGCTCATTCCTCTATTGTCATCGTTTATTGGTATATTTCCCAAAAGTAAATATGATATTGGGAGAGTGAATATGGAGCCTGCTAGGAATTATTACAACGTCAGAACTACCTGTAGCATTGAGGCCTTATAGAGCGTGCGAGGAGTAACAGTATGAACCCTGAACCCCAACAGAAGTAGGTCAAACGACGAGTAGTGTTTTAGAGGGGGAGGAAAGAGCGAGTCCCCGATTCCTTTGAGTGTGTAAAAAGAGACGAATAATAAGTTACCTTAACCAAACTAGCTGAAGTTGTCAGAATTATTTTATTAATTTTTTTAATTATGAAGTTAAGGGAAAAAATGGAAGGAGGAAATTTGTACCTTTCAGTAGAATCTTAAATTCATTTAAATAGGACAGGCTTATTCAAAGACAAGCTATCATGAGAAATTAGTACTCTGATTAGCAGATGTCATCATAAGTCAGAACACCACAGCTAGGTTAGAAGGATAAGGTAATTGAAAAATTGAGCTTGAGAGAGATGAATACTGGAAGGGTGAAAGGATTAATTTTCGCTCAATGTAGAGATCTAAAAGAGTATAGGAAAGAGATCTTGAGATTAAGGAAAATAGAAGTTATTCCCCTGTATTAAAGAATATAGTGAATTAAAAAACATGAGAGAATTTAAGTGGAATGAAAGAGATGAATAATCTAATAATTGTAAAAAGCATTGTGTTCATATGATATATTTGTGTCTTAGTAAGGATTTTATTATATTATATCACCTGTTATTTCTTTTTCATTATTACGCACTATTATCATATTATATATTTTATGATCATACTGGCATTATTGTGATTGTATAAATAGTAATTATTATCCGAGTAAACCAGTGCTCTAGAAGTGTAAATAGTATTGAGTTATATTTTTTTGAATTGAACTAATTTAGTGCGTGATTGTCAATATGTTTTCCTATTTAATTAATGTTGAGTTACGTTTACCTGAATTGAAGTATTTAATGTATGATTTCTGTGTATTGATTTAGCATTGATTTACAAGTATCAGAATTGAATTGTTTTTGTGTATGATTTCATGTAGATTACTATTGAATTAGAACTGATTTTCGGTATAATGTATCTGCATGGAGATTCAATTAAGCCATATCCATTACCATTTCTATGTTATTCTTTTCATGGCTATACCATTATATTATCTTAGACCTTATTTTATTCATAATTATTACCAGACTATTGATGTATTTGCAGAGAGATTCAATTATGCCATATCACTTGCCATTTCTATGTTATTATTTTCATGGCTATACTAGTATATTACCTTATTATTTTATTCTCCCACTAATATTGTTATAATTATGTACTTTTTAATTACTATTAGACTATTGTTGTAATTGCGCACCTATTAATTTGAGGCCGAGTAATTATATTGTTATGGTATTGAACACGATGACTGGAGATGGAGGAATTTAGATAGGTGGAGAACTTCTCCAGAGATACGGAAAGATTTATAATTCCAGCTAACGTATGTCGATATAAAGAGCTTGATACTGCAGATCAAGAGTTTTATATCGATTATGACTTAACTTAAAAATTGAAGTAGTAAAACTTATAATGTTGATCTTGCAGAGTGAATTAGGTGAGGTCCCAACATACTCACACTCAGGTGTCTCTCACCCTATGCAGGCATAGGATGATAGCCTCTTGGGAGGGGGGATGTGACATTATAAGTTGAATCTTGACATTATAAGTTGAATCTCGTCTATTTCTATAATTCGGGTCCGACATCTGTTAAGAGAGGACCCTTCCTCTAAGAAATAGCCCACCGAAAAGCAAGTGAACATCTGCAAATTCCAGTGGGGAAAATAACACAATAAATTCTTTTCAGTTGATAGGATTATTAGCCATGCCGCCCAGAAGGAGTAACCCAAACCCCGTCTCTAGTCATCTAAAATCCGCAGTTCACAATATCTCAGAGATAATGGCTGCAGGTGCCAGAGATAAAGGATCAAAAGTGTCAAACAATATCATAAAGATAAAGCGCACCCAATGTGCCTCTTATAGTAGTATACCACCCACGAAAAACATCTGTGTTCATGTAAACAGTCGCTGACTTTGGTACAGCCCCTGACTAAGAGAGCAGGCAGTCTGCGATTGTCTGTCTTTGTAAGCACTTGTATGTTCAGCGTCATGCTAGAAGGGCGCTCTGATATCCGTTCCCAACTACTGTGAAATAAAGAACTGCAATTTTATAGAACTCTGCCTCGTCTTGCTTACTGTGTGTGTTATGGAATCAGGGGTGAAATGTCACATATATATATATATATATATATATATATATATATATATATATATATATATATATATATATATATATATATATATATATATATATATATATATATATATATATATATATATATATGAAGTCAAGTGCCTTAGAGAAGTTTCACTGTATATTGTACACGTATTTAATTAATTTTTCTAATAAGATTGTTTTATCCACCATGAATAATACTTTTTAACGGCCTACTATCGCTGTTTCTTGTCGACTGGTGCTCCTGTGACTTTACTTTGTTAGATCTGGGGATCGACCCTGCGTCTCCCGACCTGGATAACGGTGTTTTTCCTACTGAAATATCTGGTGAATCCTTTTTATATAACTGTTTGCCACAGCCTCAACGAGTAAATCCGTTAAAAAATCTATCTCGTAACTTCTCGCATACACTAGACTTCTGAAAACTCTCTCTCTCTCTCAAAAAAAAAAAAAATAAGAAGAAGAATATTACAAACTACTACTAAAATTTGTTGTTGTTATTTTTTGAAATTGGATTTCGTGATTCAAGAAAGTTTTCCCTATCCAACATCTTACGAATAGTTTAGAGCACAAATAAAAATCCATTTTGTCTGCAGTATTTCTTTAATATAAAATCTTTTCTTTCTTTAATATAAAATAGTTCCTCGTAGGTCTGAGCACTAAATTCTTTGCTTCAAAGTATCTTGCTGACTGATATTCACCAAAAATCATTCCGCTAGAACATCAGAAATGGGAGACGAATAAGAGAAATGCAGCCCAGCACGTTTGTCTTCATCTGTCTGGAGTGCGAAAATTCTATAGTTCTGAACAAACAAAAAAAATCGAGAAATTGGTCTAGAGAAATTCCAGAAACTGGTAGACACCTTTCCAAACAGATAAAACAGAAATAGTTTTTGTAGTTCCCATTTCATTTTATTTTTCCAGAACAAACACGATTATGAAGCGTATAGTAATAAATAAATTAAATTAAGACTAACAGTAGAAAATTCACATGTGAGGGGTTTTGATTTAGTTTGCCTTCCTGTGTTGGCGTTCAATTTTAACTTTTATACTTTCTCTTAATGTCAAGTATATTGGTTATTTTAGTAAGTATGACGACAAAGAGAATTTTCTTAGAAAAAGAAGAGAAGTGACGTATATATTTGGTTACTACACAAGAAAGGAGGGAGCGGTGAGGTTACATTACTATGTGTCTAACTATTAGAATTGAAACGCCTTTTTCAATGCCTAAATTTAGGTATTGAAAAAGGCGTTTAAAGGCGGAAATTTTGAAAATTTCGGTAGGAATATTTTTTAGTTCTGTCTGTCTATTTTCCACTAGTAAATTTAACGATTATATACAAATTCTATGGAGAACTGAAAAAAATTTCAGCTTAGCTGTCTGTAACAGAATAGTGAACTAAATTGATTATTTTTACCATTCGGTGCTCATATGGTGGAGTTAATTAATGTACTGCGGCTTTTCTTTAGCAATATTTAAATCCTTCTGGCTCACTTTGATTGTCAGATAATCGTCTGTTTAGACTTGGCACCTGAGATCTTGAGTATTCATTGCGTGATATTAATATTACACGTGTTATAGTACTATAAATTCTGAAGATAAATATTTCTTATTATGTCTTATCACAACAAACATACTGAGTCGCGAGCATTAAAAGAGATAAAAGTTTTTGTTTGCAAGACGAGGCTGGCTTGCATCACTATAACTGCCCAAATCTTTCAGTTAGAAACGATATGAAATGAAGCGTGATATCGCGTTACCTTCAGTTATCTGGGAGGAAACTTTGTATTCCTGGAAAATTTGCGATAAGCTGCATTTAATGCTATGACGTTATTTAAAAATGAGAATTTAATATGTATATACAAATAATTTTTTCTGAATTAGCATTTGTTGTTGTTGTTGATGTTTCTAATGACTCCCGGCCCGAAGTATTCCAGACCAGGTCCATACTGGCTAGCGGGCTGAGGGGTGTGGCTCCGGTTTTACAATGGCACCCCAAGGGTCGGTGTCCGATTTAGCCAGCTGCCACCTCAATTTTGATCGAGTATCCCCAAAAGCGACATCTCGGAGGATCGTACCCGCTCCCTCCCTCTATGACTTCATAGAGGGGCTCTCCGGTCTGCGAATTTAACGTGCCCATAGCTGGTCTAGACACGGATGAATTAGCCATGATTGTGGATTTCAAAAGAGAGTGACTTTGCTGCAGTCCCTTTGCTTTTACGAAGTGTGGGCAATAGAATATTTTACGTATTAATGCAGATAGTCGGACAATATATAGCATTTAAGCCGCAGAAGGGAAGTCAGAAAATTTACTTTGTTATTATTCCAAGAGCAGATAATATCACTTTAATAATTTGTGAAGGAATCATTGTATATAATTAATTCTCTGTAATATAATTCAGTTGGTCTAAAACCGGCCTCGGGGTTACCCTTGTTTTTCTCTGGTGTTCGTCACAGTGGCGACTGACCACGGGAACGGATGATAACGGACTGTTAGGAGGCATGTGAGGTGTATCCACAGTGGAAAAAATAACTCAACATTGGTTATCAAATAAAAAAATTAATTAAAAGCGTATTCACCAACATCCAATGTAGTTGACCCTTCGGTGGGAACATGATTTTTTTCCCGCTTAGTAGGAACATCTGCATGGAAGGCAGATATAGATGGAATATCTCTTTCCCAGGTATTCCTAACTAGAAATTCAGAGGGTATTTGCGGTTTATTGCATTTCGTGGTTTCCCCTATCGTCAAACCATTTCTCCTTAATTCTCGATCAGCTTCTATTGAACAGAACCAATTATCAATGATTATATTACGGTTCGTTTCGTAGAGGCATTTAGTTAGTCGAACGAGTGATTGGGTTGGAATTTTTAATTTTTGCTCTGATTAATCTAATTTTTACCTGAGCCATAGAAGGCTGACGTCACGAATCCCCCTTCCACACTGAAGACAAGATGTTAACGGAAGCATGTGTAGACTCACAATACCCAAGGTCGAAGGGTGGAGGACACAGCGTTGAATAAAGAAACTATAGCTGACTGAGAGGCAGATGTTCCCGCCGAAGGGTTAACCTCAAAAAGAAGGGGGAGGAAAATAAGATGGAAGTCAGCAAAAAATTGCCCTTCCTCTCTGTGCCGGGATAGTTCAGTTCGAAGAATAATGCTTGTAAGGTTGGGAGACGCGAGTTCAATTCTCGCCCCTGGCGAATGGTCTTTGTGATGATATATTTTTTGACTCAAGTATGCATTTGTTTGATTATACACACCAGAAGGCTCACTTTGACCTCCCGTAAAATGTGGCGTGGCACTGAAAGCAGTCAGAGTTTTCTCATACTTCCTTTGAAAGGTAAGAATTAATTCAAACTGTAAAATATTCACCAGTAAACTTAAAAGCAAATTTTCATAGCATCAGAAAAACTGATTTCTTTTAGTATTTAGCTTATAAAGTGCCTACGTTATTTTATGAGCAGAGCTCGTGAATTTTAAATCCCTTGCGCCAGCGAAATGCGATCATCCAGACGTGTTTGGGAAATAATCGATAAATTTTGCTGTCTCCTTTGCAACACGAATCTCAGCTTCTGCGCGTTTTCAGCACTGCTAGCGACATGTTGAACATTGGATCTCGGACTCAAGTCCGATACGTTACTTTCTAAAAGAATTTACCTCAGAAAACCTAAAGGGGAAAAAATCGCCATTTCAGTTATAGATTGGCAATGGGCGTCTACGCCGATGAAAAGTTTGTAAAATATTACAGAATTCAAAATTTTAAATATATTTTAGCTCTAAGAACACAGAAATATTCGAACAGGTATTGTTTAAAAAAATGCATTGTTGTCACAAAATTATTAAATGTGAAAGCGCGTATCTTCGAAGTTTCTATTTTTGTTTGTTACAAAAACAACCGTCAATTGATTCAGTTTTATAGCCTAAGGCAGCGGTTTCCAACCTTTATGCTACTACGCCTCAGTGAAAAAATGTTTTTTTCGTGCCTCCCTAAAAAAATTTTTTTCCGCGCCTCCCTATCTTTTAATAGATATAATAATACAGATACGCTTTAAATAATAATAACTTTATTATAAAAAAAATAAAAACTACAATTAACAGAATAATTAGATTTTGCTATAACAATACGAACATACATATTTACTTTTATATTAAACTAGCTGAAAACCCGCGCTTCGCTACGGAGTACATTGAAATTAAATACAACGGTCAATGTATGCAATTAATTCCAAAAAAAAATAAATATATATATATTTATAATAAATACGACGATCAATGTATACAATTGATGTAAAAAAACATAAAAAAATCGTAAGGGATATTTTTATAGACAAAATAAAGTCCAATCGTCTGCCGCATTAGCAAGAAAAAAATATTTTTTTTGTCTATTTTTTTTTTTTTTTTTTTTTTGCACGTGACGATAAATTTATTTAAAGTACCAGAAAAAGAAACCACGTGATCAGCATTTAATAAATTAAATTCTAAAAATTAATGTTTAAAAATTCACCAAAAATCAGGAAATGGAGGTAAAAATTCGAAAAAAATTTCATTTTGAAGGAATTTTTATGATCTTTCTCGTGATATAAATTTTATAACCCTCAATGTATTATTTTACATACAAACGTAAAAAAAGTTTAAAAAACAGCTTAAAAATTTAATTTAAAAAAATCTAAGAAGAATTTTTGAAAAATCTTTCTTAGTGCACCTCTACACTATTAGAAGAATCGCCATGCAAAATTTCAGCCCTTTAGGTCCAGCGGTTTGGTCTGTGCGTTGTATGTCAGTCAGTCAGTGAATGAATGAATGAATGAGTCAGTTACGGAACTGTTTTATATATATAGATTACTAATTAAACTACATCTAACACATAAAAATTTAATGCGAGGGTGGTTGTTGTTTATTGGCACACAGTTTATCAAATCTTGGGGGCAATGTGGAGAGTGCCGCTCGTAACTCTTTTTCGACTGTTAACCTGGTTCGATATTTGGTTTTCGTTGCAGCCAGTGCCGAAAATCCCGTTTCGCATAAATAAGACGTCACAAACGGTAGAAGCACTTGCATTTCTTTGCAATACAAAGATTCATACTCTCCACTAAGATTCATCCAAAATAGAATTACGATTTCATTTTGAAACTTTTGTTTTAGTGATCTACCGCATGACAGTTCTTCCAATTTTTCTTAACCGATGGGGTAAATCGGAAGAAGCTGGGGCGGTTGGCGACTTTTTGGCGATTTTTTTGAAAAGTTGCCAAATTTGCGTTTCTGAGTCCGCCATTTTTTTTCAACCCCTCATATTCTGTTGTTTTGCTGTTTTTTAAAGTTTAAAACACCAGAACAACGAAATATGAAGGAGAAAAAAAAGGAGAACAAAGAAATTCTGGCGACCTTTCAAAAAAATCGCAACATGAAAAGTGTAAGGTATCCGACTACGTTGCAGGAAAAATAGTTTAATAATTACATTTAAATTTTAGGTTTTGGTTCGAACTATCGGAAATTTGTAATGAAAAATACATTTTAATGATTTCATTTTGAATAAAATGTAAGTTCTTCAGAAAAAGCAATTAAAATTTACATTTGCACTGAAATTCTGATTATAGTACAGAAAAACATAAAAGTAGATTTAGAAACAGAAATTTACAATCTAAAGAATTTTTTTTAATCCTACGCCCTTCTAAAATATAAAAAATTTCATAATTTGTAGCCAGAAAAGGGGGTACATCATAACAGGAAGTAAAAAAATCGCCAAGTTGGCGAAAGCCACAACTTCTTCCAATTAACCTTCGAGGGTTGTCAACTCAAATTCGTCGATTTATAGATATTATGGTTTATTCGTTTATTTATAGATATTATGGTATGAACATTGATTTTTTATTAAAATGTTTTGGCGCCTCCCAGGTTTGAAACCGCGGGCCTAAGGTGTACAAATTTCATATAAAATACAATCAAGCCCCGATTCTTTCGTACCAGATAGCTTGATTGTATGGCCGAACGCACTTTATATAGTGCTTAGTGTAGAAAACTCCCAACGTGTGTTTCCAGGCACGAATTCCGCCTAAGGCGAGGGTATTCTCGTGCTATTGTCTCATAATCAGTAATGTTAATTCACCTATTGCTACTCCCATAATAAAGCAGCCAATGGAAAGGGCTATGTGTATGGCAAATGTCTGCAACATAAAAGTCTGTCGCTTTGGGAAAATAAACCGCATACTTTCATTTCAAGTATTTCGTAAAATAATTTTCTAGAAGTTAAGATAACTTGCACGATAGTAGCTTAAGCGTTCAAATAAAGATCAAAGAGCCATTATTTACGTTTCGAAAAATTCGAGTTAAAACAAGTTTTTTTTTCTTGGCTTAAACTTTTAAACAAAGAAAATTTTAATATCTGACCTTCTAGGTCTCGCCATTGTTATGGGCTCCTTAGCAAAATATAGCTGGTATGTGCGCTAAATTGAAGAGAATTTCAAATGCGAAAGTTTTCTAAATTTTTACCGTTGACTGACAAAGTTCAGACATCCAGCCCACATCGGAAAGGATCATCGTCTATAACAGGGGTTCTCAACCTTTTTCCTTCATTGACCCCTTTTAAAAGAATGATTTTCTTCATCGACCCCCTCACATTTTTCTCTATAATGTTCAGCATAACATAATTATAATACTAATAATTGCACATAAAACTCTTAAAGACAACAATTTGACTAAGAATATGAACAAAAGATTAGAAAAAGGGATTCATCAGGTTTATGTCTTATTATTTTTGTACTATTTTCATTTTTAATTTCAGAAGTATAAACAAGATTTCATAAACACAGATTGTAATTGCACAAACATCGCCAAGAGAAAAGCGAAACTGCTTCTCATGGTTGAATCGGGAGGACACGTGCTGTTTAAGATCCACTGGATTTCCTCAGTTCTGCTAAATGTTGGTACACAAATGAAAGCCACTCATCTAAAGCGTCATGACATTCGACTTTAGATGCGTGGATCACTCCGCCTTATGGAAATCTGTATTTATACATATTAAAACGGATATTATGTTCTAATAATTACATTCCAAAAAAATTAATTAAATTTTAAAACAGAAAGATTTATCATAGACCCCTGGAATACTAGGCACTTTTTAAACTTCCATTGACTCCCAAGGGGTCCACCTGAACCCCGTTGAGAATCCCTGGTCTATAATCTCAATCGAACCGGCAGGGCAGGTTTAAGACATTGTAGGCCCCTGGACTCTGTAGGGCTCCTAGTAATATCGGATGAGGCATAAGTTGCTTGACAAATGTTCATTTTAATATACTTGACTAAAAATACAGCAATAATATTGACACACAAACCCAAATACACTTAAGAAAGGTCTTACAAACATCCTTTAGCTATATTTATTTACAAACATTGCATTACTGCGAACCCGCGGAAACAGAATTCCGCGTCCGACCCCCGGTGGTTCAGTACGGTTTCCAAAAACAAAGATAGGGCTATATGAAACATACAAAGCAGCGCCCTCTAGTGATTAAATAAATATGTTACAATACTAATCCATTATATTTTCTCATTATTATAGGTATATAGTTGTGTGCAGTGCGACGTTATAAATTGTTGTTTTTTGTTGTTATTTGTAGACTCTGACCATTACTACATATCTGGTCACCGAAGAGACGAGTAACTGCAAGTGTCGAACTACTTTTGCGTCTCTCTGTACTTTCAAAAAGCAAAATCGTAGTTAAGGTACTTAGGGTACCTTCGTGTACTAACCCTATTGGATTTGCTCACTTCAATGTTAACCTATGGAGAAAATGTGTCTATTATTTACAGATACATAGATGCTGATAATCCTATAAAAAATGGTAATTTTCAGATAGCCTGAACTTTTCTGTACCTTGCAACAGGATTCATTTGATAAATTTCGTCCACCAAAGGAATTTAGGAGCGTTTAAAGCACACTATACCAGATTTTTTCCCCAGAATAATTTAAATTTTAAAATATTACTTTCATTAAAAAAAGAAAAATGTCCCAAGGGGTAAAATTTCTTTCTCTATTATTGAGTACACTTAAAAAAAATCTTTAAATCGAAGTCGACAATCCTAGGACACATTTTCTCCACAGGTTAATTTTTGAGATGAGCGAATCCAACAGGGTTAGGACACGGCAACCTTAAAGACAAAATCAAATTTATTCTTACAAGGTTAACAATAAGTCGTATCACAAAATCAGAAGTTTTTATAGGTTCAGGTTTTTGCCTGAATTCATTTTCGTAAATTCTCTCTTTCTTTCTGCAGTCCCCCAGCTGACAGAGGCTCCTGGGCCCTCAAGCCCCTTAAACCCATTTCATATTCCGGCTTGGATGTAGGCAGCAGTAATATTGATACAAGTGTGTAAATAATCAGACTGAATGTATTGTCATCAGCGTATAGGCAACACTTTATAGAGTTACTATGAAGTGTTAGCTCCTATACTTATATTGCAGTTTCTATGCAATATATTAACAAACCGGTTCTATTCTTTTTAAATCCATTTTCAATAAATATGTATAATGCATTTTATGCACTGCGCGTAAGTTTGTAAATTTACTAATTTTGTCACCGTAAGGGATAAATTAATTCCTTTTCACTTATCTGAAAAGGGGGCTACTAGAATAATTAACATCGGCGTGTTTGAAACTCGAGAATTTCAATAATTTCAATAACATAAGAAATTCAAAAAGAAAGAGAGAAACATTGTTAAGGATATCTTGAGGCTACATTAAGAAAGATCTGTTACCTTCTGTTGTATGAAGTGTTTACTCAGTGTATTCGATAAAAAAATTACGATCCTTGTGATAACTAAAAGGGAAAGGTGTTTTATAACTTCTCTCTATTATCACAGTTATCTGACTGATCCTGCAATCTTGCTCTAATCCTGAAAGTTTCTCAAGTTAAATACCACAATATCACCTGAAGGGGCATATTATTTGTTTTTCTAGTGCCCATGAGACTTTTCAAACCTCCTATTGTTTCAGACTGGCTGAAACCGGTAAAATCTGGTTTGGGCTTATCAGACACAGCGTGTTGGTTTTGTGAGTAATAGCGGGAATGCCTCTCATGAGGGATGCCTTGCTTGGTTTCTTTTCTCAATATGTTTGTTGACACAAAGAAAACGACGGAGTAGCTAACCAAGGATACCAAAGGTCAACAGCCAAAAAATTCGGGATCACAAATCAGTTTCCTAAGCCCTCTTTATTCCTTGGTTGCATTTAAATGCCGGCTCGGACTATTTAAAACATAATTTTAGTCTCTGACCTTCGCAACCAAAGTGACTTCTATCAACAACTCAGTTATCGGTATTTCTTAAGAAGATTGAGACAACTGCTTAAAAACCCAATCAAGGTTGAATGATACGTTTTGAAAGTGACTTTTAATGCTTTCGGAATAATTGATTCGACCCGGAAGCAGTACAAAGGGTTGCTGCTTACTACCAGGTAAAATACAGCAGTGGCGCACTCAGGATTTTATCTTGGGGAGCCGAGTTGAAAGGATAAAATAATTTTTAATGTAAATTCAATTTAATTTATTAAGTAGTTATAAAAACTTATTTCAAGAATAATATCTAGTTTCCTTTTCTTTTTACAAAGCTCTTGAATCACTTCAGCCAAGCTCTCATTCTCTCTCTAATCATTGGTTACATTAATCTCTGTGTATATACAGCAAAGCCAGGCCGTTGAATCGTGATTGTGTTATGGAAGATCTTAAATGGGTTTTTTAAATGCGCAAGGTAGAAAATGACCTTTAACCGACGCATATTGTTACCGGCAGCGTTCAAATATTTTTAATAAGTAATAGATACTAGGATATATCATTTTGTCACACCTTGAAATTGCATCAATGGTATTTTTGCGTGGAGCTATTGCAAACGGTATTTCAATTTTTTTTACCCCTACTTGATTTGAGCATTAAAAATTGCTGTATTTGTAAAAGGTAAATCATGATCTTAAAATTTTCACGTTTTTTTCATTTCTCCAGAGGGGCTGCCAGCGACCCTTTCCCTGGCACTCCTCCCCCTCTACTCTGGGTACGCTACTGAAATATGGTCCCAAGTAACACTCACCGTTGGCCCAACCGCATATTTTCGTTCGCATTACTCGGGCCAATGGTCAAACTATCCGAGGGTCAATAGTTTTACATTTTGCTATTTTTCAGCGCACTGTTTACAAAGAGGATTTTCCCCTTTTAAACAGTTTATTAAGTTCTAGTATTAAGCCACCAATAATTTATATAAAAATAGTATTATTGAAAAATGTTTTTTGAATAGCAAAATGTCAAACTATTGACCATTGGCCCAATGAACAAAGAGTTTTTGGCTGGGTTGAAAAATGCGTAATATCCCCAACTAAATTTAATGTAGGTTTACCTGCAAAGTTGACTGTTCGGCCAACCTCACGCCAACGGCCAAATCCTGTAAATCAAACCGTTGGGCAAACAGAATGCCAACCGTTGGGCCAACTGAAATCCTACTGTTGCCTTACAAATCCAACCGTTGGGCCAACCTCGAGCCAACGGCCAAATAACACCGTTGGCCAACCATGCCCGAAAATGGTTGGCCAACGACTTGCCAACGGTTTTGTGTTACTTGGGGTATGATCTGACTAAGTGATACAGTATGACGAATTACATTAAATGGTGTCTTCAACAAACCTATAAAGCTCTATATTGATCTTTTTAGCAAACATTCATTTATAGAAATCCCAATTTTTGTAAAATTTTCTGTAAAACTTTGAAATACCTCCACATGCAGATTTAGCCCGATATTTCGAGTGTATAATGAGGTTATTTTTGTGATACAAAATGACTCTCGGGGTTGGTTTTAGTTTGGTTTGAAGCGATACAGTCAATTTTTGCTACACGAGGGGTAATTAGGCCGGGACCTGGTGCTTAAAGCCGATTCCGAACGGTTGCAAACGTCCATGGCAAGAGTGGGATTTGAACCCAGAGTCTTGAATGCCAGCGCCCTAGCCAACCGGCCATCGTCAGCCATTTATCAGGGGGTTTCAATTATATAAGAGAGTATTACAAGAGTATTCCGACCTTCACAAATAAGTAATAACTTTCATGAACGAGAAGCATGTACAAAAAAGAGTTATGGATTTTGCGCTGCAGTTTAGGAATATCTATATATGGAATGTGGGCTTGGGGCGGACCAGTGGTACAGCGTGCTGGTTTTCAGTGCTGAAGGTGCTCGGATCGAATCCTGACGTCGCGCCACGAAAATTGCCTCCGTTCGTGTCGTCCCTTCATAGGGGGTAATGCTATCCGCCTATATGGTGTCCCCACAATAAAATGGGCAGTAAAATTGCGGCGTAGTACAGGCGAATGTTTGACGACAAGTGCCTCCGCATTATATATATATATATATATATATATATATATATATATATATGGTATCTGTGAATTTCTACTTAACGAGATTAAACTTACAGAAACCGCATTTATTATTGAAATTTATTAATAAACCATTTCTTTCTGGTTTTAACCCATTTTTGATTAATGTGTATGATTTTTTTATTAATTTAAGTTTGTTGTTGTTGTTGCTTATGCCCCTTGACCGACATGCAACGTCAGATCAAGTCCCGAAGGCTATGGGTGATGAAGGTGCGGCTCCGGTTTTTAATAGCACCGCAAGGGTCGGAGTCCGACTTGGCTAAATGACCGGTCCCGTAATTTTGAACCGAGTCAAGTGACGAGACCGAAACACTTGACCCCGCACCTCCAGAGGTAAATTTGAGAACTTGGAGGACATTGTAGCCACGCCCTATTTTACGTGCCCCGGCCACCATTAGTGAACACGGAGGTAGATTTGCAGCGACGAGCATCGAACCAGGGACGTTCAGATCACTGGCCCGCTGCTCTTGCCAATCGGGCTACCGCGCCCCTAATTTAAGTTTAATGCGTACTATTTGTAAATGTACCAATTTCGTTATGTTAGTGATTTATTCATTTTCACTTATGTGAAACGAAGCTACTTAAATTATTCAGGTTTCATTATGCTATAATTTTTTCTCATTTCATCAGATTAATATATTTGAACTTAATTGAAAAAATGTTTATTGAAACTTTTTTATTGCAAAATTTCTTTGTAAAGCGAATGACATTTCGTTAAGTGACTGTTATATATATATATATATATATATATATATATATATATATATATGTGTGTGTGTGTGTGTGTGTGTGTGTGTGTGTGTGTGTGTGTGTGTGTGAACCACAAAAACAAGTAAATTGATAGGATATTTTTCTGTGCATCTAATTGTAAAAGTTCACTACAATGAGAACTAAAAAAAGGTTAATAATATGTGGTGAAACTAGTTATTTTATCTTGTGTTGTCACATTTAAAATTCAGAAAGTCTTCGTCCTTACTGATAAATATCGGTTAAGACACAAAATCCTTGAAGCGTCTCTAGGAATCTAAGACGTCACAAAGCATCATCATTGTTACGCAAAAGAAAAAATAGAATTAAAAAAAATTCTCCACCCTCCAGATGCCTAATGTCACATAATGCCAAATCTATATTCTAATGACCCCCTTTTCCTCGATTCAAGCTGTGAAATCCAGTTTGAGCAAGAAATGACTCGAACCTTCTCGACATAAATCTATTTTTTTTAATCACAGATATTACCGAACCCATACATCCATCATTCTCTACCCAGGTGCTCCCGTTCCCCACAATATTTTACGTTTCCAGGGGCGACGACAGCGTGCTACGTCACCAATCGACGGCTTCTGCCGCTCCCCTCACGATAACGACGTGACGGAGGAAATAGTCTAAATTTGGAATCCAGAAATGTTTTCCTTTTCTGTTTACTTTGCGGGAAATTTTTCCACCCCGACAGGCAGTGCGGAGAAAGTTTGCTCTTTTTTTGCGACGAATAAAGGTTTCTTTTCCGAAATCGCCTAGGGAGGCCATTGTGGACTCAAAGACTATAACAGTATACGAATTGGGCAAATGAATGGATAGCTGCCATTTCAACTAAATTTGGTACTTCACTTGAATTGTAGGTAGATCTTGTAAAAAACCTGAGTTTGCTAAAATGTCAAACATTACTACAGGAAAACTAACTAAATAAAAGCATCGGGAACTAATGCCTTTATTTTTCATTCCGTTCATTTTATGTCATCGACCCATAGATGACCCTCTCTTTGCTAAACCTTCTAATCTGACGAGGCTGGATATGTTAGGGCTGGTGTGTACTAACCCTATTGTATTCGCTCACCTCAATGCTAACCTATGGAGAAAATGTGCCTAAAGATTGCTGACTGATCTTCAAACTATCTAAGACAACTTACAAAAGAGACAGTTTTATTCCATGGTGGGCCAAATTAACTACCTATTGTCGGTATTAAAATTCCCCTATTAGAAAATTTCCCAACACTTGCCAATTTGAGGAACCTTAAATAAAGAGAAAAAAAATATATTCATGGCTGCCGAAAATGCTGAAAATACCTAACCTTTGCATGAGCGACCAGCTTTATTAGAGAGTATTACGTGCATTCTCATAAGTAAACCAGGGTTTGTATTTGAATTAGTCCTTAAACCCTATCAGCACAAAACCTTGAACTCAGGTAAAATAAAAGCTAACATTTCTTTACCTACATTTATTCCATTTCTGTAGAGATCTACCGATCTCCAGTCTAAGATCTGTAACGAGCCTAGTGAAACTTCTCTAACTGGCCACCCCTCTAGACGGACATAACCGATAAAAGACTCCAGAGAGCCAATGTTATGGAAGAAACCTCTTTCCAACAGTCCCCCCTCAAAACGCCACTTTTTTTTAAACCTTACTAGCCGCCATAGAGAAGTTTCACTGTGTATGTGTGTGTGTGTGTGTGTGTGTGTGTGTGTGTGTCTGTATGTACGAAGCTATCGAAAATGTTCGTTATGAAGCTATCGAAAATCTGATAGCTTCATAACGAAAATTTTTATACCATTTAGAGAAAAAATAATGAAACAATTTATAATCAAGAGATATACCGCTTGCTCAATATTTAACATCGTTCTTTTGTTTCATATTACGCGAGTTTGTTGTCCTTGAAATTGTTTTTTAAAAACACTGCATTTCGTTTGTTGATATGCGTTGCATGAAAACGAAGCTAACATCAACAAACTAAAATTTTATCAATTTTATTGTTTTGAGCTGAATAATTTCCAAAAAGTATCTTGACATCGACGTTTAAAGATAAGTGGTGTTTTTCGCGTTAAATGAACCGATATATTGGCATCGATTTATTATTTATTAAAAAAAAAAATTGGGTATCACACTAACTGTAGCTGTATTTTTCAGATTTCTTAAAACACATTAAAACCTAAAGTCGAACGCAGTAACCCCAGAATCCTAAGCTGGAATAAATACAAAACTATTGCCAAATAAATTTTCGAAAAGAAAAATGAGCGTTCATGCAAAGCAGAACAAATTGAAGACGCCGTGACGTTATGCTGAATATAATTTCGTTTTAAAAGTTACAAATAAAAACTTTTCTAAATACTAAAAAAAAAAGAGAAAAATTTATTGTTAATGTTAATGGCATTACTGTATGAAGTTATTATTCGCAATTTATTTGCTCATAAAGATCTTGTGATTGCCAATATTTTGTTTACCAAATTTTCAAATGTTCCCGAATTAAGTATGTCTATCATAATATTTAAGAATATTGAAATATTCGCACATTCATTCACAGTTTTTTGGTGATGTTTTTTTTAAAAAATAAAGTCCAAATTTCAAAATAAATCTATTGCTATGGCATGAAATTCGGGTTTCTCAGCATCAGTGTTTATTAAATTGTTCTTTTCGGCGTAGGAGGAAATTTCTAAATCCATTCCGAAATATATCAAATTTTGGGACATAACATAGTTATTTAGATACTAGAATCAATACGGGAAAATTACTTTTTTGAAATTCATGTTTGATTTCCAATATATTTTTATTGCTTCTACATGACTGATATTTTTTCCCCTTCCAGGAGATAAAAAAAGACCCCACGTGTTTCCTATACCAATAGTCCCACAGGGAGGTGGGGGCTCGCGGATAAGTTGAAGTAAATTTATATCATATTAAATTATTTAATTAAAAATATGCTTTTCATTTTCTATAATTATAAATTTTTAATATTTTCATTTTTTACAAATACATATTAATATTTAAATAGGATGTTTTAGTCTCAAGAGATTTGCCAAAAAGAAGTACAGAATGTAAGCAAGGCCTTTTTTTTACTGTTATAATGCAAAGTTAATATATACCCAAAATTCAATGATTTTTAAAATGCTAGTTTCTCGTAATTTTTTAAATTTCTTTCTATTATTTTTTTCTTTACCCTTTTCCTAATTATCAAAAAAAATATATACCGAAAAATCTTCATCGGGGTCGAGTGGTTTTTTAATTAAAGAAAGCGGATCGCGGTCAAAAAACGTATGCGCACCCACTGTCCTATAGCATAGCTAAAAAGAAAAAGACAACTGAAAGTAAATTAAAGGAGAGAAAATGCTTGCTTTGACATGTGTTATTAATGGAGAGAGCTACTATATCAAAAATATATATTAAATCTATTAAAAAATCAATCCTTGTTGTTGTGAAGGTTAAAAGCTAGAAAATTTAATGCAGACAACAGGTGCAATTAAATACTCTTTTTTTCAATTAAAAACATCACCTTTTATTCAGTAAGTAAGAAGGCAGAAATGACGATGAGATATTTACAGATAATGAATAGAGGTTTACCGTTTCCACAAGCAACAGCAACTGCAGGCACAACCTGTTTTCTCTACAAATGAGGGCATCTTGAGCATTAGGAATATTACAACAACAACTAAGGCATCATGAGATGATTACAGCAACAAACAACGTAAATAAGAAAGACAATCGAGTAAGCCTAAAACAAAAAATTGTTATCTGACCTTAGAATTTATACTTAACATAAATGATTTTAATTGGTCGACGGATGGGGGAAACATAAACGTTGCCAATTTGGCAAAACCAATGAAAGAAACTTAAATTAAAAATTTGAAGCAGCCGATGGTGAAAAGACGTCATCTGTTAACGACATCCAACAGTGGTAATACGGGTCACTACGGCGTATCATTGTTTTAAGCACTAAATATTCTCTTGCTTGCCATTTTTAATTAATTCAAAAAATTGCAAAATGTCTGTTTATGTTAAACTGCTGAAATTGAAAAGATCGAAATGCCAAAATCGTCAGTATAATGAGAGATGAGTAGTTTATATTTGGTATTTTTTAACACATTGTGGACCGACAATTTTTTTCAAATATATACACAATTCACAGGCAAAGACTGAAATTTTGGAGTATAGTATGGCATTTTTATCATCTGAAATCTGTTTTATTTATTCTGAGATTCACAGTTCAAATGATAAAATGTGAGGATTTGCCTGAAACTCATTCAGGTGATAGTAAAGGTAGTTTTCAAGCAATATTCAGTGGATCAAAAATTTCTCCAATATGGCTTTCCTGTATCCTATATTGTCTTTAACATTTACGTGTAAAACCTCGAGTTTACTCTACAGGTCAACAATGTGTTAACATAGTAAAAAGTGGCATAGCTGTAAACATTTTACGCAACTTCCATTTTTTATCGCGGCAGGCAATAGTCTCGGACGGTACGTACTTTTTGACATATTTACTTTATGTCCCACTTATGTCCACTTTATGTTTTTGACATAGTTACTTTATGTTGAGAGGCTGCAAGTACCCATTCCGTTCGTATTTTATGTCCCATAAATGTGAGCCAGCAATGCTCCCTATGAGGGACATGGAAACGACCAAGCCTTATACGGGATTTGAACCCAAACCCACAGCGTGGCAGCTCAGAAAGTTAACCACTATACTATGTGATTTTAAATAACTTAGAGATGATTAAAAACAAAGTTTTAAAATTAATTATTTAATTAATTAATTTAATTTAATTTAAATTAAATTGCATAGTTTATTTGAAATTCGTCAGCTTGATGTTAACACAGTCTAAAAGATACATTTTTATGAATTCAGAATTCAAATTACTTAGAAATATTTCCTGTGCACAAAAAATGAAATTAAGAAATTAGAGGCACAGACAGGTTCGAGAGATATATCAAAAGCTTCATACTGTAATTTTTTAATCTAAAATTTTTTAAAAACAAATTTTTCATGTATATAATGATCTTCCTATAAAAAAACCACTGAAAATTGAGAGAAAAAGAAAGGTTAATAAATAATACGTTATAAAATGTAATATATTATAATAAAAAAATGTAATGTGATATAAAGTAATGTAATAAAACGTAAAAAATAATTGAAATTTTTGTACCGAATCCCTTTAATGAAACGGGTAATAATTTTATGAAGGTGGAGAAATGACACAAAATCCAGATCAATCCAAAAAGTTGTCGATTCCGCATGACTAAAAGCTTCTCAAATAATAACCGTGGCAGTCCAGGATTTCCTTCATGAAAGCTCCGAGTACCCCAGGAGGCGGTTATTGACTCCTGATAACGGAAACCAATTATTGGCTGACGGGCCATAGTCACCGAATGCTGACAGCTGAAACTGTTACAGTCAGAGATTATAACAGAGATCTAACAGGCAAGGTGCATAAAATACACTTTCTATGTTTGTTTGGCTTTTCTGATTAATCTCATTAATTCAATGAACTTCCCCTATGAAAGACAGCAAAAGTGAGATTGGCCCAGGATACTTTACTCAGCTTCAACTTCCTGAGAGAGATAAAAAATTGCAAGTAATGTTCTCTGGTATTGCAGAGCTGAAGTTAAAACAAAACAAAACGATCGAAACGGAAACCGTTTCGATAAACTCCACAGTTGTTGGAGTAAAAAAGCACTTCGAATTATTGTTTGAATAAATTAGAGTAACATGGGATATTTCATATTTATAGAGTTATTCCAATAAGAGAAATTTTATTTTCGCAAGGAAAAGTAACATTCGATTTCATGAGAGCCATGGACTTTTTTGTGGCATACCAAAAATCGGATTTAGGAGCACAACTTTTAATTATGCAGGGTGTTGCCAAATTCAACCGACAAAGTCAGAGGGGTGATAGTAGGCATCAAAGCGAGCAATAATCACATGGGAATGTATGACCGGAAAGGCAAACCTGACGCTGGAGGGCGTTGTATACTTAATCGTACCATACCTCTTACCAACCCCACTGGATGGCCGGAAATATCACATTTCTCTGGAGGAGGTAGAAAACTCAAAATCAAAACAGAATCACATAGGAATGTATGACCGCAAACCTGATCAGCTAGATGATAAACAAAGATGCAGAAATGAAAAGTCAACATTTCTGCATCTTTGTTTGTCGGACGAATTCGGAAACACCCTGTAGAAGTCCGGTTTACCGATAACTGACTTATCAAAATTACACTGCATATATAAACATAGGTCTTTCATTAGTAAATCAAAATCATGAAAAGTATTTCGCTTGCTTTGATTTTGCCTCGTTTTCAACTACACGCAAAATTGCTTTTCCCGTAGACATCTTTTATACTACGTTCGGCAGGAAAGCAAAATGAATTCTCTACAGCATTTTCAAGTTCTATCAAACTCAAAAAGCCATTACATTTAATGCAAAGCATCTTAGTACAGAAAGTGCAGCTTTATCATCGAATTGCGTATGCAAAGTTCAAATGATAAACGCCGTCACCTTTTTTTATAATCAGTGTTATTATCCGGTAAAGATACATTATCAGTGGGTTACTAAGGCATATGTATTTCTCGATCGAAAGTTGAATTAAAAGCAAAGTACGCCAAACAACCTGCTGCTAGGCCTATTAAATCGTGCTTTACTGCTATCGGACTTTGTTTAAAACAACCAATAAAGTACCTCGCAAAAATTACCGGTTAAAGCCGGCATTTCAGGAGATTTTTTTTTCTATTAATTATTTTGATACCGAAAGTCTTGAGGGTAAAGTCGATAATTCTGGGGTATCTCGAATAATCAAATGTACTGAAATGTGCCCGTTCATTTAACATTTAAATCTGCATTAACGAAGATTAAAAGGCTAATTTATAAGATTTATATTTTCGATAATTACACGCTTCCTCTTTAGTGATAAAACGACTTAACGAGTAGCTTCTGGATATCTTAAGTGGAATCTGCTTTGCCCGATTAATTTCCGCTCTCCAAAATTTTTGGGCATTATATAGTTTTTAGAATCAATATTTCAAGTTATTTTTTATCTGAGTATACTGTAGGGAATAGATACAGTTGATAGGGAGTAACTCTCAGTGATCTACTGGTGAACTGCATATTAACCAATTATATCTTATTAAATATTATTTTTAAGCACACATTCTTTGTCTAAAAATGTATTTATTTAAAGTGGTACAGCTGTGACACTAAACCAAATCATTTGTTGAAAAACACATGTTTTATTATTATATGCTCTCACATGGTAATACACATGATTAATCGATAATTTATCTACGTAAACTGTCGATTAATATTGGCCCCATTTGTGTCCTAATATTGCAGATAATAAATATTTGTATCATTTTAAAGGACATAAAAATAATTTAGAAGTATTAAGACTTTCTTTTTCTACACATATTTTAATGAAATTTCGATTAAAATTGAGAAAATGTTTCTCTTGGTACATTAAAAGGACTCTTACATGTATACAGAACTACTTTGTGCACTTGACTGTCAGCCAATGAAAAATGCGTTTTCTCTCTTCTGATCTGCTTTATTTTCTGTCTTTGCCGACGTAAGCAATGAATGATATTACCATTCCCTATGTACTAGTTAAAATATGTTCTACTGGAATGTATTTTGTAAGCAGTATCCATGTAATCCACTTATTTTTTTCCCTTCACTTTCTTGGTGATTGTATGATATTCTCACTCTTCTGTACTTTAAATTTTTCAATGTAATGTACAATGTAAACATAGTTTGTAACTAAACACTTTTACTGTTAACTACCAATGCAGTAAGTACATCAAATTGGTATCTAATAATTATATATATAAATTTGTCACTGTACTGAATTAAATCTGTATTAGGTAAAATATATCGATGTATCTTTTCATGTCGATATCCTTAGTATCAAGCCGAAATTTTGAATCCAAGACTGGAGGGCCAAACCACACCGTAAAGTCTTTTCTGTGTCATCCAAGAGACGTCTTGTAGGTGTATTGTAGGCTATGTGACTCAGTGAGAACACTGAAGAGGGTAATTCATCTGGGAAAATGGAAGCTTGATGTTTCTGAATCCCTTTATCACAATTTTATCCCCGTGGATCCTAGAATTATCATCCCAGATAAAATATTTATTCTTCGAAAATTAAAAATTCTTTGACGACTTAACCTGGTCAAGAGATTTGTTTTCTCAGCTGACATCATTTCATTGCTACGTAATGTTGCGAACGAAAGGAAGTGCGAATATATCTCTAGATCATAATAATACCTCTATGGGCTTGTACAGTAGTAATAAGACATTAGGAGTGCTTCGTGCGTTTCCCTACTTATCCAGATGTTCTGATGGGTAAAGGTGAATCTAGTTGTCTTCAAACCATTACGTCCATTATCCAAGTTTATTCATACAATAGAAGTCTTATTTTATATTAACAAGTTATATAGTATATATTAACAAGGGGCATTCACTTGAAACACTCGCGTTCAGCTTGCATTTTTTAATTTCTTGTCGCCTTGTGAGTGTGAAAATGTTCTCTCCATATTAAATGCTGCTGTAAGTTCTACTGTCGATTTTTTACTATCGGACTTAAGCAAGTCATTTTCGGTCAATACCATACATGATATTTTAGTGACCACCAATCACTCAGCAAAGCTGACGCCTCACTTCTATCATACCAACTTTTAATAACATTTCTTAACCCAGCTTCAGTAATTTCAGCAATCTTGATAACTCCCTCATTGGTGCAAGGGCCATAAAGTCGCCATTCTCAAACTCAGAATGGTCTTTTCCACTACCACCTAAAATTTCTACATGCATGATTGTTCAAGAAATCCAGGTTCTGTTATGCTACAGTTCGTTTTACCACGCATTTATTTAATTATCAAATTTTTTCGATACTTTTTTGTAGTCGAATATACAGTCACGACTGTAGAAATAGTCCCAGAAAATACCTAATTTTCCTGGAAAAGTTCCAAAATAAAATATAGATCCTTTTCACCCTTGTCCAGTAAGAGAGCACATCATTCCTAAATCTATTGAACCTACCAAAATAAAATATAATTACTGTCGTCTGTTAGGTAAATATCAAAATTTCTATCTTGCAATCGAAAATTCAATCGAACTAAACGAACTTGAATCAAAATATCCCTTGAATTAATTTACTGATAATGCACTAAATTGAAACATCGTTTTGCATTTCTATTTTACGTGATCGTAACGTTTTTTTCCCGTGGTTTCATAGCTTATTTCTCGGGAAAATGCTGTTAAGAAGTTTCATTTGCATGTTAAAATCTTACTGATGCATAAATATCGACCTTTCGGTTGAAAAATGATTATTATTTTTAATAAAATAGTTCTAAGAAAAGTAAATTAAACGAGTTCAGAGTATGTATGCCAATCCGCTAATATTCAGCTATCTTCCTGTCGTGGGTGTTCTTTAGAATTTATTTAATAATTTTTCCCTAGTTGGTGGGTGTTTTTACTCGTACATAATGTCACTGAAAGTACATTTGATGGGTATTGCTTTTGCCTCTAGCCACTTCCAGAGAATTATTTAAACATATTTCTCTTTATAGTCTGACAAATAAAGCATTTTGCTTTTTCATTTATATTTGAATTCAATCTTTGTTTCTTCATTGTTCTTGTTACATTTCAATCAAGTATAAGAATAGCTTCTTGAACTATCGTTCCCATGTTTCAGTTCCCAAATCTGCCATAGATTTAAATTATTCTTTTGAAAATAAAAATAAACATGTTAATTCTAAAGTATCGTTTGCTTATCTCTGTAAAAATATAGATAATATTAGTTCAATTCCAGATTTTTGACTCGTGATCTAGAGACACGTTTTGTTTTTGTTTTTTTAGAAGCAATACCGCGAACTTTTTCGAATATTTCAATGAAAACTTCCAGAAATCAAAGAAGTGTTTACTTTCAGCATAGTTCTAATTTTTTCTTTTAACATGATTTTTCTTCCCAATTTAATTCAAATCCCTATCATACTTTGCTCGACAGTTTGTAACAAATAGATTATGAAATATTCGATTATAAAGTTTTTGAAAATCATCAATGTCTTTAAGTTTGACTCCGAATGTTAATATTATGTAGTTTATTTGGGTTTATGAACTTATGTCGATGGTATATGTTCCTAATCGTAAACAATTATCTAACATTATATCTTGAAATATTTCAGTTTGGCGAGAAATAAATTTAAGCAATAAAATGAAGATAAACTTTTATCACCTTTAAAATGAACTATTTTCAACTGGAATGGTTTTCTCACAGAAAATACAGTGTCAAGACTGATAAGGGTCACTTGTTCGCTTATTTTTTTGCGAGACTGCAAGTACCCCTTCTGTTTTGAGGCTTATCTTTTGTTAGGATTTAATTATTATTGATCAAATTATCATTACTCGCTCAGGAAAAAAATACGTAGGCAATATTCTTATCTTAGTCCTAGTGTATAATTTTATAAAATTAGACACGAAGAACAGTTTAATGTACAGAATGTTAAAAAAAGTTTTACTGAAGAAACATCAACGCAAACATCTACCTTAATTAAGCACTTATCTATTAATAAACTTATTGCAGTAGATTTTTAGCTTAATGATTCCGGTCTTCATAAACTCCAAATCGAAAAGAACAATCATAATCACTGATCGTCGCATTGTTCGTGACCTCATAAAGAACTGATTCTGAAACAAGCACCAAATAATTATCCTTTGTTAATGAATATTGCTTGATTATCTTTACATGATATAAAATAAAATTATACATGCATCTAATCTTTGTTAGCTTAATCTTCTCTGAGACTCTTTTCATTGAAGACTAGTAAGAAATCTTTATGCTTTCCACCCACATACGTTAAGGCTCATCAGATTTGATGGCTCTTTCTGTTAAAGGAATGGTTACGGCTCTGGTAGACGGAAACTTGAACTTGCGTTGATGAGTATTCCCAGATTCTGGCACTTTATGCCTTCCAAATATCAATTAATTTTTACTCAATTTAAAAACTTTAACTAATAGTTGATACTTGTAAATTTTTCTATTATAAATTTTCACCAAATTTCTGGTAAATTAAAAACAAACATATATACAATTGGCCGCCAGGGTGTGGTTTTATAGTCACAAGAGGTTTCGTATGCAAGAACCCTAAAAAAGAGAAGATCAGAGAGTTTTTACCCCTCTCTCATCCCAACTATTAATACTGTGGGTCCATATTTAACATTAGAAATTAAAACAGAGGCTGGGATTACTTATGAACGCAATTTTAAGTTTCCGTCTACCAGAACCGTAACCGCGCTTTTTACAGAAACAGCCATTTTTTATGGTCAAGATTAAGCTAAGAAAGATCAGGCACATGTATAATTTTATTTTATACCCTATACTCCAATGGTTTGTAATGTAAATTTAAAATTACGTCATTAACAATGTAGGGGAATACACACGATACGAGAGGAATACATACAGTATATAATGCAATGTGCACACATATATAAACTATTTTTTAAATAGTAAAGTTATTGAAGGCAATAAATAACAGCTATATAAGTACAGCACTGTATTTTATAAGTTCTTTTGATTATAATGTATCAGGTGGCTACGAAACTAAAGCAGAAGATTTTCATAAGTACCAAAACAAATTCCTACGACTATCATTTTTTAATAGCAGTCACTAGGAGTTTTTATTTATTATGCACTGGGAATGTCTATACCTCTTTGGGATAAATATATACATCACATGTAATTTAAAATCACCTTTTAAATTTTCCATTCTTAATTTTCTGTGATTCATTCGTAATCTCCTCTTCTATTCGTATAACTAGTTGTTAATGTACATTATTCCTTCTTTCCTGCTCTCTATGAATTTTGATGTACTTCAGTCTGAAAATCTCCAGAAAGACGGTTATTCAGCATTTTTACATGTCAAAAGTTTTGCCTGAGCCAACATCCAATTTTTTATAGATTCCAAAGGCTCAACACAGCAAACTGCAACAGTTCAACTCTGCCTCATAGAACCTTTTTCCTAGCGAGATTTACCCTTTCAAAGTTCCAAAAATGTACTAAGTAATTTAAAGTTTAAGAAAAGGGAGATTTTTCCTACTAAAATTACAAGAAGTCAGTTGGGTTGTGAATCTGTCACACGTGTTAACTCCTTGGAGTAGGGGGGATGCCAATTACGTAATTTTTTTGTGTCCTGTTAGGGGTAAATGTAAGTATGTCGGGGGCGGAGTATCTTGGGGCGCGGTAGGCCAATTGGCAAAAACAGCGAGTCAGTGACCTGAAAGTCTCTGATTCGATTCTGGTCGCTGACAAAATCCACCGCCGTGTACGCTAGTGGCGGCTGGTGCACGTAAAATCTGTCTTGGCTGCAATGTCCTCCAAGTTTTCAAATTTACCTCTGGATGTGCTGGGTCAAGTGTACCGGTCTCGTCACTTGACTCGATTCAAAATTACGGGACCTGACCCTCAGCCAAGTCGGACTCTGACCCTTGTGGTGCTGAATTAAAACCGAAGCCCCATCTTCGAGCCTTATAATGTCCTTGATCTGATGCTGCTGTCGGTCAAGGCTCATAAGCCACAACAACAACAGTATTTCGTTTTTTTAACCTACATATTATTGCTACATACGGTAGAACATCCTTATAACAAACATTCATTTTATAAAATTAACTGCAGGACTTCGTATTGAAAGAACTCCTGCTGCAAACAAATCTCCATATTACGAAAAAATTTTGTACAACGAAGTTTTATCTTTATTAAGAGCCATTTATATTTACATCGATGGGGAAATCAGTTTTTAAGAGAAAGTGCTATAGATGAAAAGCTATGATATTTATAAATTTTAAAAATTAGTTTTTATAAAAAATGCTGATTAGAGGAAAATTTAAGTTTTTTTTCTCTTTCTTTTTTTATAATTTAGGAATGTAGAAGAAAAATGAAACATGTAAATTTTTAAAAGTTTTTATTTTCGTTAATTTATTGAAATTTTCTTTTTCCTCTGCGTCATTCATCAGTAAACTATTCCTTTTTATTTTGGAATGATTTTTAAATATATGAATACAATTCATTTACTTTAATTTTGTGCATAATATTTATTATGGCATTAATTTTGTCTCGTTGCTCATACACGTTTTTGCTTATACAAATGAATTTATTCATTTGACTAGTGGATTCTTTATTGTAGTATAAATAGTATTTCGTATAGTTTATCGATCTTTTCCTCAGTTTTTAAAATTAGTGTCTACAAATTAAGTTAAGTTCAGTTTAAAGAATTTTCTACACGTTGAAATTAAATTTTTTAAAGCATTAACAATGGACTTCGCTAAATAGAAACTGTTTAATATTTACTTTTTGAAAGTTTAAAAATAGTTTTAATCGTATGGCATGTTATATATATATATATATATATATATATATATATATATATATATATATATATATATATATATATATATATATATGATTTAAAAATTCCGAAATTCACCCGTTTTTAAAGGCTACATCGGGTATTCCTCTACTTTTATACTGTAAAATATTTACGGCCACCAAATTTTGTATGGATTGATTGATCATCCAATATGGCTGCTCGGAAAGGTTTGACATCTCAGATCACCGAAAAAAGGAATAAAAACCCAATTACTTCACGACTCACTTGAAACGCGTCTCTTCTCAAACGTAGGCGTCGTGAAAGGAAAATTTTTGAAAATCTCGGCTGGTGGTAATGAAATCTTTTTGCGCATGGTGAAAGAGTGGACAAATCCTAAATTTATCTCGCGCACTACCTATTTTTAGAACAGCGACATTTCATATTTGGGGGGAAGGGGGTAGCATGAGTGACTGCAGAAACTTCATCAAAAGATTCTATAAATTACTTCCTTTCAATCACAGTGAAAGAACCAATTTGTCTTTGCATTTTATGCTGCTGTTAATCGAGTCCCAAATATAACATACATGAAAACAGAAATAAAAGCGCCAAATCAATGGTTAATACTTCCACATTTACTTAGACCCTTTCCATTTTTAGAATCAATGAAATTTTATATTGGATAAAAAAAAAGGAATAAGAACAACTCTTTATTCGAAGCAATCTAAATAAATTACTTTCTATTAGCTTCAGCGAAAGAATGAATTTGCTTTCGCCATTTCCAATTTAACCGAATTCTGAACTCATAACATATTGCATGAGTTTAGAATGTGGTCAACAGTCGTAGTTTCATATTGCATTGCATACGTGGAAAAAAGTAGAAACAGAAGAATAAATAAAGACTGGACAAATGCGAATTTATCTCGCCCACTTAGTGACATTTGATATTGCATGGCATGAATGGAAAAAGAATCTTCATTCGAAGCATTACAAAAATAGATCTTTACAATGCAAGCGAACGAATGAATTTGTTTTCGTTCTTTATACGCTGTAAATCGAATTCCAAATTGAATACATCGGATATGTAAAAAAATCAGAAACAAGAGCGTTAGTAAACAAAACACAAATTCAAGTTTAACTCAGAAACTTTCTATATTTAGATTTCTGATATTTCATACCGGATAAAAATATTTATAACAGAAAATTTATAATATTCTGTATTCGAATCATTCTTTAAATTATTCAACTGTAAATCGAAATACAAATAATACCGAATAAATTAGGAAAAACACCATCGTCTATAAAGAGAGGACAGATCCAGATCTGTCTCATCCTTTTGTTATTTTAAGATTACGGATGTATGGATGGCAACGGTAACTTCTTTCGAAGCATTCTATTAATAACTATCTTGCATTTATAGAGACAGATAAATTTGTTTTCACTGTTTATACGACTGTCAATACAACTCAGAATGTATCCCACGGAATGATGGAAAAGAAACACCGTATTTATCGGACCATAAGACGCACCTCACATTGATGCAGGATTTTTAGAAAGAATATTTTGTATTTTGTTCGGTATAGAAAGATATTTTCAATTTCTTACGTAATGAAGATAAAAAATATAAATAATAAATAATATTTATAATAAATATACATGCAATATGTATGATAAAATATTCATTTTTTTATGTTACCATCGGACCATAAGACGCACCCCAATTTTAAGTCCATTTTTTTATGTAAAAAGGTGTTTTATGATTAAAAAATACGGAAAGTGTATACAAAAAGCATATGGAAACTAAAATAAGGAATCACAATACCGTATGGTATTCACTAGAATACAGTTCTCAGTTTGAATTATGTTGGTATATATACAGACTTCTTCATCGGGATATGCAAAGATCAGAGTAACAGCGGAGACCAAACAATAGCTACAGGGGAAATTTTTAAACAAATAGTGCTCTCGTTTCTTTAAAAAATCATTTGTAAATCTGTGGATTTTTTGGGGATTATTCCTAACGTTTTTGAGTGAGTCTAAGTTTAAATTATGCATATATATATATATATATATATATATATATATATATATATATATCCCACGATCAAGAAAGCGGAGATGGGAGCCGCCGGCCTTGGTCCACAGCGGACTGTTGCGCCATGAGTGTTGCGCCACTGTTGGCGCGGACTGTTGCGCCATATATATATATATATATATAAATATATATATATATATATATATATATATATATATATATATATAAATATATATATATATATATATATATATATATATATATATATATATATATATATATATATATATATCCCACGATCAAGAAAGCGGAGATGGGCTCCGCCGGCCTTGGTCCACAGCGGACTGTTGCGCCATGAGTTTAGTTTTAGTTTAATTTATATATATCTACAATGGAATATCGATCGATCGTTCTCCGAATAATCGTTTTCCCATATGTGTCGTATATTTCACCCAGTACTGACGATCATATTGCTTTGTTATATTCCCGCATCTATCGTTTCTCGCATGTATCGTTCTGTTCAATCGGTCCCTTGAATAACGATCAAGATTCCACTGTGTATATATATATATATATATATATATATATATATATATATATATATATATATATATAAAGACTTAATGATTCCGAAAAACCTCCGCTTGGTAAATACCACATCGGGCATTCCTCTACTTTTACATTATCAAATATTTAAGGCCACCCAGTTTTGCCAATTTAATTTATACTTTATATTTCAAAGGATAAATCAAAACGTGTGCCGAAACCATACTCAGTTATTTAGAAACAAATACAGAATAACTGAAATCTACAGCTGTTAATAAAATCGAAAGAGTTTTTGCCGATTTACGAGTATTTCAATGCGCCGCCACTTAGAAATTACATCACAGTACGTAAATAGGTCTCTTAAAAATCAGAGAGTAATGCTTAGAAAACAACTTTAACGCAAGTTCGGATTTAAAGTGGGAGGATTAAATCACATCGCAGATTTACAATCTTCATGCTAAGGTTTCAAAAATTTTACTCTCAGAAATTTTCAAAGCACATAGTGGCTAAATCATAGTTTTAAATTCTCTTGGTTTTTTTTCCGCTATTGAACGGAATATATTTAAATGAGGAGGCAGAATTTAAAATTTTCAAACAGCTAAGTTTTACAATATATTAAAGTCTTAACATCAATTGTTAAAATTTAATTTTTTTGTAATATTAATATAAAATAGATCAGTTTTTTCAAAAAACAGTCAAGTACACGCACTGCATTTAAAAATCTCTTTTCGAAAGTAAAGAAATCAAAAATACGCCTTTGCTTTTCCAGATTAAATTTTCTCAGATTCGGAAAGTACTGAAAGCGTAATTCTCTGCAGTTTAACATAGGGTTTTAAAGATCCGTTGGATCAACTGATTCCCTGCCTTAATGTATAGCAATGCACCAAACCCAACTTATATTCCCCTCTTCGCCTCTAAAATATCGCTCAACAATTTAACAATATGGGAAATTTCAATAACGCACACACTCACACGCTTAGTGTTTGGACTGTCCCCCAGTAAGGTTCAACATATTCAACTGACTATAAGATGAAAATAACCTAAGTTCAATGATCCATCATGATGAAGGGATCATTTTTCAGGTAATTTTTATTAAATATATCCCATTCGTGCCGTTTATAAATAAAGAATCTTAGTTACTTATTCTTAGTTATTTCTTAAAGTAATGAGGAATATTTGATTGCAGTTCTTAATTTATGAATGGCACGCGGAACTAAAAATCCTTTAGGTAGCAAAGTTTCTGCCTGATTTGGACTCTTCTCAAAAGCGCAGTAGCAGTGGCATGCATTTTTTCCCCTTGTTATTTTCGTTCGCTTCCCCTGCTTTTAATGAAGAGCCGTAACGAATTCCCTTTTAACGAATTTCTGATAGACAAAATTTTTTTTCAATACCTTAACTATGAGGGACTTTTAGAAGATAACTAATTCCCATTCCAAGAGAAACAATTTCTATATTTTTCTGACCATTAAAAATTTTGAATTTTTTTATCACTACTTTGAAATTCGCGAATAGAGTCTTTTTCTTTCACTTATAAGCACATTGTTTGATCATTAGTACCTTATTGTGAATAATTTTAGATTTTTTCCCCTTCGAGCTCTTCTTTCACTAGTTTGGGGGCTCAGTTTTGTATACTGGAGCAAGGTTTTATTCTTCACAGACGTGTTCTCTGATTTCAGGAGGAATGAACTCCATACACCGCTAAGACAAATCTCATTCACAAAATAAAAGCTTGGAACATTTCCCATTTCTTCGGAAAAAAAAACTTTCAATTTAGCAAACTATATCCTTTTAAATCTTCTCACGCAACTTCGCTCTCTATCAACAATGTGCAGGGTTATCAGAAAAGAATCATCGAATTACAAAATTTAATATTTTCCATAATTACGATCAGAAAATTATAATTAATATGTCATTGTAAGGGGGAAATGTTAAATTTTTTTTCACATGTGTTCGATATGACTTCCTTTAGTCACCCGTATAATATTATTGCGATATACCATTTCTTGCCAAACACGTTGTAATGTCTCACTATTAAATGTTTGTAAAGTATCACAAATGCGTTGTTTAAGTTCGGGCAAACTTGTAGGCAAAGGTGGTATGAACACAAGATCTTTGACATATTCCCAAAGGAAGACGTAACATAGGGTTCAGTCCGGTGACTTAGGACGGTAGCTGTGTAGCCGATTGGTCGCAGTGCAGCCGATGATTTGGTTCGACACAGCTACCCTCCTAGGTCACCGGACTTAACCCTATGTTACCTCTTCCTTTGGGAGTATGTCAAAGATCTTGTGTTCATACCACCTTTGCCAACAAGGGTGCCCGAACTTAAACAACGCATTTGTGATACTTTACAAACATTTAATAGTGAAACATTACAACGTGTTAGGCAAGAAATGGCATATCGCAATGATATTATACGGCTGACTAAAGGAAATCATATTGAACACATGTGAAGAAAGAATTTAATTTTTCCTTTACAATGACATATTAATTATAATTTTCTGTTTGTAATTATGGAAAATATTAAATTTTGTAATTGGATGATTCTTTCCTGATAACCCTGTACATTGTTGATAGAGGGAGAAGTTGCGTGAAAAGATTTAAAAGGATATAGTTTGCTAAATTTAATAATATCGTTTTATTATAAACTGTTTTTTTATTTACAACAGAAAAAAACAGAAAAAAACTCTGAGAAATGCCGAGCGAGGAATAGCAAAAACACCTAAATTTCGATACACGAAAATGTTATTCTTCCATTCCGTCTAAAAACAGCCCAAGAATTTCCCCTTCCTTTAGAAACAATAAAAGAAAAAAGAAAGCGAGAAGCGCAAGTCAACGTCCGCCGTCTTCAGTTGCGAGATTGTCTTTCGCATCCTAATGAGGAGAAACTCCGCTGGAGTCCAAGCTCCCAAACGCAGCGGAGGGCCGAAGTTTGGAGATGGGAGATGATAAATGGCGCTTGTCATGAAACCGATACTTGAGACTGCGGCTGCATCGCCAAGTGGCGTAAGACAGAAATTGCGGCGAAGTGTGAAGATTTCGGGACGGGAATACGATCGGGGCTTTTTCGAAGGATGACATGCTGATTTGAGAGCGAAACTTTCCTGCATATGAAGAACAGTCTCCGTGCGACGAATTTCCTTTTAACGAACCTCTATTTGACGAAATAGCTCGACTTACAGTGACTTTTACTCGATAACTAATCTATCTATATATATATAAAACAATTCTGTAACTGACTGACTAACAGATAACACACAGACCAAACCGCTGGATCTAAAGGGCTGAAATTTTGCATGGCGATTCTTCTTATAGTGTAGGGGTACACTAAGAAAGATTTTTGAAAAATTCTTCTTGGATTTTTTTATATTAAATTTTTAAGATGTTTTTGTAAGATTCTTTAAAGTTTGCATTTAAAACAACTATCTGAGGTTTATAAAATTTATATCACGAGAAAGATCATAAAAATCCCTTTAAAATGAAATCTTTTTCGAATCTTTACCTCCATTTTCTGATTTCTGGTGAATTTTTAAAGATTAATCTTTAGAATTTAATTTATTAAATGCTGATCACGTGGTTTCTTTTCTTTTTGTGATACTTTAAATTAATTTTGCGTCACGTGCATAACAACGAAATAAACTGACTTTTTTTTTCTTTCTTATGAGGCAGACGATTGGACATTATCCAAAAAAATATTAAAATACAGTAAAAGAAATGTTCCTCAAACTGTACTATATTAACTGTACTATATTCTTTAGTATGTTCTATTAGATTTAATTTGAATATTTTCTTCTACATTATTTTGTCTATAAAAATATCCGTTACGATTTTTTTTATAATTTTTTTTTTTTGCATTAAATGCTTACATTGACCGTTGTATTTAATTTGAATATACTCCGTAGCGAAGCACGGGTATTCAGCTAGTCTTCATATAAGGAGAAATAATTTCTATATTTTTGCAGCTAATAAAATGTTTGAAATTTTTTATCACTACTTTTTAGTTTCTACAGTTTTGATACGTATCTATTTAGCACCCCAAGAGGTCTTGAGGGTTTATGGAAGCGAAACGGGAAGAAGCGTAAATCTTGATCCTTGAAAATTTTTACACTTTTATGCTAAAAACACATTTTATGAGTTACAGGTAGAAAGAAAGATTATGAGTTACGAAAGCGAAAAATATTAATCTTTTAAATTTATTATGTTTCATAAATTGGAAACCGTTTTAATCTTCGCAAGTTTTGGAGTTTCCTATCTGCTATTTTTTAAGCAGTTCTTTCCGTTTCTTAAGGCTGTTGTGTACTAACCCTATTGGATTCGCTCACTTCAATGTTAACCTATGGAGAAATTCAAAATCATTAACCGACCACAGCGTTTAGCTTATACGATATTATGAACCTGAAGACCAGTCACTGCGTAGCAAAACCTGCAAAGTCAGTCGAGGGTGAATTTCACCTGTTCGGGTTATTAATGTGGATATGGGCGCCGGACGGACAGTACAGATCTGCCGACAAAAAAGGCAATCCCGGACCCCTAACCTATGGATAAAATAAGTCTACTATTTACAGCTACATGAATGTCGATAATCCAATAAAAAAAAATAGTATTTTCAGATAAAATGCCGTTTGTTGGGGGGGGGGGGATGCAAACACTGCCCCTAACCAACAGAATATGTAACATACATGACGCCCATTTTATAAGGCTTTATACGCTATTTTATGTTTAATCAGTATTATTGCATTAGTTATAGGCTCATTTTCTTTTATGCGGAATGAATTTACATGGACAGTTAATGTTTTAATTGTCCTAGTAAGTGGTAGAATTTTCAAGTTATTAAAGAGATTATACTGAAAGCGATATTTATTAACAGTATGTAGTTGTGCTTGAACAATTGAAACATATTTTTCCAATATATGTTACACACAAAAAATGGTAACTTATTTTAGATTTTCAATACTCAAACTACAGTAGATTGCGTTTTTTTTTTTTAAAATTCATCAATCGTATTTAGCGAATTATCTTGATTACGAAGTTTTTAAAAGAAACGATGGGACTTTGTTAAATATAACCTCAGATGTATATCAGCTTGTTTAATACTCAAAAATAAAAATAATAAATGACGCATATGGAATAAATACAAATAAATAATACACATACACACACCTACATATGTATACAATAAAAAGTTTTACGCATCCCATTGAAATTTAAATTATTCCTTTTTTGCTCTTATTTGTAAAATAAAAATACTATGAAGTTAATAATTGCAACATATGCCAAATGCTCTTTAAATTACTTTAAAAGAAATGTGAATCCCCTATGGCAGTGGTGCGCAAACTTTTTTCGACCGTGACCCACTTTCTTTATATAAAAAATCACTCAACCCCGATGAAAAATTTTGGTAGAAGCAAAATTTTAAAAAAAATGAAAATATTAACCAAACAATAGAAAAAGAAATCCGTAAATCTTGATAAACTGTTCTCAAAATCAATTTACTGTACATTTTGCATATATATTTCTTTTACATAGTTAGCATAAAAAAATGTATTGCTTACCATCTGCCCTTGATTTTAGTAAAACTGTTTGGCATCTTAATCAACAATATCATATCATTTTTTAACATTTAAAATAATATACATACAAATATTAAAAACTTGTAATTATAGAAAATTTAAAGAGCATTTTTTATCAAAAATTTCAAAATGACATAAATTTTCTTAAAAAAATCCACGCCCCTCCAGTTTTTATTTTCACAATTCCCCTGTGAGTCGCGACCCACAGTTTGCGTACTACTACCTTGTGACGCACGTGCAGTACGTCATTTCTCCCTTTTACAATTAATTTCCACAAAATATCATCAGACTCCTCCTGGTTTCAATACCGTGATTTTCACTGTTGGAACACGTGCTGATCTGAATTTTAGTTCTTAACAGCCTTTAGTTACCTTTTTTTCTCTTTAAGGGAACGAGAAAACATAAGACTTGGGAACTTTACCATTTTTTAAATGTTTATTTATAGTTTACAAAGAAGTTGAACGGAGATAAAACCAAGGAAATGATTGGATTACTCAGAAAAAGAAATCAAACCTTGACTTATATACGACATCTTTATGTAGCTGTATCAGGAACAAAGGAAAAGCATTGCATAATATTAGCTCCACTCAAACCACAAATTAATAAATAATATTCGTTATATAATCTTAGCTATTCAAAGAAATTTTAAAACAAGTTAGTCTGCAGGAAATCTTACGGGAAAACCATACAAAAATATTCATTTCCGCGTCTGATGTAACGCGGTGGAGAACATGCAGAAAAGATATAATTATTGTTCGGAATAGTTGAACATGGCCACTCGGGTATTTTTTTTTCTATGAAAGGATTGATTATTAGGAGAAACGTAATAAAACACGCCATGTAAGGAAATTGTTAACTACATTACTTCCAATATTATGTCAATTATTTTATATAGACTTTTAAAATGCATGTTATTATTTAAAAAGAATGTATGAAACGGGAAGGGAATTCTATTGCTGTAGGGATTTTTTTAAGAGTATTATTAACGCTGCAAATATCTTGTAGTAAACTTCTAGAAGTGACGAAAATTGAAGAATTTTGCACAGGGGATGAAGCTTATTTGGTAAATATTAACGCAATAAACTTCATAATATCTAATTTACTTTTTTGACATTGAAAGTTTTCGTGTCATATGCGTTGCGTAGACTGGCTAAACTCTTGGTTTGCTTTGAAAGTCGTAAAGCAAAAAATAAGATAAGAAAAACCTGCATGTTTTTGAAAAAATGCATTAAAAACTTACAATAAAAACTAATTTGTAACCTATAAACCTTGAAATTTTTACATTATCTTAATCTTATACCTTTTTTATAAATGTGAAAAAAAACATTTTTATTAAATCATGTAATAAAAGAATTAGTGTAGAACAAAAACAGATCAGTTAAAACCTATATGCACTATACACTACTTATAAATGTTTACAAGGGAGCTGCAATATTGTTCTCAGCTCTTCACTTTACTCACGTAATCTTCTCTGTCATATTAGCTAGTAGCTGGAAATGGGAAAAAAAAGCTTTATTTTTCCTTTCGACAAAGAACCGCATAATTTTATGCATTCTTACGTAATCCATGGAAACACTACGCTGAAATTTTTCAAGTTTAATTCGTGTTCTAAATTTCAAAACTCAGAAAATATAGAAAGTTAGTATTTTGCGTGATTGCTGGATCACTCTGTTAGTCAGTATTCACATCTTAAATTTATAAATCCAAAATTTCAATATTTCCTGACGAAATACGGCATCAAAAGGTGAAACCCTCCAAGCGTAAGAGTCAAAACACTTTTCCTTGTTTGTATTGGCGTTTTTCCCGACACAGAGCATGTTATTTATTTTTCCCTCAAAGAAACGCGTGAGTAAGGTTTTGAACTCACGCATCACTCATTCTCTCTGAAATGGGATAAAGAAGTAACAAACATCAAAACAGATCTTCCGCGAACTCTTCCCCCCTTTTCCTTAAGTGCTTGTTTAATGGCCTACGAGTCGAAAACGTACGTTTCCAATATCCTTGAAATGCAGCTGTTACTGGCAATAAACACTCTTAGTTTATCTTTGTAAAAGGTGAAGTGATTTTATTTTTCGACCATGCCAGCTTTGCTGTTTGTCAAAAGCTGTATAGGGGCAGTGGTGAGTTACCAGAAAAGAAGAATTAAAATAAAAAATTAGGGGGTTTCTGAAAATTAGTTCCTCATTACTGTTAGTATAAGAAAAGTTAGAAAAGGAACTAGCATGCTGTAATTTGCCCCGAAAAATTTTCGTTTACAAATGCTCCAAACGTGGCATAGTTAAGTTAGTTAGGCTGCTGTGTTGTTGTTGCTAATATCTCCTGGTTGGAAGTTCCATTCACAATGTCCTAATAGGTTATTGGGCTGAAAGGGGCAGCTCCTGTTTTGCATTAGCACCACAAGGGTCGGAGTCCTACTTGGCTAAATGTCCGGTCCCGTAATTTTGAACCGAGTCAAGTGACGCGACCGGAACACTTGACCCCACATCTCCAGAGGTAAATTTGGAGGAACTTGCATCCACGATCTATTTTACGTGCCCCGGCCACCATTAGCGAACACGGCGGTAGATTTGCAGCGACGAACATCGAACCAGGAGCGTTCAGATCACTGGCCCGCTGCTCTCGCCAACTGGCCACCGCGTCCAGGCTGCTGTGTACTAACCCTATTGGATTCGCTAACCTCAATGTTAACCTAGGGGGAAAATGTGTCCAAGGATTGCCGACGTATATTGAAAGTTTTTTTTAATTGTACCCCGTAACAGAGAAAGAAATTTTACACCTTGGGAAATTTTTCGCCTTTAAAAAAATGCAAATATTTTAAATTTTAAATTATTGTGGGGAAAAGGTCTAGTACTCGTATAGTGTTTTTTAAACGCTCCTAAATTCCTTTGGTGGACGAAATTTATAAAATGAATCCTGTTGCAGGGTGAAAAAGTGTTCAGGCTATCTGAAAATACCATTTTTATTGGATTATCGGCATTTATGTAGCTGTCAATAGTAGACACATTTTCTCCATAGGTTAACATCGAGGTGAGCGAATCCAATAGGGTTAGTACACAGCAGCCTTTAGCTCCGTGATACCCTTGGTTTTGGAATGAGGTAAAACGAAAAAATGTATTAATTATCAGCAGAGATTGCTTGTAGTACATGAAAGGTTTTCTGTGTCACGTTATACAAATTCTATTTTTACAAGCTTTTAAAGTCATTCTTCTACTTTATTTCAAAAGCATATGTTTTATTTATTACGTCTTAGAAGTGAAAATAACCATAGCTTCTTGAAATATGTTCCTAAACTATTTTGCATTCATTCTATAATTAGAAACTATTCTGCATAATATCTCTTTTAAAGATTTATCCAAGGCCAGTGATATATTCAAAACGCGATTTGAAAAAATGCTCTTCGAGGAATAGGATGTCAGCAACTAAGATAAGGGGATCTTTTTCCTGTTCAAAGAAAATCATTTTTTTTATTTAGATCTTTGCAGCAAGTCAACATTATCTGTACACGGTCGTTAGGGAAATTCTTTCATCCCGTTTAAAAATAAATTTATATGGTCCATTGTTACTATCAACAGCATTTTTTCATTTAAAGACTTGAAGAATAATTTTAGAGAAAGAAGTGTTTTTTGAGAATAAATGTTACCCCATAATCCACATATATATTTTAACTTTTATTTATTTAATTTTTCATTTGATTCCTCACAATTCACCCTTTTTCCTTGCAGAAAGGTACTTTAGTTTTATCATCAGATTCCCTTCTCTTCGTAGGCATGACTAATTAAGATGCATAAATTAAAATATCAAAACCCAAAGAGTCTAAATTAAAAGATAAACGAATCAAAATTAAAAACGATCTAAATTTTTAGAATCGATATGTATAAAACAGTTCCGTAACTGACTGACTGACAGACTGACTGACAGATAACGCACAGACCAAACTGCTGAGCCTGAAGGGTTGAAATTTTGCATGGCGATTCTTCTTATAGTGTAAGGGTGCACTGAGAAAGATTTTTGAAAAATTCTTAGATTTTTTTAAAATTAAACTTTTAAGCTGTTTTTGTAACATTCTTTAAAGTTTGCATTTAAAATAATAATCTGAGGGTTATAAAATTTATATCCCGAGAAATATCATAAAAATTCCTTTAAAATGGAATCTTTTTCGAATCTTTACCTCCATTTTCTGATTTATGGGGAATTTTTAAACATTAATTTTTGGAATTTAATTTATTAAATTCTGATCACGTGGTTTCTTTTCATTTTGTGATACTTTAAATTAATTTTGTGTCACGTGCATAACAACGAAATAAATTCACAATTTTTTTTTCTAATGCGACAGATAATTTGACATTATCCAAAAAAATATTAAAATACAGTAAAAGAAATGCTCCTCAAACTGTACATTAACTATACTATATTCTTTAGTATGTTCTATTAGATTAAATTTCAATATTTTCATCTACATTATTTTGTCTATAAAAATATACGTTGCGATTTTTTTTATTATTTTTTTTTCATTAGTTGCTTACATTGACCATTGTATTTAATTTGATTGTACTCCGTAGCGAAACACGGGTACTCAGCTAGTTATACAATGAAATGAATATATTCTGTTTTCTTTACGAAATATACGTACTTCTTTCAAGCAGGTTTGTGTCCATAATGTGACCAAGAGACTTCCTCTACTCGCCGATAATTCTGTTATCAACAAGAACATCATTGGATGGTCAGAGGCAAGGAGTGTTAAATTCATAACGAATTTGTTTTTCTTGCTTTGGTAGACGTAAAAATCGATTCCGTTTATACCTGCAATAAAAATTTATTGTATTTATTTATTTTTATTCCTATAATACACTTTAAGATTTTCCATATATTCACAAGACTAATAGCATTTTAAATTTTGCTTAGTCAGAATGAAAGTTAATGTACGACGAAATATAATCCTTCTCGTTTCGTTCTGAAGTCTCGTTATTTTGCATGATATCCAAATTCGCAATTCTACGGTATGGTTTTTGCGCTGCCATGTTTTCATAAACAGTCTCTTTGCAAGTCATATGTTTTTCTAGGATAGATATGTCAATACTCTCTTGAGAAGAAAAAAAGAATCTCTCGCAACATCAAACGACTGATAAAGTACGCTTCGCCTAAGCTTCTAAAAATACTCAACGTACAATGTGAGTAACTTTTCATGACTTTAAAAAATTGTTTTATGGTGGTAAAAGGAATTTTATCGAGAACACTGGAATTGTTGTTGCCCCAAGCGAATATCAGATAACTATATAGGTTTCGAATTTCATAAGACTGTTTTCGTGTTTGAAGCTTAGTGTAGTATTTAGGTCTAGCGTAAAGATACGGTATCAACACAAGTCACTTAGGATAGGAGAAAGAGAGTGTAATAATAATAAAAAAATCAAATCTTTCAAATGATAGAGTAAAATTTCCTCTGAAATAATTGGCTGTTGATTACCCTCGAGATGGGATTACGTATGCGTCAAATATTTCTATTCAGAAAATCTAAAACTATTATTCTTTTAAATGCATGGTAAAATGGAGATTTATGGTTTAATGCGAGGGATAAATCTTACAGAACGCGCCCATTATGCACAAAACTATCTTATTTATTTGAAATACTAATTTAATGGCCACAGAAATTAATATTACAAAGAAGAGAAATCACTTTGAGGAACTATTTATATTTTTCTAAAAAATCATATTAAGACTTCAAATTTTCCACAAGGTATTTTTTTGTGACTAGCAAGAATCATACGGACTTTGATAATTATCTGTTATTTGTACTTCAAATATGCAAAATTTTAACAATGCTGTATAGGATAAGAATTTTTGACGAAATAAATAATTTTTTTTTTGTCTTGAAAAGGGAATAAGAAATTTAAAATTATGTGTGTTGCTTTTTTATACATTATTGAACTCGTCTCAGCAGATTTCTAATAAAATTCGATTTCTAAAAGAAGAATATTTTACTATTACAGTTACTGAAGTTATTGAACATTAGAATTCTAAAGATGTACGTACTTCAATTCAACTAAATAGTTCAGTTGGTAGAACAGTGGCCTTTAGGTTGTAAGACCCGAGTGCAGTTTCTGGTCATGTTCAAAGGTCAGTACAGATCCGCTGGACCGTTGAAAAAAAGATCATGGGTATTTAGGAAACGCATAACATATAATCATAGTGGAAAAAATCAACAAGCAATAATAATAATAATAATAATAATAATAATAATAATAATAATATTAATAATAATAATAATAATAATAATAATAATAATAATAATAATACATAAGGCCAACATCCTGTGTTGTTGGCCTTAAAAATTTAATAGATTGACGGTCCAAAAGAACATTGCAAAGCCCGTTGAATACATTAATAGAATTTCCTAGAAATGAATCCAATATGAAATACAAAAGAAAATTTCTACTGAAAATTCATCATCTTCAAATAGCTACTGATTCTCTAGGTTTTTAATATCTTTAAATAGATACATTCTTTTTCAGTCTTATCTCCTCCTCCCCGAAAGTAATAATAAAATATTAACGTGCAGTGGCGTATCCAGGGGGGGGGGGGCAAGGGACCCTCCCTGAATGAATGTCTTTAAATAGATACATTCTTTTTCAGTCTTACCTCCTCCTCCCCGAAAGTAATAATAAAATATTAACGTGCAGTGGCACATCCAGGGGGAGGGGCGAGGGGCCCTGCCCCCCCCCAAAGAAATAGAAATTGCATTATGAATATTGATTTTGCATTATAAATATTTTTATCCGTTCATCTCGGCCACCCCCCATGCATTATAAATATCTTTATCCGTTCATCTCGCCCCCCCCCCAAAAAAAAAAAAATACTGGGTGCGCCACTGTTAACGTGACAATAAGACAACACAGCAAGCTGATATATTTTTTCTATAAGAGGACCTGTAATACGAGAATTTATAGTTACCTTTTACAATTTAAACGTCCTATAATCCTCCGATATGTTAAATATTTTTCACGATCTATGCGGGTTTTTTTATTGAAATTCCATATTTAAAAAAATTAATTTGACAACATTGCCCCCAATGTTACTATTTTTCAACTTGCGATGACAGCTAACTGAATTTTTGTGCATAATAACATACAACGTGCTTTGATTTTTGCATACGGAAAAAGTGTTCGCATATTTCCTCGGAAAACTTTCACGGGCGAAGATTATGATTTTCTTTTCAAAAACGTTAAGGAACTTAACGTCTTCTGAAAAATTAAAGACAAATCAGTAGAGGAAAACAGCCCTCGATCACCAAATTGTCTCGAACATTTGTCCACAGAAAAAAATAAACAGTATTTTTCTTTTCAAACGTTGCGTTGTCACGAGATGGTTTAAATAAACACGGAAAACAGGCAGCATATGTCATCCGATAAGGGAAAACGTCAATGTTTTGTTCAAGAGCTGCTGTGTTTCAAAACTCTGCTTCTGAGAAGGACAAAAACAACCTCTGTGAAATTCGCAGCCTGCATCGATAGCTGAATAAACCGTGGAAAACCCCGAAAAGTATTACAAGGCATTTTTTTCTGAAAATTCTCCCACGTTTATTGTCCAGTTGATGAGCATTATCGGTAAAACACGACGTCCCACTGGAAAGTGAAGGACAAGTAACAAAAATGATTTCATTATTCTACATTTTCACGGCAGGTGTGGCTAATGGGGTCACGGTACATTCGCTAACTGTGTTGAATTATTATTGAGATACGAAAGCATTATGCAATTTTATCTTATTTTTAATTGCAGGGGAACGCCATTCATACTTCTCTGGTCATAAGTTTCTTTGTGTGTGTGTGTATGTGTGAGTATCGCCGAAAATTCGTAACGCTCACACTGAAAATAACCTTGAAAATTAAATCACTTTAGTTTTTACCTTACCTAATTCAGATTAAATATCCTATAATATGTATTTCTAATTCAGAAAAATAATAAAAATATCCCCAATGAATGACATTTGTTCGAAGGCGAACGCCATTATTTTTTTGGGGGGGAGGGGGAGCTAATGCGGAAGCACTTTGTCAGACACATTAGAATTGCAGAAATTGTTGACTACGTTTAATCTGGGAGCACCATAGAGGTGAGTCAACATTGCAGTCTTGGTTCCACCTCAATTTCAATCGAGCATCCCCCAGGGGCGACATCTGGAGGGCTCGCACCTTCCCCTTCCCAGTGATCTCGTGGAACGACTTACCGGTCTACGGATTGAAGATGCTCATATTCGGCCCAGACACGAAAGTAATTAATGGCATTCGTCGGGATTCGAACTGAGCACCCCCAGTCTGAAGCCCAATGCACTACCACTGGCTACCTCGAGACCTCTTTTGAACGTAACAAGTTATATTTACTCTCTGTCTCATGATGGGTGTACGCTTGAAGAGCATGAATATCAGCCTCCGTCGCCACTAGTAATAGTCGATGGAAAAATATAGCTGTAGAAAAGAGGAAGAGTAAAGCATTCTTAGCTTTGCAAGCAACCTGCTTTTAGAGATGCGGCAGTCTCTTAAAACGCTGTAAAATCATTACTTGTGGAGTGTGCATAGCAGAAACACACGACTTCTGAAATTCCGTAATAAAAAATATTCATGGCAACTAGTTTCATACGAATTTATTCAGTTGTTAATTTGTAAATTGTCCACAGGGACTATAACACCTAATGCTTCTCGGCTTGAACTAGATTTATTAGTTCGAAACTAGTTTCCATTCTTATTTTTTGTTGTGGGTATTAGGTAGCTGGGTGTGTCTGTTACTGTAAAATCATATTAAACGAGTGGGAAAATTGAATGATTGAATTTAATTGACTCAAATAAGACATCAAATTACATACATTGATGTGATTAATAACATTATAATCTCTTTGATATTTTTGAACCCATCTATTTGTTCAAATGATAGCAAAATTTTAAAAACAAGTCTTGTTTTTTTTTTTTTTTTTAAATAAGCTAACGTTTCATACAATATGTAAACCTGTATAAAAACATACATCAGCATTTCTACTATATTGATTTCTAATATATGCATGTTAAATGCTTTGCAGTATTTCAGATCACTCATCGTGTCTGGCCGTACAAACCCTCTTTAACTTTTTTTAAAAATTTTATAATATGTACCAAATTAGTTTAAAATCGTAAACCTATTTCATCTCAACTTTATGTTGTATACGAGATGGCTAAAAATAAATCAACCTCTTAGAAAAGCGAAAGTTGTTAAAAATTCTGTCTATATGCTATTCATCATTTTAATGGAAGGTCCGCTCTAATTACCATCTAGTGATTATTAATAATCAGGTCAGGGCCGATCAATTGTGGCGCCTGAGACAAGTTTAAAAAACGGACCCTTTAAAAATGTTTGGAGACTCTAAGTATTGAACTTCTCAGTATTAGGAACAGTGTGCTTGACAGAATAACGTACATTTAGGTGAAAATATGTACTAAATGAAAAAAAAATAATTGTGTTTAAAAATTACTTATTTAAAAAAAAATTTAATTACATAGGTTTAAAAAACAGAAAAAGAGAATAAATGTTAATACAATTTGCTATGTAATAAAAATAATCATTCTTAGAACTTTTATCGCAGCAAATGACTGAATGAATATCTATAATTTATTGTTTTAGATACCGTAAAAATGTGGTATTCTTACTATGTCTCATTTTGGCGCCTATTTCAATTCGGCGCCTGAGGCGGTCGCCTCGCAGCCTCACCTATGGAACTGGCCCTGTTAATAAAAATAAAAAACAAAGAGGAGGTCAAGGAGAAAAACTCTCAAATTTTACATCTGTTGTAATATAGCGAGGTATGCATCAAAATAATTTGAGGGATAATAATTTCATCCATCAATGCAAGTATTTCAAGTTATTGTTAAAGGCAAGTGAAATTATCAAATCTACGTGCACAATATTTTGGGAAGCTAGGCCGAGGTGGCCCTGTGATAAGGGTGCTGTCTTTCGGGGCTGAGGGTTCTCGGATCGAATCCCGGCACGTGCCTCTAAAATACCTCCGTATCGTCTCTTCATAGGGAGCAATGCTGGTCCTATATGGTGCCCCCATAATAAAATGGTCAGAAAAAAAACTGGGTGAAAAACAACAGGCAAATGTCTATCCGACAAAGTGCCTCCGCATTGGAGAATACATATATATATATATATATATGTGTGTGTGTGTGTGTGTGTGTGTGTAAGTAAGTAAGTAAGTAAGCTAGTTTCAAACGAGTTTCAGCATTCAGTCAAACAATATATCTTCAAATTTTTATATTAATTTTCTAAAATCTAACAAAGAGTTCATGTTTGAGAAGAAACTACTGAACAGATTTCAAAAACAAATTATTATCATCCACAATAATGTCTAAGCAAATGTAGAACAAATTAGTAAATTGAAAAGTTTCATTATCTGAAGCTATAAAAAAAATTATCGAAAATTAAGTTCCTGGTGGGTGAACTGTAAACTCGGTTGAGATGAAATAAAGGGCAAATAATAAGCTAACTTTCTTCTATTCTTTCAGCAGCAGGTGTGTTTATTAGGAATATACGTCGATGCTGCTCGTTTATAATGATGCAGCTGCGAAATTTTGCAATCTGGAGCAACTCACATCTGGATCTTGTAACAACTGTATTTTATGAAAGTAAATTGTGCGTGAATGAATTATTCAGGTCTGAGGAGAGGTTCTGCACTTGAAACCAATGGCGTCAATAAATTCGATCATAAAAAAATATTCACTCTTTTTTCCTGCATTACACGGATACTTAAGGATTAAATTTCCCATATGCAGAGATCAGGTGATTGTAAGGAATAAATTTTCACGAAGCTCTTTAAATCTTGATTTTTTTTAATTCTAAAACAAGATTTTCTTTCAAATGAGATAGTGTGATATTTAAAATAAAAAGTTCAAATTCTTTGGTAGGTTGTTAGAACAGATGTTTTCCGTTCTTCAAATGATTCCACACTTTTTTACTTCAAATATCTATTTTTCACTTGAAAATTATTGACACTCGGATATAAAAGTAGATGTATAAAAAGATATGCTTTAATGCATGATTGAAATTTGAAATTTTTGTTCTATTCAAAACGAAGCATAACAGTTTTAGAACTTTTACAAACGTGTACAGGTTCCACGTTAACACGGTCTACCTTTATCAGTGGAAGAATAGATTTTTTTTGTTTGGTCAATACCTGCATGAGACAGAGTTTTAAATCATCAAAGATATTTAAAAAATAAATTAATTCCGGTATCCTGTTTTAATCTTGATTTTTCCCCTGATTATATTATCCCTTTAGAGGCAACAAAACTTTTGTTACATAATCTTATTGTTATTCATTTACAACAAATTTTAATTTCAAGACTTGCACGGGATATACAGAACATCGACATTCATAGAAAAGTAAAAATTAATAAAATTCGAAAGAGGAAAAGTAACAATCAATAATTTGCTTGGCGACAACGAAATATTAAGAGGATAATAATATAATCGGAGAGGGTACCGGATGTTTAATGATAGCTTATACTTTTCTTGAAGGATAACTAAGCAAAACTGGGTGTAGCTCGGTGGAAGGGTTTAAGAATGCTTGTAGGAAATGTACCCCACACAGACATAATTTCAATTTTATATGTATTTATGGTTGATACCTGATAACAAAGATAAGAGATGTAAGGAACTTTCTAGCAATTGACACCGCCTTTCATCACTGTAGTCTGAGAAGTCCACGGCACTGTGATGAGACAACATTGAGTGTTACATACTAACGCAACCCAGGCACGTAGGCAGAAAAAACTCTCTGAGATCGGCACGTCCTTTTTTGATCAATACATTGTGATAATGTATAAAGTCCCCTGGTTCTTCCCTCTGCCTACGGCTATAGTGCAATTACAGGGTGCAGAGTCTCACACACACACCCCAGGAGCCCCCAAACCAGTAGAGACTATCATTAACTTACATAAAATTTCCCCTGTCTGTATAGAAATTAAAATCATTCCCTCAGATTCGGTCAAAATACCCCATAAAGCGATTCTAGCTGTGCCTAAGGAACTGCATAACAACTACCATAAATTGTCTGTAAAATAATAATTCTCTAAGATAGCTGACAGATTGCAGCTGTCTCAGATAAAAAAATTCAATGAATTGTAATGAATTGTATTGAATTTTGTAAAAATCTGTGTAATGGCCAGATTTTTACAAAAGTCTACAAAACTGTCCCAACGATTTTCATATTAAATTGCGGAGGAACATTGAGGAAGTGTTTGAATTAGGTAAATAATCGAAGTGGGCTGATCTACCGGATACAGGAAATTAGTCTGAGCAGGTCTTTATCAGGAAAAATGGTCAAATTAATGCCATCTGCTTGAAATGTGTAGAAAATTTACCACATGCACCCGCAAATGTCGAACTCTATAACTGCCGGAGTTCAGTAGTGATGACAGCTTCGATACTGGTCAGCTACAGATGTATAAGGCTCCAGTTCCACACACGTGAATCAGCCACCCCCCGTCCCCTCGCTAGACCCTTAGTCAAGCTCCAGGAGTGGGACTAATCGACCCGACGGACCCTTCTCATATTTCCGAGTCTCGCAACTTCCCGACGTCATTACCCCTTTGACCTTTGATCCCCCTCCCCGTCATCCGTTTCTGAAAAGCGCGATTCGGGGACTCCCCCTTTGACACCCCACTCCCGAAACGTGGGGAGAAGGTCCCTCGTCCCTTTGATCATTCGTCAGAAAACCGCTCTCCGAAGGGAGCACCAGAGCCACGAGGCGAACCCTGGGGTTGACGGTGAGGGGAACCATAAATCACTGTTTCCCCCTACAATTCGCTCCCCTTTCGCGAATGTGTCTTCGCAGTGTCAGAGTAAAATGATTCAGGATCATTTTGACACACACCGTGACACATCCCCATGGTGGATGGGGACTAAGGAGAGGGTTGAAGCCCTCCCCCGGCATAAAACTACACTTAACCTTTTTCCCTAACGAACGTCAGTTTCGAGATCTTACTCCTAAAATCAATCTGGACGAAAGAATTATTCCCCTCTGTACATACAACTGTATTTGTCTAAATTTTTGTGATATTAATTGAGAAATTGGGATTCTACAAAGAATGGGTCTGTTTGGCATCCAAATGCCCAGTACAGTAGAAAAACGGAAGTAAAAAACACCTAGTAAGTCTACAGAAACAAAAACTCTCTCAGTTGCAAAGTGGAGAAGATACTCTTTAAAAAATTCAGGCCGTAATGATTGGCAGAGTTATAAAGGACGTGAGAATACGAGAAGTCTAATATGTTTATTAAAAAATAATTACTCTTCCTACTTGATAGCATAATTAAAATCATCTAAGGGATACCATTTTATTATTACGTTCCATAATATAACAGATTGCACGAATCGTCAAAAAGTGCGATGACTGAAAACCAGAAATATGTTAAACAGGGCTGGAAAGCGCACGGATTTTCCTCTTGTGTAATTAAGAAAATAATCTAATGGCATTATGGAAAATTTTGCCATCAATATTATTTTAAAATTTACTTCTTAGATGTATTAAATAATTTTTAAAAGCAAATTTTTTGTTCATCCTTTTTGGGAACGCATGGAATTGGAATGAAAGAAAAGTATTTTTCAGGGTAGCGAAACCTGTGGTAAAATGTGCTATCAGTTTGAGCTAGTAGATCAGATTGGTGTACTGATTTAGAAAAGTGGGGTGTGCTATCATCTACTGCTTTCTAATTCCTGGGACTGGAGACATGGTTTTCACGTGCAAACGGATCTATTTCATTTTTAAACAGCACGAACAGAAAGAGGGAAAAGGCAGGAGAAGAATTTTTTTAATATATTTTTTTTAATAATGTTACATCCCCAGAAGTATTGCCTCCTAGCACCCACCCAGCAAAATCCCAAGTTTGTCTCTGGATACACGTTTAAGGGGTCCAAGACACAAAATTCTTCAAATTTTCAAAAAAAATTATTGCATTAAAAATTATCTGTTCTTTTACGCTTAAAAGGACGTTTAAATCATGTTTTTATCTTAATTAGAACAAGGGATATTAACTTTTTGTTTTGCAACATTCTAATAGCAGCGAATCCTTGTTTAAACCTGTAAATCCGTTTTTCTGCATGATGAGTGTTTTCAACATTTCTCGTCTTTAAATTGTTATAAGTCAAGAACCGTTAAAGATAAATGGTTCAAACTTGGAACATGTCTTTTTCAATTATTTTTCTTTAATTTTGATTCAGCAAATTTGAAAAAAATAATTACTTTTGAAAATATGATTTTTTAAAAACAAGTTACATAATTTTTTTTTGCAATTTTTACTCTAAATATTTTAAATTTTTAAAAAAAATATTTTTTTAAAATGCTGCGTCTAAATTAAAACTTATATATTTCAGTTTAATTAAATGAAAAAAATTTGAAATTCGACAAATAATATTTCGAGTTATAATGATATAAAATTACCCCACTTTTTAAAAAAACTTTAAATTTAAAAAAAAATTTTAAAACATTATGAGAAGCTTTATGAGGTGATTTTGTTTACAAATTATATGGTTAAACATCACAAAAAAATTCAAAATTTTAACTCAAAAAATAAAGATTTTTTTAAATGTGTCCTGGACCCCCTTAAATAAAAAGAATACCTCTGACTCTCGCAAACACTCTTAAGCCTCTAATGACATGAAATATCCAGTTACTCGTACACTCGCTGTAGGAGCTCGTATAACTAATCCACTTTCTTACCCTTCATGCTACTAATCTGCCTACTGAAACATGTTTTTCATTTATTTAATTATTTTTTTTACACACAACTTCCACAAAACTTGCAGCTTATTATCATTCAGCTATGACTCTTATTTATTTATTTTTTCAAGCCACAGTTCCATGACTCAGTCTTCGGACAATCCTTCCCGAGGATGCAACATTCCACGGTTTCCTTCCTTCAAGGTCAAGGTCTGTGCCAGGAATGTGACATTCGAATCTCTAGAGGAGTTCATCACCTCCTCCCATCTATACTTCCATGCTTTTTCATGCGTCCCCAACCATTCCCAGAAAAGATAAAAGTATAGGGAAAAAAATTCGTGGCCACTTCGTTTTCGCTTTATTTTTTTCGATAAAAAATTCTTGTGAATCTAAGCGAATACCAATGACCCCTAAAGTCGGTGAGTTCATGATAAAGGATGTTTAAAATAAATAAATCGAAACACACATCCGTAGGATGTTGATCGAAAATAAGTGACTTAGATAAAAGCAATCTATTATTTTAAAATAATGTTATAAAAACGTTTTATGACCTATTCCTCTCTTGTGAAACAAACACCTGAACGAAGATGAAAGGGAAAAAAAATAATTTCAAGTAGTCTCTTCTAACGAAACTACCGCGGGTTATTAGCGTAGGATTATTTATCGCTGCTTACCTCTTTTTATTTTTTTTAAACGCATTTTGGTATTTTTCTGTTTAACTGTTTACTGGTACTGGGTTTGGCGAGAATCATAACTCGCGACGGACTCTGATTTTTCTTTCTTTCCGGAGGGTCGTTATTGAGGAACGTAATCCTACGTTAAAAAATTCTTGGTTGAGCAAAATAATATTATTTCTGAATAGTAGGATTAAAAAAGTTTCAAATTTATCTTTTTCCTTAAAAGAAACAACTGTAGGAAGATTAACGAAAAAAATGACCTAGTTGAAATATATATATATATATATATATATATATATATATATATATGTGTGTGTGTGTGTGTGTGTGTGTGTATGGATAAAAATATTGGGCTATGCACTTAAGGAAGATAGAATTGCCTCTCATTTTTTAACTGCCATCTATTTACGGAAAGAAAAATCGTTTGTTCACAGAAAAAATATTTTGTTTATTAAAGAATGGCATCATCAGGGTAATGCTAGATCATGTGGCTGTGAGCCAAACGAAAAAAAATGTTCATATGTTTTTGAAAGGTGGCAAATCGACCAAAAGTGTAATAAAAAACGATGAACTCAATCATTATTAAATAATGATTAATACGGACAGACTGAAACATTTAATCGCATTATCCCAAAATAACCCCCTTCACTTTGTTGAATATCAGTATCGTAGTGAATTCTGCATAATCGAGGAAGACTGAATGACCAAATGGAATATGGATTATCATTCACAATAATATCACAAATCATTTTTCTCACACAATCTGTAATACTTAGGGTATAGGATGTCCGAGGTTTTCCAGCAGCATATAATTCGCAAAGTCCCCCAGTTAGGCCATCATTAATCCCCCCCCCCCCCCCCAGTGAAGCATATAACCATTATGAGGACCTGACAATATTTCAAAAATCCCTCTGTATAAATGCCTTGATTGTCAAATTTTCTCATCACGAGAACAGTATGTGTTAATGTGTGTGTAACTTGACTTTTAAATGCATGTTAAAAATATTCTGTATTTTCTGCCAGCCTGGATAAATTATAGGCATAGATTTCCACAGATACTTTTCAAACGCAAGCGTTAAAATTCAAAAAGGCGGCGATTTCTGGAACGCAGACAATTTAGTAGGTTACCAAACGAGTCTAAATTACGACGTTTTCAGTCTGCGAGGCCCCCTCTGCGCCTTCGGATCAGGTGAAATAGCGAGGTTGTTGTGACAGAGCAGCTGGAGAAATATTTCGCAAGCCAGGTAGTTTCATGAGCGCAGCTGTCTTCCGAAACAACTTGAAGTATTGTAGCGCCCTCTGTCGAATCTTTATGTTAATTTTGCAGTTTTCGATCACAGGATCGAAGTTTAAAAGATACCACCAAATGCACGATTGGGAAACAAGTTCTCAAAATTTTTAGCGCAGATTTAAAATTCACCAGATCACACGAAACGTGATGTCACTGCCATGCTACTCATGGGAATTAAAGGTTTCAAGGTTAATTTCACTACTTGCTATCATTCAGTGGTGGCTCCAGTCCAGAGATTTGGGGAGGGGGGGGGGCAACATCGGCCCTTAAGGTTATATATATATATATATATATATATATATATATATATATATATATATATATATATATATATATATATATACCCTCTCATCTTAAATTTAAATTCATTTAGTGTTAGTTCTAGGATTATATAACTTTAGGCTATGAAAAAAAAAACCGGGCTTTTTTGGGGGAGGGGGAGGCAATTGCCCCTACTGCTCCCCTCTTGGAGCCGCCGTTGCTCTCATGTGAGGGTTTATTCATCCCAATCTAATTGCTTCGATCCATCCGTGTAGTTCGTAATTCAAGATTCGGAACTAATTATTTTTCATTACGTTTCAAAGTTACTTCTCTGTGTTCATCAAATAATACTTTGATAACATTTTTGGTGATCATGGCATAGCTCAAAAAATGCTTTTGGTAATTTGGAGGATTTCAGTGAAGGGCTCGATGCATAATTCATGCCATTCATCGCCTTGGCGATGATACCATTTTATTTGAGTGATTGGAAAACGAGTTCTCAAAATTGTAATACAGATTTATAATTCTTCTGCCCACATGTCACATGTCATAATAGTGTCAACGTGAAAAATTTTAGCATTGCTCCAAAACGATGGTATATTTATTCTGGACTAATTTAACAAATTGAATAGTTTCCACCCAACCATGTTATTCGTAATTCAAGAATCGGAATTAATCTTTTTTTCTTTACTTTTAAAAGCAACGTCATGTTCTCAAAGGATGATTTTTATGACAACATTTCTGGTTTTGTCCAACTCTCGAACGAGTCTAATATTCTTTCGCTACATTCAAAACTGTTTTCGCTAGAGCTAAATAGAGACCTTAAAACAAGTTGACTCAGTTTTCTGAAGATGAAAAAAAATTCTTTTCGTCAATTTTCCTTATCACCAATACATGGAAATTTCGTCGTTTTTCCTCGAATCTTAATGAAGAATAACTGTATGAAATAAAATAGTATAACTCGGTAGCCAATAGTCTGATCTTAATGAAACTTGTTTTATACTTGTTTTAATTCGAATTGGGGTACGTGTTCTGGTAGTTACAGCGTTATGGTGTGCATTTTTTGCTGTACTGAATTACAGATAAAAGAAATCATAATCTTAATTTTACTTACCTGATACTTATGGATACACAGGTTAAAATGGAAACACAGCTTAAAATCCACAGTAAAGTGAGATCAAGTTTCGAAGCAGTTAATTCAGTTCTTCAACAGGCCGAGGAGCCAAATCGGGTGGGATATCTTCTACGGATAATTCCCAAATGCATGCATTCACACATATAAAAAGCTAATTCGAGCTAAAACAACTTTTAATTATATTCCATAATGTGTTTATTAGTCAATGTGCTTATCGAAAGATTGATTTCTTTCACACTTAATTGCTGCCATCTGTCGGCTGAAAGATAATCATTTGTGGCAAAATTATTTTACCTTCTGAAAGAATATCGCTGGTTTGGCAAAGGTCAGTTAGCTTTATGTCGAGTAAAAACAAAAGGAAATGTTTGAGTATCTATAAAAAGTATTTGAGTTTCAGCTTTAGGGATTTTAGATAGCATATCAACTAAAATACCAACAAAAGTACTATCTGTTAAAATCAGACAATTTAATTTCCAAAATAGCGTGGAATAAAGAAATTCTAATTCTTGAATTATCAATACCACTAATCGAAAGAATATTTGAATAAGTTATCAACAATAAATATGAAAAATCATTTTATGTGACATAAATTTTGATTCATAATACATAAACCTTAATATCAATCTTTACATACCGAAATATAAACCTTAATATTCCTCAAGTATTCGATTTTAACACTAGTTCTGAATGACCCATAAATTTTAAATAACCCAAATCGGATTACGGGTGGTCAAGTAATCTCTAATATTTGCATCAATTATAACTTTGTATGTTTTTAACTTTTTAATGCTTTTAACTCACTACAAAGTAAGTGATAACGCTTTTAACTTGGTATTTTAACTTCGCATATAATGAATTTCATATATTGCATGTGCAATGCATTAAATTTATTACACAGAAAGTTGAAATGTACGTTAAATAGATTTACCACATTTACCTAAACAACTAATTGGAATTTTCAATAACAAATGATCAAACTTCATGCTTCAACCCTGTTTATTTCTTAACGGCTTCTTTAGATCAAAGCTCGGTTCAAACCGTGACTTTTCCTTTCAGTTTCGTCGTTTGAAACAGATAAAAGTTGTTACAAAGAACTTGGTAAGCATGAATAGGGAGGGGCGAAAAAGAAAAAAGTTGACATTTCTCTTTACAGTCCTCAAAAGATGCAACCCGAAACGTTGCTGCTTAGCGGAAAGTGAATTAAAAAAGTTATTCAATATTACTCAAGAGGCTTGCAACACTGCGATGTTCAGCATTCAGGGCGTTCTAATAAACGAGGAAGTACCACGTTCGCACGTGACCTTCTGCCGGCGAAACATACTGCCTCGAAGGAACGGTGCATATTCCTGTTGTCATTTCGTGAACGAACGTTTTCGTGGTGATTGAGAGAAAGTTTGATTAGAAACATATACTACAAATATTGCATTAAAAATGCAACGGAAGGGTCAAATGTACCCTTAGAGAATATCCGTCAGAATAAGATTTTAGAAAGGGTGTTATCTACAGCAATTAATTTCTAAAACAAAATTTGCATAAAATCGCAAACAGAAGAACGTAGTAACATTTGTATGGTACGATAATATATATTAAGAACAAGTCTCAACAGTACAAGTCTTATTTATCGCAGTGATTGTCGATACTCTGTTTTCCTTCTGAATTCGTATTCTCTTTTCATTAAAATTACATCTATATAAATAAAAGAAAAACTTTGTCTGTCGGCCGGTTGGGAAACAATTCCGGGTAGACCGTTTCCTTTATGGCATCCGTTATGAAATTCGGCTATGTTTGAAAATGTCGAAATCGATATATTTTTTTCATGAAAGTACATAAATGTTACATATTTGGAAAGAGCTTTAAAAACTGATATTGTTTTCTGCGTACACTTATTCTGTTACTTTAATAGTTTTAGAGATATTTCAATTCTAAAAGCTTACTCCACCGATGCAAAACATAACCGCCATGTTTTAAAAGTTAAAAATCGATGTCTTTTTTTTTTTTAAGAAAGTTCCTAAATTTTACATATTTAGAAAGAGCTATAAAAGCTGATGATTTTTTCTGCGTACACTTATTCTGCTACTTTAATAGTTTTAGAGATATTACAATTCTAAATGCATACACCACCGAACAAAACATAACCGCCATGTTTTACGATGTAAACAGAGCGTGATTCTTTCACAGCTTGATTTTCACTAAAAAATGAATCACTGAAAAGAAATGTTTCATCGGGTGTCTAATTTTTAATTATTTTTCATACTTTTAATTCAAACTTTTTAATCATAAATTGATCATTTAAAGATTTACTGATTTTTGGGAGATGCTTTGGGGATGTTTTGGCAACTAAAAGTGAAAAAAATTAAATTCAGATGAACTGTGATTCGAGTGTCAAATAATTCGATAGCTGGGCAAAGCCCGAGCATAATCGGACGAAGCGCGACTAGTATATAAATACAGTGAAAGTTCTCTACCCGACTCTCCCCCCCCCCTCTAAACGATCATATTTTGTTCAGATCCCATTCAAGACTGCATAATGCCAATGTTATGGAAGAAACCTCTTTCCGACGGTCACCATCAAAACATCCACTTTATTCAGAACATGACTTACCGCCATATATATATATATATATATATATATATGTGTGTGTGTGTTCGTTTGTATGTATGTATATATGTACTATTTGTTACATATACAAAATTTCTGATTATTCTCCATTATTTATTTTGTTACTTCTCATTTCCCCTCATAGACTTTCTTGACATGGAATCCTGTGATTAAACTACAACATCCGAGTGTGCGTGTCAAATTTTTTTTGTTTACTTCCTTTGTGAACTAAATGCAAAACCGCAAAACTTCCGTGGTAAACTAAATCGAGGAATAATATTTGTCCCATTACAAAAGGTATTTATATTATTTGACCACAGACTCCGAAAAAGGAATGAGGAAAAACCTGCTGTGTGCTACATCGCTTGACTGGTGTGCTAAAGAAGCACCTTTAAATACCTATTAAAATAAAATGTTCAAAATTTGTAGGGAAATTAGTCTGTTTTCTAATGCATGTAATCGCATAGGCATGTTATCGTATATTGATGCAATAGCTGAATACCCGTGCTTCGCTACGGAGTACATTTAAATTAAATACAACGGTCAATGTATGCAATTAATGCCCTCCCCCCCCCAACAAATATATATATATATATATATATATATATATATATATATATATATATATATATATATATATATATATATATATATATATACAGTGGAATCTCGATCTATCGTTTTCGAAAGGACCGACTGAACTAAACGATGGATGCGGAAAAACGATAGATGCGGGAACATACAAAAAAGTATTAACATACCTTAAAGTTTGATATCCCTAAAATATATTTACTCACATACATAAATGCATACATACCCATAGTGTAACTGAAGATCAAATTACAAAGTTGTACTGAAATCCAAGATAATAATAATAAAAAAAGAAATACATGTAGATACACAGGAATTTTCGTTCAAATAAAAGTACTTAATCGTCGTTTGTTTTTTGTCGGTTTTCTCTCCACAAGTAAACAATATTTTTTTGTGTTGCAAATTGCATTCTTTTCGGTATCGGTTATTGTGTGAGAGTATAAAGAAGCGGCAGCCGTGAATCGTTTGTAACTAGAACCATTCCATTGCACTGGATGGGGTCCGACATAAGACCACCAGGAAGTTCTGCTTCCCTCATTGACCAGTGTAGAAATGCAGCAATCAGAAACTTCTCACACCATAGACCTAACACCAGGGCGCCTCCATCCAAAGGCCACCAAAAAAGCTGACTGTGAGCCATTCCTGATAAGAACAGAAATGTTGAATAGTCGATGAATTTGGAATGAGTTGCCGAAAATAAGGTACTCCAGGGGCTAAAGAATTAAGGAATACCAACGACGAACAAATAATGGGAGTGGTACAATAAAGCGAAACCAGGCTAAACAAGAGAGAACAAAAATACGAGACCGTGCATCTCAAATATTCTGCTCATTGTTTAATTACAGCGTCATTCTAGCTCAATCCAGACATTTATATTTCAGGTTCAGTTATTATGAAAAAACGATCGATCTGATAAATTAATGTAAAGCTGCGATATTCTGAACGAATATTGCGGGAAAACGATGGATCGATGAACGATCCATGCGGTCTTTTTTGCTTGTTTTCTATGGAATATATTTGGGACTGGGTGAAATAAACGATACATATGGGAAAACGATCGTTCGGGGGACGATCGATCGAGATTCCACTGTATATATATTTATAATAAATACAACGGTCAATGTATGCAATTAATGCCAAAAAAATATATATATTTATAAAAAAATCGTAACGAATATTTTTATAGACAAAATAATGTAGACGAAAATATTCAAATTAAATACAACGGTCAATGTATGCAATTCATTTGTATGTTTAATATCTATAAAACACACTAATTTGAATTAAATTCTTTAAAAACTTCCGTTCAATTAGTCTAGTGGTTAAATTTTATAGTTTAATATTTCTTTTGTCAATTTATGTCGTTGTTATGCACGTGACATAAAATTAATTTAAAGTATCACAAAAAGAAAAGAAACCACGTGATCAGCATTTAATAAATTAAATTCTAAAAATTAATCTTTAAAAATTCACTAAAAATCGGAAAATGGAGGTAAAGATTAGAAAAAGATTTCGTTTTAAAGGAATTTTTATGCTCTTTTTCGTGATATAAATTTTATAACCCTCAGATTAATATTTTAAATGCAAACTTTAAATAATATTACAAAAACAGTTTAAACATTTAATTTTTAAAAAATCTAAGAAGAATTTTTCAAAAATCTTTCTTAGTGCACCCCTACACTATAAGAAAAATCGCCATGCAAAATTTCAGCTCTTTTGCTCCAGCGCTTTGGTCTATGCGTTATCTGTCACTCAATCAGTCAGTCAGTTACGGTACTGTTTTATATATATACTTGCTGAATACTCGTGCTTAGCTACGGAGTACATTCAAATTAAATACAACGGTCAATGTATGCAATTAATGGCCAAATATATATATATATATATATATATATATATATATATATATATATATATATATATATATATATATATATATATACATATATATATTTATAAAAAAATCGTAAGGGATATTTTTATAGACAAAATAATGTAGAGGAAAATATTGAAATTAAATCTAATAGAACATACTAAAGAATATAGTACAGTTAATATAGTACAGTTTGAGAGACATTTCTTTTACTGTATTTTAATATATTTTTGGATAATGTACAATCGTCTGCCGCATTATCAAGAAAAAAATTTTTTTTGTCTATTTCGTTGTTATGCACGTGAATTTTATAACCCTCAGTTTATTATTTTAAATGCAAACTTTAAAGAATGTTGCAAGAACAGCTTAAAAATTTAATTTAAAAAAATCTAAGTAGAATTTTTCAAAAATATTCCTTAGTGCACCCCTACACTATAAGAAGAATCCCCATGCAAAATTTCAGCCCTTTAAGTCCAGCGGTTTGGTCTGTGCGTTATACGTCAATCAGTCAGTCAGTTACGGAACTGTTTTATAGTATAGATAGATTAAATATGTAAAAGCGTTGTTTTTCTGAGATTTAATTCCCATGTGATTGTAATATGCAGATGTAAACAGAAATTTAAATACGCTGAAACTTCTCTTACCGGCTACCCCTTATTCGACGGCCTTATTTTGCTCAGTACCGATTAAAGACAATAAAAAGCCCATGTTATGGATAGGTATAGAGAGGTTCTGGTGCTGGCTCTTTAAGCCAGCAAAGGGTTTCTCGGAGATTTGTTAAAAGCTGCAAGCCATTTCAAGATTCTTTTATCCATTGTGAAGCGCTGTGAAGGGGAATAAGAAATAAGAAAAGGGTCAGCTATAAAATTGGATACGCAGAGGAAAGGTAGATTCAGGATTCAGGCGGTTGTAGTGGTCAGCATAAGAAAAGGCCTTTTACATAAGTTTAAAAGATTGTTAGAAAAGGAATGTACGCAATAAAAATATATTTATGGTAAAGAGGGGAAAGTTTAGAAATAGCCGCCGCTCCCATATAAAGGCCCCATAAGATAGGCTCAGTAGTAAAGTTAGAATCGCGGTTAGTCAAAAGCCCCATGATAAAAGAGTTGCGTTAGTAGAAAAAAGCCCCTTAGAATAAGAATTATATTGAAAGGAATTTACGCAACGGTAGCAGTATTGTCGGATCATGGTAAGGAAAAATGTTATAAAACTGACCAGGTGTTAAAAAATAAAATTTAAGAAAATGTAGAAAGGAAAAGGGGAAAAATGTGAAAGATAAGTATAGGTCCAATGAGAAGTGTGATTTTAATAAAAGAGAAATATTAGGGCCACTAGAAAAGGGTTTTAAGACGTAGGTGGAGTTTATATGGAGAAGAAAACATTGTGATTGGAAGGTGGAAACATATATGCAAAAAGTTGAGATGAATATTAAGAGGTAGAAATGAGATTTTGGAAAATAGAGAGAGAGTTCGGAGAGATATAGAGGAGTGCAGCGAGATTGGGGGGCGAGAGGTGTGCAGAGGGCGAATAGCCTACGGGCTTGCCCTGTGGTGGACTCTCGAGTCCACCCGGCCACTTTATCGCAGTGATTATAGCAATGATGATGTCATCTTAGCTAGCCGAATTTTGTGGTAAGTCAGTCTTTGCACTTCTGTTGTTTGGCAGTACAATTTTTTTTCTAATTAAATTTAAATTAAATATCCCTTAAATGATACATACCTTTACATGTTAATCCGGTGAGGACCCAACTTGTTATTTGGAAAGAATATTAATCATTTAAGCACATTATTAATTATACATGCAGCTATGAGAAGAATAATCATTTTAATACTGTATAATTTAATTGTTTATGTGTGTAACAAATATTTGTTGTTAATTTTTAAATATTGGTCCTCATCATGTATAAAACATTTAAGTTGTGTCTATCTTTTCTACAGTGTTTACATGCTGGGGTTAAAACGAACCTGGGTAATTAGTAACGGGTAATCAGTAATCAGTAATCAAACCCTGTGAATATTTTAACTTTAATCTTATAAAATTTTAAACGGTGAAAACCCAATTTTTCCACCCAGCAGAACTGCGGGTCTCTGCAGGAACTGCTCCACTGCGGGACTGTCCGAGGCTCAACACTTTCTCTCGGGGTCTATTTTGGCGGGAGAATCTCTTTCTCGAGCTTTCTACGTGGCGGCAGCCACCGGCATTGGTCAATTTCTGCTCCCACGGGGGTTCGAATTTAATTGGTGGGGCGAAGCGCCGTTCGGCCTCGTCATTCATCTGCGCCTCGAAAGGACAGAAACACACCACATGCTGCCTCCCCCACACTGAAGTCAGGGCGCCAGTCGGTTTCAGATACATCAAAGCCAATTTATACTACAGGCTTACATTTTCCTCTGATAATTAAATGCGGACTAGGCGTCCCTCGGAAAAGAGAGCTTTAGTGCTTGGGTGGTCTCTTTCCCAGAAAAGATCCACGACGTTACAATACACAACAGGCCACAAGTCTTGCTAATGAACTGTCGGAAGCATGGTATTTGTATTTTGAAAAACGGAAAAAAATACTGTTCTTGTATTCAACAATATCACAAGTAAAACTGATGGCCAATATAATACTCAGAATGGATGCAAGTCATTGCAAACTTAATGAGACACTTGATGCTCCTTTTATTTGACTGAAACTACTTAAATAGGCGTAATCCATGATTTGCAAACAGTTTATGCTCTTCGTAAAAACGCTGTATTACTTAGAGTCAATTCTACTTTGAGATTTCTCTATTCGTTCTAGATTCCTAGAAATAAGAACTGACTACTGAAACAAAAAATAGCTGAAAGACACATTTTCAGTCTTGAAACAGGAAAGGTTTCTAATACTTGGAGTAACATACCGATAACTTCTTACGCATGAAAGACATAAAAAACAAACTCACAAGAGCCGCCCACATGGTATAGTGGTTAGCGTCGTGCCCTTTCACGCTGTGGGTTTGGATTCAAATCCCGAATAAAGCTTGGTCTCTACCGTGTCGTCCCCTCATAAGGAACAATGCTGGCTAACCTAAACGGCGCACCCACAATGGTTAACAAAAATGAGGTGAATAACAAATGGCGAATGTCTCACGACAAAGTGCCTCCGCATTAGACAAACACGCAAGAGAGTGACGCTCCGACAGATGGCAGAACCAGAGACTGAGGGTCCGAGTCTCGCGGGTTGACATGGCTCTTTGTAGCCTTTCGAAATTTGCTTGAAACTGTATGTTTTGGTCTTGTTTAGCCGTAGTGAAGCAAAAGATGACTTTAGAATTGCATTATCTAACGTACAAACTATAGGACCAGAAAATATGGGACTACAAACTCGAACCGGCCACCTTCCCCCTAAATTCTTTAAAGTTAATCCCACTTTATGGAGGCTTTGAATGTGGGCACCAAGCTCTTTAAATAATGTTCTAAAGCAGGGATTCCTAACCAGTAGAAGTCTGCGGACCACTAAGCCATAAATTGAACCATGCGCGGACCACCGACCTGAGGTGGGGGGAACCATCCGGGTAGGTATGGGGGTATAGAATATCCCTCAAGCAAAAGGGATACAGGATTAACATACTCACATTCTAACGTATCATATCCTAATAATAAAATAATTATGTTAAACTTTTATGTCGGACCACTACCGAGGCTCTCGCGGACCACCGGTTGGGAACCTCTGCTCTAAAGTGACTGCATTTTGGGCTCTCTTACTTTGAGACCTATTTAATTCTTCTACCACACTGTTCTGCGGTGCTTTTAAAGAAGGATATTTTCAGAAGTCACTGTTATAAAATCATTTTCCTTTTTTACACATTCGTTATTTTAATGATCTTAATGACATCTTATCAATCAAATTTTCTGCGTAAGACAGTTTTTTTTAATTGAATAAAATTTTTTTCAGATACAATGAATGGTTCATACTTCATGCTATTTATAAAAATTCCACATTATTTTGATCTCCATTTTTTCTCAAAGTATAAATTGTGGACAGCAATCTAATTCCTTTGAACTTGCATCAGTCCTTCAACCCATAACGACGACAACTGGCAATTCGTGTTTCGACCTTGGATTCCGTGATATATATTTACGGCTCTTTCAAAGAAAATAGCCGAAAGAAAGTAGGATAAGGATTTTAAAACGGTTGAGATTATCAGCACAGCTGGGATTGACAAAGGGAAAAAAATATGTAGTAAGACAAGTTAATTCTCAGCGTTGGCAGACAACGTGTCGCTGAGCGTGCATCTGGGATTGCTGCAGGTTGGAGACTCGCAGTCTATTGTGTTTTCCCGTTGTTGTGAACAAAATACCCATCGTAACTTACTTTGAAACGTTTAAAGGTTAGGTGGAGTTTGTGTTTTGACTTTAAAGAGAATCGTTTCTTTCGAAACGGTTCAAAAGTTTTCCGTTGTAAGTTCCCAAAGTGTTTATCGGGAAAAGTTTTAGTTGCAATAAGGCACTTTTTTCCAGAGAGGGCGATGTTATAACGAATTTCTGACAGTAATAAATTCTTTTACGGTTATAAAGACCTGTATGGCACGCTTTTTCAGGTTTATCAAATTTTTTCCTTGACTTGGAACACTGTGGGCTAACCTGGAAAACTCTGACTTTTGGAAAGACGAGATGACTATTAAATCACACAAGTATGTTATAATATTCCCAAATAAGCCCCACATCCTCCCCTCCTGAGAGAGATAAGGGGGCCCTTGACACCGGGTCGAAATTACAGAGTACTACCATTCGAGGAATTTTAATTATATTGTGGCATCACGACAAGGCTGTTAACTCTCTGAGGCATTTTTAAATTTTTACTACTATTGATCCATACCAAAGAAAGACAGAGTTCTAATTAAAACGAAAGCCAAATTTTTAAAACAAAACATAACAAGATTTATTTACCAAAAGAATTAAACATTAAACACTTTCGACACAATTCACTCAATTTTACGTGCAGATTCACAAATACACACTCCAGAGCCCATTTTCGGACCAACAACACAGGAGCCTAGTAAAAACACGTCTACCCTGTGCGGGATCTATGAAGCGTCTCCTCTCAATGTCTGGATTTTTCAGAAAGGGTGGAGGAGCCGCCAGATTATCGGCTGACAGTTCTTCTGGAGAAGCCGAACTTTATTACATTCCGAAAAGTTAAGTTGACAGCTTTAGTGGCTTGTTTGTGAGGGAAACGGTCTTTAATTCCCCCACGGGTTCCGAAACTGGTGGAACCGAACAACACATTGCTTGAAAACACGCAGCTGTGTTTTCCAAGAGCTTATGGGGTTTCGGGAAAAATAACCTCTATTTCCAGTACGCTACAATATCCTCTAAGGCAGTGGTTTTTAACCGTTGGTACGAGAAAACCCAAGAAGTGTTCTACGAGCTCCGGACTGAAACAAAAATTGGTTTTATCGTTTCAAAACAACCGCGAATTTAAACAATTTTTCTTTAACTGGGAGCAAATAAATTTTTATTTCCCAATTTTCTGTTCAAATTCTAAAAATTCCTTTATGTCTTCCGCTTTCTGGTGTTCTGAATACGAAAAAATCTCTGTTCTGCTTAAAAATATCTAATGTATTTTCTGTAATGCAGCGTCACGGCCATTTCGCAGCATCACGGCAATTTTTCAAATTAGTGAAACAAACGAAATCTGAAAAATCTCATTCATTTTCAAGTTTTGGTAGGCTTTTAATGTTTGCTATTTCTTTTACGTTAAATTTGTTGTTGTTATTAAGTTTATTTGTAACTTTTATTAAAGTTGCCTATCACAAATATTTTGTTTCTTCAGAAAATAAAACCCATTTTTGCCTCTAAAGGAATTGATTGGGAGATGGTCTCTGACGAATATTTTTTCTGGACAAGAGGTCCCTGATCCACAAAAAATTAAGAACTACTGCTCTAAAAGATAACAAATCGAGAAAATATCCATTCTGAGATAGATAGGCGTAAAGTACAGACAAACAGCGGGGTACTCATAGACAACACGGCATAAAAAACAGGCAATCTTGCAATATAATAATCGTAGAAACAAGTAGTTTGTGTCGATTAATTCTAAAAGTTTTACAGTATGTTTTAATTCAAGGAAATAACAAATGTGTTCTTTTTTAGAGAATTTTCTGTCCCGACCCCTTTCAGGAACATGGCTAAGTGATGACATCCTGTCTGCCACGGTCTTTCCCAGGCTTTAATCCCATTGAACCCACACATAATTTCCGAGAAACGAGGGCGTATTGGCCCTGTTTCCACCAGACGAATGGTGTAAAATCCTGCCTTCTAAGTTCCAAGTACTAGCCGAATCTCTCCTGCGAAGGATATAGAATGTGGTATACACCCACGTTGGTAGAACTACTTTGGATGTGCGGGTGTTGCAATTTATTCATTTGCTTGTATACTTGAGAGATTGTCATAACTTAAGCGGAGTTATGCGTTCTGTCTGCGCTAAAATTATGCAAATTTATTTCAAACATGCTATCAACAATTTTCTGTTATAGGTTGGAGGATTCAAATGAAGTGATAACAACATTCCCTGGAGGATATTCATCTCTGTTACTACTTTTAAATGGTATCAGCTAGAGAGATAAGACGGTGGCACTATTTTAAATCCATTCGCTAATAAACTCGGAAGAATCACTTCTCTCAAAGAATGGCACGTGTATTCCCAAATTCACATCTTTTGTGGACACGTTCCCCTCTACTTCTATTACGCATAGGCGTAGCGTGCTTCTAACTTTTTTTTTTCGGGGGGGGAGGACGAACTGAATTCAGTTAGGGCCCTCCTCAGCGCATTGACTGCCGGACGGTCCTTAAAATATGAATTACTATGATTTTTATGAAATTGAATAACAATAGACTTGATTTTTGAGTAGTATTCAAAAGTTATACAATGAGAAAAATTAAATATAATATAAATAAAATGAGAAAAAAAATGTAGCCTCGAATTTTTGTTATATATCATATCATTGTTAAAAACTATGTTAAGGCTAAAGACATAATTGTAATCTTCAGTTTCACAGTTTGAAAAAGCGGGAAAAAAATCATCTTTCTTAAAAGTTTTCTATAAATTTCCGATTATAACTTAACTTCTATTAATGTTTAAAACTTATTTCAAGTTAAGCTCTTTTTTTTTTGGGGGGGGGGGGGCATGCGCTCCCCACCTCCCCCCCGACGCTACGCCTATGCTCTTACGAGTGTGTCATAGGCAGTGTCACATTAGTTTATCTTGCTACGGATAATCTGGAACTCGACTGCTGATTATGCGTTCAGCAACCTTCAGTTTTAACAATTATGACGGCTAGTAATTGAACGGATTCTTGAATGGATGTTGAAACTCAAATTATCTCATGAAGTCGCATTCATCGAGAACCATCTAGGTGAGGGAGTCAAGGGTGGAGCATTGCACCCACAGATTCTCTCAAGGTTTCATTTCAATGACAGCAATATTTGTTGACTTGTTGGGTTGTTTCCGTATTTTTGGCGGATTCTGCCACCTTAGTCATCTTCAAATAATCTTTTTTTAAGTTCATTATTTACAACTCAGGGTAAAGTTTCCTAATGATGCAAAACATTAAAAGAAAAAAAAATCCAATTTTTGACAGGCGTATTTTATGTACCGTAAAATCTCGAGTATAATACGCACTTTTCTTTCACATTTTAGTCCGCAAAAATGAGGGTGCGTATTATAATCGCATACAAAAAAAGTTTTAAAAATTGGATAAACGAACGTACAGCAGCTGTAAGACTGTCGCAGCACGAGTCCGTGCGCATCTGCAACTGGGATTCATCCACCCGTTTACTTAGCAGGTATTCCTTTTAAACAAATGGAACTCATAGTTCGTATCGTAAAGTGAGGATGATGATGGCGATATATATTACGATGGCAATAATAATTATGACATGGACGCAACAACAATAGATGAGCTGTATTCCTGTGAAAGTGATTAAGACTGATAATTTGACAGCAATGTTTGTTTTGAATTAACAATTTAAGTTTTTTTCTACCGAATTTGACGTTTTCGTTTCCTTTTATTACAAATTTTATCTATGTTAATAAATATTTGTGCAATTTTTAAATAAAATATTGAAAAGTTATGGATGCGTATTATAGTCGAATTTTTATTTTTTCCGAAAATTTCGCGCAAAATCAAGCATGCGTATTATACTCGGGTGCGTATTATAGTCGAGATTTTACGGTATCTGAAAAAACAAGAAAAATGATAAATGTTAATTTTCATTCTAGCTCTTGCGTCGATTGCAACAGAAAAACTTCTTAATAAATTATTCGAAAGCTGAAATTTGGCATGTGGGGTAAAGTCGTCTGCAAGTTCATTTACTAATCGTTATTTCTTCATCTCTCCCCTCCCTCCCAAAAAAAAATTGCCATTCAAGGACAAAAATTTGAGAAAAATTTGTGTCTCATAAGGAGGGTAACATGGTATGGAGACAAATTTTCCGAAGTTTCTTAATGTTACTTCGAAAACCTATAAAAAATTCCAGCTTAACCCTTCAGCGGGCGCGCCCGTGTATAAAGTGCAACATTTTCGTAATTTTTAATGATTTGTTTTTACATGTAAGGTTTGAATGTTCTAAGCAGTTTCTATTTATAGCTACACTCTTTCAAATGCAGGTCCGATTTTCTGACTCTTATATTCCTTTCAATTCATTGTTAGTCGTGATTTAACCGTGGTAAACCAGCGATTATACTGGATTACAATTTGACAAAAGCAAGAGTTGATGTAGTCGATCAAATGTGATCGACTACATGCAGCTATTACAAGGCAAATCACATATCCCGGAGATGGACTCTCTCAAGGTTTTTAGACATAATAGAAACAATTCGCAAGTTGTCCTTAGATCCAATAAACCGGACAGTTTTGAAATTAGGCGATTGTATCTGAATTCTTTGGTCTTTAATTATAAATATATATCAATACTATCAGCATTTTATATGTTGCCATAAAACGCAGAATTATTATTTTCAACTTGAAAATAAAAAGTTTATCACAAAAATAATAATCAAGGTTGAAAGAGACGTTGCACTTTGTGCCACATGCGCCTGCTCATGTTCCAAACATTGGCGCGCCCGCTGAAGGGTAAAGGGCGGTTTTAGAATAAATCAGTATTACTACTTAAAAAAATTTAATGTGGTACAGGATATTTTGATCAGAAAAGCTGAGCAACTATAACTTGTAATTTCAGGAGGTTAAGCTGATGATGTACAGGGGTTCTATCTTTGAATGCATGTAAGTATTTTAAAATGATTCAAACGGGGAATCCCTAAACACTGTCAGCTTAACCTACTGAAATTAGTAATGCCATTATTATATAGTTCTAGTAGCTTAAAATTAAAGCCCGAAGCTTAACATCCAACGAAAATATTAGTAATATCAACTGAAAATATTTTCCGGTAGCTTTGAATATTGAGTCTGTCAAAATGGAGACATATTTTCACATTCTAGGAATACAGAGGCTGTTCACACATTTTTTAGACGATGTATATTGTATTCACAAAACTAAATTACATAAAATTCTTGTGTTTTAAATGTTCTATTCGACATCCCTTATTCTGAACTATCTTTCGACACTGCAATTTCCAGGATAATAATGCCTTTTGAAGTGTCAGAAGAGGTATTCTATCCCATTCCTTCTGAACAGCTTTCCAGAGTCCTGTAAGGGTTTTGGAACGACGTTTGGATAATGCAGATTTTAAAAGTCCGAAAGCACAAAAATCCATAGGTGATACATCGGGAGATTTAGTAGGGATATCAGTGAAGGGTATGGCCTTGATACCAGTTTTTTGTTCCATTTCTTTTAGGAAATTTACAGTGGATTTTGATGTGTGATTGCTAGCTTTGTCCTGATGGAGTCTCACAGATTGATGGCACTGTGGGTAAAGCGATGGTATTTCATTCAGAAAAATTGGCGATAAAATATGTTCCTGATAGTATTTGGAGTTAATCTTGACATTTTTTCCCACTCTCTTTATTTTTAACTTGCCATTATAAGAAAAACCAGCAACAATCATGAATCCCTTAGAAAAACTTTCTTTCGATTCTTTGAACCATGTACTTAAATTTTTTTCTCCCCTTTTATGATAATAAATGGCTCTCTTTTTGTCGCAATCATTTAAATACACCCATGATTCATCTATTGTGACAATTGTTTTCCATTTTTCTTTGGATAAATGTTTCTCATATAGAATTCTGCAGCGTGTCCAGCGTTCAGCGATATGATTTGGATGAAGACTCTGCACATTGCGTTTTTTCGCTTTCTTAAGATTTAAATCAACGTTTATCATTTTGTTTACAGTGGACACCGAGCCTTTTAATGATTTTGCAACTGTCCTTTGACTAGGGGGATTTTCTTTTAACATTAAACAACGTACCTTTGCAATAGTCAAAGATGTCAGTTTTTTCCTTGGATACTTGTTTGGAATTTTTGTCCCACTTGAGGCTCCAATTTGACGTTTTTTTTCCTTTCTTGTTGACGATATTACCTATCGACGCTTTAGATATCACAAAACCATGACTCTCACATCGTTTTTGGATAACGGAGTATGCATATTTCTCTGCGGAAAGAGCATAAATGTAGCCTTCGAACCACTGCTTTGTTAAAAATGCCATTTTGAATAAAAACAAAACTTTCAAGCCGTAGACGATAATTTTGACTTTTAAAAACATAGTACAATTGCAATTATTTCTTTTGCAGCAAACGATTTTTTATTACAGCTTACCAAAATCGCCTAAAAAATGTGCGAACAGCCTCTGTAAGCCATTATTATAGCATGAATTGTATCATCTAACGATATAATTAGAAATATCGACTAAACAGTTTTATTGTTGCTTTGAAAGGTTTATGTGGATGACATTAATTGTCCAAGTTTTAACGTGTATCATTGCCATACATACAAGTTAATACTTCAAACATTCTTTCATGTCAAAGAGCTTTCAATGAACCTCCGAAATAATATACAAAGAAATTAAAATTTTCTGTTGAGATTCTCAGGGAGCTGTGTAAGAAGCTGTGTTCCAGAGGCATTTGAGGCAGAAGGACTTTGCTGGACGATAAGGAGAATACACGCCAGAAAAAAAAGAAATAATACATAAAAACCAGCGCGTCACGTGGATTGCTCTCTCGGTTTGTCTGATAAGGCAGATGGGAGAAACTCCCAATATGTCGTCCTTGGATTAGATTATTTACGGTATTTTCAGCTCTGATTCATACCAGGTGTACGAAGGTCTTCGGAATTACGAAATTCCAAAAAAGATTTTTTTTTTTTACTAAATTCTAGTTGATTTAAATGTGCACATAGATTAAGCAAGACCATCCTGGAAAGGCATAGAATCCGTTATCTATCCACCGGGGAAAATGATACGAAGAAAAAAAAACCTGTGAGGTTCTCAGAGTTTGCCATAATTAATTATTTATCTCACGTCATCTGTTAAGGAGATCGGATGATTTTAATCCGAATGATATACCATAAGTATACATTAACGTTTGAGATTTAGATCATTTTTAACCTTCTGTGTCGTGTTACGTCATTGAAGGATGCATTTAATAGGATTTAGAAATAGGAAGGTTTTCTAACGGAGGCGTATTTTGAACACACCGCCGCAGAAATTATAAATCACGCACTTGTGTCTTTTTTTTCCTAACAGTGTTTCTCAACCTTTTGTCAACGTCGCGAACCCCATTATTGGTTTTCACGCATACTGCGCTCCCCCCTTCCCACCTTGCATACTTTCATGAAAAAAAGTCTTTCAAGATGTAAAGGAAAATTACTACAAGGAAATTTTCATAATTTATTTTCAACTAAAAGTATAATTTAAAAAAATGAAATTATTTGGAAATTTCTAAGAAATGGAAAACATAGAAAAACATTCCTCCCTCAGTCAAAGGTGTATAAAAGTAGAACAGAACAGAACTTCAAGAAAAATAATGCACCTACCGTATAGATTCAGAATTATATAACAATAAAAATCAAAAAAAAATCTTACCTAAATAAAATTGCTCTATTTCGTTGGATAAACTACAACAACAATGCCAAAAGTGACCGGACACTTTGATGATAGACAACCCGACGTTTAGATTTCATGTGCTGTACGTAGAAGTTATCATGATTTTCATTTTGGTCATTTAGTATGTTTTTTATGGGGAAATTTCCATAAAAAGTAATTTTAATTGAATACAGCCATTCTTTCACGAATTTCTCTTCCCCCCCCCCTCCGCTTCCAAGAAAACAATTCGCCATCCGCGAGGCTGTCGCTATCCACGGGTTGGAAGCCCCTGCCCTAACAAATGCGTTTGCATCTGCAAAGATTCAAGCTGTCCGTACACTTTTTTGAGAATATTTCTTGACATTATCAGAATTTTGAGTTCATACCTGCATTTTGTAACCACTGTAATATCGTGGCTCTTTTTTGGGGAAAAGGACCACCAAAGCCCTCTTTTTACGGGTCAAGCTCGGTTCCAAGAAAACCAAGGGGCTTTTTAATTACAAAAATCGCCTCGCCTCGCCTTTTACCATGTTTTTATTAACTTGCTTTCTTGTTTGTGCTTGTGTGTTTGTCAAGTACGAATCTTGCAATCGATTTTTAACCAACTTCCCGACTACATAGACATTTGAAACTTTTAGAATAGCTCAGAACACGATGACAATGCAATTTTTTAATACTTTTAGCCATCTTTAAACAGAATTAAATTAATTTTCAGTTATTTTCAGTTAAAATTGTTTTGTAGACGGGTGCAGCCCACTATTGGCCGAACGGGAACAAAAAGTTATATGCAAGTTAACTTCCAATTAACTTCATTTTCCTTCAAGTTGATGGGATAATTCATCAAAAAAATTTTTTAAAAGTATTTATTAATACATAGAATTGTCAAGTTTATATGATTCAACAGAAAATTTAAAAACATGGTATATAAAGAGTTCTTTTTATCTTGTAATTATTTTTCTTCGAGACACCGCTGATAAAGCGAAAATTTGGAGACGCTACTCCATAGTGATTGGAGAGAATGACTCCCTCTAGCTGACGCTGGCCCCCCGTGTGGGCTGAAAACGACTCTGCAGATCCGTTGACCGCTCCCATGGGAGCGCAAATTGGCCAGCGCCGGTGGGCCGCAACACAGAAACAGCGCGGGAAAATTCTCCCGCCAGACGGGAAGCTAAAGAGACATAAAAAAAAAGATTGCCCCGAGAGAGTGGTTGGTGTTGAGTCTCGGAAAGTCCCGTCGACAGCAGTGTCGAGAGTGCGCTGTGCTTCTGCCGAGAATGCTTCTCTTCCGAACATCTTAGTGAAGACCAGAAGAGCCCCAGCCGGGATCCACATCAGCGGAGGATTGGGGAAAAAGCCATTCCAGTTGTTGATCCGCGCGGTCGTCCCTCTCTGTTAAAGTCTTCGTGACTATTTAGAGAGAAACCTCTCTGGTAAAGACTGGAGAGTGTTTGGTAAAGTTTTCGTAACTTTTTAGAGCACAGTCCCGTTTACAGCAGTGCCATGGGTGTGCTAGCCAGAAGGGCCCATGAACCCAAGAGAGTGTTGAGCTCTGAAAGACCCGCAGTTTCGCGGTGACGGACAGAAGGACCCGCAGCTGGTAAACACATCAGCGAAGGATTGGAGAGAAGCCATCCCAGTTGCTGAGCTGGTCGGTCATTTTCCTCGATTAGAGGCTGTGAAAGTGCACGAGAGCCTCTGTCGACGTTTCTGTGAAAATATTGGGACGGGGCGGTTCCAGATTGCTGACCGGTGCGAGTCCGTTGCTCGACTAGAAACTGAAAGTCTATTTGAGTCCTGGTGACTGTTTTTTTTTTAATATCTCTCATATGCAGACGAGCATAGTCTCTCTGTTTGTATATATATATATATATATATATATATATATATATATATATATATATATATATATTAATTTTTTTTAATACAAGCTCTGTGCTTTAAAGATTGCTGCCCCTCGTGTGTTTAGTTAAACCACGGGGATGTCACAATATTAACCTTATTGTATTCTCTCTCCTCAACGTCAACCTATGGAAAAAATTTGCCTACTACATATTTACAGTTACATAAATGCTGATAATCTAATAAAAATGATATTTTCAGAAAGCCTGAACATTTCTCCACTTTGCCACGGGATTCATTTTATCAATTTTGTCCACCAAAGGTATTTTTGAGCGATTAAAAACACACTATACTATATTTTTCCCCAAACTATTTAAAATTTTGAAATATTATTTGCATTTTTTAAAACGAAAAATGCCCCAAGGTGTAAAATTTCTGTATTACTAAGTACAATTGTTTTTAAATCTATCAGTCCAAGTCGGCAATCCTTGGACACATTTTCTCCATAGGTTAACATTGAGGTGAGCGAATCACCTCAGTTGTGTCAGGGTTAGTACACAGCAGCCTTAAGTTAACATATTTGCTTATGTTGCCCTCGATTTTGAAAGATGGAAGACGGCTATTCTAAATCAAAAGATACCAATCAGATACGTGTGGGTGGGGTGGGGGGGGGGGGGGGAATCCCGCAAGTGGGTGAGGTCAACAAAAAAAATCTATCTATAACAATTCCAATAAATATCTAATCGAAATTAAATATCATGAGGTATATAGTTATGGATGAAGAGGAGAACTTAAATGATTCAACTGAATTTTCAAATGGGATAAAAGGGTCATATAAAAAGGGATTTAAATCTATATATTATAAAAATATTAGACGTTCTTTCACGTCAAGAAAATTATCGAGATAGGGAAATTCATATGCGGGAAATCTGTGTGTGTGTGGGGGGGGGGGGATCGCAATAATTGGTGCAGTCTGTAGAAAAAAACTTTCCGAGATCCCCTCTTTATCCTCTTTTTCTCAAGGGAATTAGCCACTTCAAACTGTTGTCATGATTGTGGTTGTCAGGCAAATCAACTTTATGTTACGTAACCGACGAAGCAATATAAATCAAAATAATCAGTGAAACAACCCATCTTATCACCACTAATATCCCTAAAGGTAATAAATACGTTTGAGAGTATAATATATGTTTCACACTTAATCCGTTACGTAACTTAAATTGACGTCAACTGTTGCAGGATTCTAGCCCCCGGGCCCATTTTGAGAAAGGGATTTAAAGGCAAAGAAGACATAAATAACGCAAAAAGCGGAAAGAAGGACGGGATTATCGCTTGGGCAATTGCTTGCGAAGGAGAACTGTTCGGGGTAAATTCACGCCAAGACTTTGACACCCGTTTATTTACTTCTCAAAGTCAAACAGGACGAGAGGTGTGTCAGCGGTTGACAAACACAAAAGCTATTAAATCATTTCTCGGGGGAAGTTAAACCTCAGCGGCTGGGATAAAAAAGTGCGGATACTTACTAGATACTTTAAGGAAATTTCGGTTCAAAATTTGTCATTTTTTTATCGTTCGGTCTACTTATTCCCGGTATCCATCCTGCTAAAGAACTTACATTTCTGTAAAGTTTGCACTCCTGCTATATTCGGGGGACGGTCACGTATATTTTGTTGTAGGACCAATTAAACTTCTTACTATCCTATTTCTCGCTTCTGAAGAAGAAAACTGAATTATTTAATTCAAAATAAACTTAGTTTTCAGTTATGTATGGTGAATAGTATAAGGCTTTTCCATTCCCTTTCTTATACAATACATACATTCCCTTATTCCATAACTTTCAAGATGGTTTTAAAAGTTTAGAGAAGGTACGACTGATGTCAAAGATTTTAGGTGGTGACGGAACCTAAGAAAGACTATTTTGTAGATAACCATGAGCATTGATATGTCCATTGATAGATCCCTTCATAAATCGCACAAAGAACATTTCTTTTTACGTAATTATTATCCACAAGTTTCTGTAAGCCATTGATACGTCCTCATAACTTAACTGGTTTGATAGAGAAAAAACCACTCTGTTTTTATTGAACAGCTTATCTATAATATATCAGTATTTATGATAACTATAACTCTAAAGCAAAACTCCTAAACTCTAAAGCAAAAAAGTATAATATGAAGTTGGAGGCAAGAAATTTCACAAGTATTATATATTTTAAAAAAATTAAATCTGTATCTAATTTTTTCTTCTAAATAAAATCTGAACAACTCTATATTTCTATTGTGTTAGATACAAGTGAAATGTTTTAGGAAACTGTGAATAACTTGTGAATAATCAAAATATTTTTAATGTGATTTTTCGAATAACTTATAAATAAATATTATTTCGAAAAATCACATTAAAAATATTTTCCGATTAAAAATACTATAAAAATATGAAGAAAAGAAAGAGCGTCTTTCCTCTAATAAAACCTACACAATCGAAATTTACTCAATTACATTTTTTTAGTTATTGTATTAATTTCTTTTTAACCATGGACAAGCATGGTATGGTGCATAAAATGTATACATAAAATATATAAACGTATAGAAATGTATTCGTGTGTAAAAATTCAATTTATAAGAAATGTACTGTATGAATTGTATGATATCCATTTAAAACTGTAGCAAATTTTTTTAAAACTTTATCTTGGTTACATACATATAATTGGTTAATACATTTGATATTAACTAATATGATATTAAAAAATAATAAAGTTTTTTTATTTTTAACTGCTTTAAGCATTTTGTTATCTTGTTTTGTTACAATTTTCTGGCACTGTTTATAAAAGTTCCACCTCTCGGTTTTATCAGTTCAACTTTATTTTTTTTTAAAGAGCATTGTGTTCCGGTTATGTTTAGCTTTTTCGCTTTACATATCTTCAACTAAACACGATTTTATCGCGTTAAAATCAGTAAGAGAATATCACCGGTCCGGAAGAATTATGGCACAACTGCGAATTGGGCTATTTGCGTATTACGCGTTACTGGTTTCGTAAATATCCAATTTATCCGAAGAAACATTACATAATTTTAGTAACGCGCTGCGTCGCTAGAGGGATGTTGCGTCGTTGTTGAAATATAAGCTGTTTTCTATCAGCCTTTGGGACAACATCTAAATTACAGGACGTAAATTTTTTGTAGTTGTGTCATAGTTCTTCCGGAACGGTGATATGAGAAACCAAGTTAATGCAAACCTAATGCTTGCTTCGTCTTCTTCATTACAGTTCTAGAATTCTTTCGTCTCCTCTTGTCTACAGTTAGAAGCGATGTGACGTCAAACGTTACGAACTGCATTCTACATTCTCTTCAATTATACTTCCATTGCGTCCCAAACTCATCCAATTTTCATGAACTGTAGCGAAGTCGCAAGTTGGAGATGTAAATACTAACACTAGTTGCAACCAGGGCTCCCCAGCGAGAAGAACGTAATAAACCCAGATTGCATCTGAAAAATACCAGGGCTTTTTTTAAAAAAATTTTGTTCAAAATTATTTTTAAAAATACAAATAAGGTAATAAACACTACATTTTCTGTGATTACTTGAAGTTAAATTAAAAATATTTTATTTAAGCCAGATTTAATACATTTCATCATTCACCTCCAAATTAATTTTCTAGAGATACAGTCGACGTTCGTTATAACGACCGCACGTTATAGCTACCATTCCAGTACAACGGCCGGTGCAAAATGTGCCCAATGGAATACCCTTCAATGACAATTTCTCTTCACGTTATGCGGCTCAGGCAAACCAAAAGGTTATACACTCGTGTTTTAGAGCAGTGATTCACAACCTGTGACCCCCAGCATTTCAGGGTGTAGAGAGATTTTTGGGGGTATAAACAAAAACAATTAGTAAGGCCCACTAAAAATAAATGTTAAAATGAATTAATGACTCTCACAGATCGATTGACTGGTTCCTGGGGGTAAATTAGCTATTCTCACGCTCATAACTACACAAGTTATCAAAAATTAATGAAAAATCACAAAAAGAGGGATAACACGTTCAAAACTCGGCCAATGTGCTTAAAATTTGAATATGCTGTTAAATAAAAGGTGCTGAACAATACTACATTATGCAAAATAAAGGCGCTGCAGTCAGAATACGTCATTTGCGAGGAGCATAAAAGTGCATGTCTCAGAGCAAGGCGGCAATTGTCGCTGCGAGGCTGAGATTAGACATCTGGCATAGCCAAATTGTAACAATGACCTCCAGGCATCATTTGACCGAAGAACTGCGATGGCGAGCTATTGGGAGACTAGAGGCAGGACAAAGTCAGACAGAAGTAGCCAGATGGCTAAATGTGAGTCCGTCTGTGGTTCATAGACTTTGGCAACAATTTCTAACCACGGATTCGGCATCCAAGAGGTTCAGTCAATGACGGCCATATACTACGACGACTGCCGATGACCGATATTTGCCATTATGCGCACGAAGGAATAGAACCGCAACTCCGTCTGAACTCAGATCCTCCCTCGCTGCAAGCTCTGGAAGGTTGGTATTAACGTCAACCGTGCGTAGAAGGCTTCACGAAGGTGGTCTTTTTGCAAGGCGACCAGCCATTTGCGTCCCGCTCACGCCACGCCATAGGCGGGAATGTTTGCAGTGGGCACGTCAACATGTCCACTGGACGCGTGATCAATGGAAGGCTGTTCTATTTACGGATGAGTCCAGTTTTAGCCTCCAAAGCGATATCAGGCGTATTTTGGTTTGGAGAGAACCTGGAAGTCGTTTTCATCCATCACACATCCGTGAAAGAGATGCATACGGATCAGGCAGTGTCTGTGTTTGGGGTGGTATCTCTTTGGGTGGACGCACAGACCTCCATGTCTTTCTCCGTGGAAATGTGAATGCTCACGCCTATAGAGATGACATCCTTGATGCTTATGTGCGCCCTTATGCTGGGTCAATAGGTTATGCTTTCATGCTACAGGACGATAACGCGAGACCGCACAGGGCTCGCATTGTGGATGCTTATCTTGAGCAGGAAACAATTCAGCGCATTGAGTGGCCAGCTCGATCACCAGACCTGAATCCTATCGAGCATGTTTGGAACGCTTTAGGGTGACGTATAGCTGCTCTCTGTCCTCCTCCTAGGACCCTAGCCACGCTTTAAACTGCTTTGCAAGAGCAATGACTTTCACTTCCTACCGAACTCATAGACCGCATATTTTTTTTCCAATGGCAAGTATTACAGGACAACAGATATCGAAAAGAGAAAAATACAAGAACAAGATAGAAAAATGACATTAGTTAATCCATCAACTTATGTCTGGCAATCCAATAGCGCTCCCATAATACCGCCCCATAACGGGAGGTAGAGCAGGGCAAGAAGCAATGTGAAGCATGTTCATTTCTTCCTGGTTATCACACAGGAGACGAAGAGTGTCGGGCGCCAAGTTAATTCTGTGGAGGTGCTTTCGGAGGCAATCATGGCCAGAAAAAAGCCGTAGCATTGCCACAGATTTACCTCTAGGCCACTCAGGGATATCATGGACATGGACATACCAGGGCTTGGGATCGCTTCTAGCAGCAACAACCTGTGCGAAGGAACACCTGAGGGTCTTTTTGACTATCGTATTGATGGAATTGTAGGCCAAATCCTGGTTGTTTAGCTGTAAAACAGAAGTCCCCTTTTTCACTAGGAAGTCAGCAGCCTCGTTCCCCTCGATTCCGCAGTGAGCCGGGATCCACTGCAAACAACTGTTTTATTATGATTCGCCAATCGTTCCAGAAGGTTAACACAGTCATCAATATCTTTGGATCGAGAGAAACATGGGGAGTCAATAGCCTGAAGAGCTGCTCTTGAATCTGAGAGAATCACCACTCTTGAGAAACGCTCTAATCGGCTCTGAATTTGGATAAGAGCCAAACGAATAGCTGAGATTTCACCATCAAAAGCTGACACATAAGTATAAGGAGAGTAGAATGAGAACAGCTCACAATGAACACCGGCTCCAACGTTGTCACAATCACTTGTTCTAGAGACATCCGTATAGACCCTTAGCCAATGTGAACCGGGATAGAGGGTATGTATAGTTTCGTATGCCACTGATCTTAGGATTTTATCACTGTCCTCCGCTTTTAACACACTTTGGCTCAAGCCAAGATGGATAGAAAAGGTCTTGGCTTCGATGGGGTTACGAGGTAATAAAAATTGTTGAACTCCAAAATCGATGTTTAGGTGAGAAATCAGTGCGGTAACCCCCTGTACAAAGCCTCTCTGGGTCATTAAAGTACGCTCGGTCTCAGCAGAGACATGATCACACATGGGCATGCAACCGGGAGTTCGTATTATTTTCTCCCATAACATCAGGGTACGTTCCTTAATAATTGTACTGAGAGGCCTGTTATTTGAACACAACAACATATAGTCAATTGGGGGGGGGGGATTTCACCCTCGCCAGTAATAAGACGCAAGGCCTGATTTTGAAGTTTTTCAAGAGAATCAATTACTTTCTCAGAAGCAGAAACCAGCGGTTCAAAGCAGTAGGTCAGGATAGGCAGAACATAAGCATTATAGGTTTGATTTAAGGTAGATCTAGAGCAACCCCATTTCGGACCCGCCAGGATCTTCATGAGTGACAGTCTCTTCGGCGCCTGATTAGTGACGTCCTCAATATGTGAGTTCCAAGAGAGTTTTCTGTCGAAGGTTACACCCAGATATTTAAACTTTTCTGACATCGGGATAATATGTTCTTTATAAAATATCTGTGGATGGAAGGGTTAATGGATAAGAGAAAAAGATTGCACAATCTTTTTCTCTAGACTGCATAATTGACAGCATCACACATCGCTGTATGTGCTGTATTGCTTCTCGGGGGGATCATACGCCATATTAAAGGTACTTTTCCTATACCAAACTGACACATCCGATTTGTTCATTCTATACATATGCTAGTTTCTGTAACACCGTAATTGTCTGGCGATTTCTTTTTATGCTATTTTATACCTACCTATGTGTTGTATAATGTGTATAAGTTTCATTAAATTCTACACGTAACTTTTTGAGCAATCGCTATTTTTGTGACTTTTCCTTAATTTTTAATAAGCAGTGTATTTGACCTGATATCAAACATTAATTTGTGCTGTAAGCATCCATCGTGAGTCTCGTATTAATAAAGCAAAACTCTTTTTAGCGATTTCCATTATAGTCCTTTTGTGTATGTCTATACGGAATCCCATAGATATTTTTGAAACTGTATTAATGTATGCTATCCTGGTATTTGTTACTTCTATATATATTTCAATGAATGAATAAAATCAGCAAGTATTTATTTAAACTTAAACTTAATGTGTTCCTGCTATACATTCCACTTTGATCCATTTTTTTTTAATTGAAAAAAAAATTCTAAAAGGGGTGCCCCGAGTTACTAATCTTATTCCCAATTGTGCCTCAAACGTAAAATGGTTGGAAATCCATGTTTTAGATTGTCAGTAGTTACAAATCATAGAGCTGGTATGCCAAAATATTTTTGTAAAGCTACGAAAAGTTTTGAAGTAACTGTTATATTAATATTCTTAGTCGACAGCATGGACTCTTCTAAAACCTTTGTACGTCCAAATAGAGGAGAAAATGAAACCAATAGCAAAAATTATACCCCAAAGTATAGATTTTTGCCAATGTTTATCATTTAAAAAAAGGCAACATACATTTGGCAGCATGCACCATCTAGCGCTAAATTTGAAAATGTTTATGATAAAAGCAGTCATTGTCTTATCTTTTAAATGAGCGAATTTATTTCAAAAGCTCATGCTATGCGTAAGGATGGTATTTACGTTACTTTTGAGGGGGGAAAAAAGAAAGAAAGAAAGAAATAAAGCAATATTACACTTCACTCTCCTTGCTACGCAGCACGTGGTCGAGAATGGCCAAATCTTTACAGGTGTTGAAGCATATAATAACAGATATGAATGAATAAATTTTCCCGAGAAAGAATAAAGGATGTTTTGCGTCACGATGCTTTGAAATTTGCTGAACGTTTTGACGCAGTGGCAAAACCCTTTCCTTCCTTATTGTGCACTTTTTTTTTTTTTTTTTTTGTGAGTGTGAAACCGTCGAAATGAATGAATGAACGAGTCTAAGAAACGGAGAGGGGATATTCTGTGCGCGGTGGGTGCGTATTCAGGCAGGTGGGAAGGAGGAAAGTATGGATTTTTTCATTTTCACAGACTCGCGTGCATATGCGTATAACAGCGTTTAATCTCTGAAAAAGAAAACTGGCTTTGAATGAACTGCATTAGAATGTAGTAAAAAGAAATACCTTTGTAATAAATTAACATATTATGAAAGTGAATGCAATATATAAAAATTACTGTTATTCACGACGAGTTTTCTAAAGTAAAAATATTCTCCCATTCTGCTATGGAATTCGTGATTAAACTCTTTCCGGAAACAGTTTAATCTTTTCTGTCAAGACTAGAAAATGACCTAAATATTCCCGTACATATTCAGATTTAATATGACTTATTTTCAGTTCCAGCAAAGGCGGTGTACCGTAATAAGACAGCTAGTTAACAGGAAAAACAAACTTTATTTTATATCGACGAGACGAGGGGCAACACAACACAAATATTGGCGTGGAACTCATCACATTATAACGGTAGCATTATATCTCAGCTACTCAACAGAATCAAAAATAGACGAGGGATATCACCTCAAAAACTGGCGTGGAACACATCCGAACCACCGTTCTTCTTTCTTCTCGTTCGAACCTTTTTTTTCTTCTTCACTTCAGTTCGGTAGAATCGGTGAGTCATCACAACGGTCATCATTGTTTGACCATCCATTAGAAGGAATACATAGGCGTAGTTTTCTCGAACTTAATGCGAGCAATCTTCCCCCATATCCTGAAACTGTGAGCATATTTTCCTTCAAAAAAATTCATATTGTTGTCTCCCAACTAAAACAACTTTTGAACTAACTTATTCACTTCTGTGTGAACCTTGATCTTCTTGTCGTGTAAACGTACGACCTTTTAAATTAAGGAGACTCCTTTAAGTAATCAAAATATCACTTTTATTATCGCAACATTAGAACATGACCGTTATGCTTATGCGATCTTACTACGTCTACTGTTTACATTTGTAGCGCTCACAGAGCCATCTCTTGGCGCGTAAAATAACTTTAACAATATAGAGAATCCCAAGAAATTCCTTTCTGTTCAGTACATCGAAATAAATGCATCTCACGGCAAAATAATGAATGGCTCCCTGAACTCGATTCTAAAGTGCACTCAAATTTCGATCACAATATTTCTAGATTATAAAAAGGGTACTATAATTGGAGAAAATGCGGTATTCATATTTTCATCTTCATGTCTCTTCACCCATAATCAGGAAACCCAATAAAATTGTAAGGTATGCATGGACGTATGTCTTCGCACAAAAGCCATCCGCATGACGGGGGTTGAGTGGATTAGCTTCATATTGTACATGATGAATAGGCAAGGATCGAGCTTCCTCAAAACGTGCCAAAATTTGCTGTCGACCTTTTTCTAATCGACGACATTTGTTGTATCTAATATTTTTATTACTTATTTAATTATTTAAATTAAACAAAGAATATTAATTATTTTAACTTTTTCCTTATATTTAAAACGTATAGTGGTTAGTATTGCGTTGTATAATAAATCTCCTAACGAAAACAATACCCTAGATTCTGTGGCTAACAGAAATTCACAAATGATTACTCACAAAACATTACAGACACAATTTTAACTGAGGGAACAAACAAAAAATTTTATTCATTACTTTTAACACAAATTAATAAAATCTTATCACCTTACGTTAAACAATAGAATTTAGAGAAATCTTATCTGACTGCCTTAACTTCTTTATACATCAATATACACATACATATTAATAATATCACTCGTTCTACTTGTAAACATAATATTAACTAATAATATCCCTCGTAATAAATTAATAAGTATCACCTTGAACAACATAAAGAGAAAAAAAAATTGGCCACTCAAAAAAAAAGTTGAGATTGACTGACAAGAAAAACTTTTTAAAAAATTTTTAATTAAATTATGCAATGGCTTAAAAAAACTTATCTTATCGGATAGCTTAAAAAGCCTCGAGACCACTTCCATGCTCCATCGTCTTCGTACATCAGGAGAGTCAATACCCCAGGTCCAGGGTCTTTGTTCAACCAACTTCATCATGGCGTTCTACCAAGTTTCCAGTAGGAACCGAACAAGCAGCATGGATCAGAGTAAAAGTTAGCGAGTCAGCCAGAAAAAAGTCCTCTTATTTTTTGTGTGCAGCCTTTTTATAATCTTTTTTAGTCCATTCCACGTGGCTCCTTTTCAATTACATCATCTGTGCTGTTATTGGCTGGACGCATGTCCAGGGCTTCTGACCCTCTCACATCCGAGTATCAAGCATACGGGGAAGCCCCAGGTGGTCCGCTTATCAGTATATTCCTTAGTAAAAAGTGAGTAAAATCGTCTCTTTTTTTTGAATGAAACTGAATAAACTGTATCGCCATTTCTTTAAGATTCTCGAGAAGCACTTCTGTGTTTCAAACGAATACGCGATAATTTAATATATATAATATATATATATATATATATATATATATATATATAAATAGAAAAAAATTAAGCGTATAAAACTTAAGCGTATTAAAAAGCGTACTACTCAGCGTATAAAAAAAGGAAAAATAAATAAAAAGACTAAACAAAGCTTAATTTTAAAAAAAAAACTTTACCTTGAGTCAGTCAATCCACATGAAAAAGAATTAAAATAAATTGAATTTTGGTTGTGTGTGTTATTTAATAGAATAATATTTTTGTGGATAGTATCTTGTTTTGAAAATTTGAGTTTGATAATTAAAATTAAATTACTAAAATTAATGGATAAATTTGACATTTAATTATAATAGATTTGTGGTGCTAATTTTGATTTCATACTTTCAGAAACCAAAGTATTTTATTATTATGTGTTTAAATATTTCATATATAGTGTATTTTTGATTCTATTGATTAAGATGATATAAAGTTATGATGTGTTTAAAATTTGGTAGTGTAATAGTGATGTGGATTTCTACAGTAGCAAGGAAAATAGCTAAAGAAAGGACAATTAATTATCATAATAGGAATAAAGTAAAATATGATGCACGTTTTGTAGAATCTGAATTTAATGTTGGAGATTTAGTACTATTTGAAGAATTCCAATGCCCTAATACAAGAAAACTAAGTTCACCCTACTCTGGACCTTACACTATTTAAAACAAATGTCAAAAGTTAACTATGAAATTGTTAAACCAAAATTTCACACCAAACAAAATTCCGAAATTGTCCATGCTTTAGATAAGATATTACAATGCACCAGATAAATTAAAATTATACCACGAATAATGGCAAATCATAGATCCATTTTTCTTTTACTTGTTGTTCGATGCTTAACATCATTATCTTCTTTTAATTGATTGTCCTAATAAACATAAAAATAAATTTGATGATAAAAAAAATTATCTTACTTAAACTTTCTTTTTAAAACACTGTTATATGTGAATTTAATTTTTGGGGGATCTGAAATTAAACCCCGAATGTGACATTTCTACTTCTTTTATCTTTCGTAAATTCCCTACTTCTTGAAAAATTCTGCCTATCACTCCCTTCTAGCATCGATTTTTGGAAGTCATCCCAGTTGTCTGCAAAAACTTCAAACTCACGACAAATTTTTCAGTCACCAGGGGTGCTGAACAATATAACAAATGAAACTCTAAACGAAAAGAGACTATGGGATGGCCACTCATTTGCCCTCCCAATTCTAAATTACACTTCTACAGGTATGACATTTGCACATTTTCCTATTTCTCCATATTTGTACTATGCAAGATGTTTTTGGCTGTCATATCCTGTTGGGAGATTAACGGTTGGTCCACTGTAGAGCCATTTCTCTTTCTCTCATATTAGTCCCAGTACAATATGGAGAAAGAAACCCACTTTTTACACAAACATAAACACAACCCTCACTCCTTAGAGGTAGAATTAAGCAAGAATTTGAAACTAAGAGTCTGGGTGACACATATACAAACAGGTATCTAAGACAAAAAACATGGAGCTCCATCCAAAACGAATAAAAATAAGTGTACACAAATGACTAAAGAATGAATAAGTTGAAAATTAAATGAAAATATTTTGAAAATAAGTAAATAATGTTAGATGAAAAATGAATAGAATAAATAATGAATATTGAATAGAGATTTTTTTAATAAGTAAATATTGTTGGAATAAAAATGAATATAATTAATATTGAAATGAGAGTAATAAGAAATATGAAACTAAATACATGAATAAAATTGATATATTGAAAATTTTTTAGCGTGATTGAGTTGTTGTAATAATTGTTCTGAAATTTTTATATACAATTTATATAATATGGAAGTGTGATTTTTATTAAAAATCTGATTTTTATTATGTAGCTACATACAAGATAGTGTTTTTTTTATATACAGGTCAATACAGTGTGATATCTTTGTATATTCTATATGACACAGCACCAAAGAGACTGTGGTAAGATTAATACTTTCCTGAAATATTAAATGCTAAATCTGTCCAGGACTATGACAAGACATGTATAAAATGGACAAAGAAAATAACTAAAAACAATATTTTTTTTGACTCACTCCATGGTAGTGAATTGAAAAGGAAAGTACGACAACTTAAAATTTTTATTGTTGTCAAATTAAACTTTTATTACTTAATTTTTTTCGTTTTTGATATTCTTATTGGTGAAATTTATTATTTGTATTGATTGACTTGGGGTGGTAACAGAAATTATTTCCAATGTAAATTTCAAGTAAATTCTTTTTGTAATTTCAATTTTTTTTCTTAAGGTAAATTTAATTTATTTTCTTCTGAGATTTTGTTGTGTGGGGAAAGGCCGCCCTATTCAACATTATATCAAATTGATGATTATGTAGAATTTTAAAATTTAAGTTTATTTGTATTTCTTAAAGGGATTTTTTATGTTTTCAGTGAATTTGTTAATGATGTACTGTCATCTCGTCACGTGATCTTTAAAAATCTTTTTTATTTAACTAGTACTGATAATTTCTTAACATAAGCTTTTCCAAATTTTTGTAACGCCCACTTTTTCTCACTCATCTGGGTGAGTCTGCCCTCCACTGCAAGCATTGTTGGTCAGTCTCTTCTCGGACGTGGGGGGGGGGGGGATATTCTATAACATTAAAAATCCCATAACACTTTTAAATTCTAGTTATTCTAAATTAACTTGGGCGTTCGAGCTAATTTCGCTTTTGATTCTAAAAACCCTCGAGCGTGAAATCTATAATGGCGACTATATTACTCAAAAACTAAACTTTTCGTAGCGTGGGTACACAAATTAACTACTTTAGCGCAATAGTCACGCCATTTCCTAACTTTTAACCAATTAACCTCTACTAGCGATCACGTGGCGAGATAGCCTATTTAAGACCTGGCATCATATAGGTGTGTGCTTTTTTCGTTCTGTACACTGCTCCGAAAAGCTGTATTTCCGGGCTTCTTATTTAATAAAATGCAATTGCTAATCTTCTGTCTCGCGGTTTATTCTGTGGTCAAGACTACCTCAATTTTTATATCTTCACTGGTTATCCAAAATTAAGGAAAAGTCACAAAAATAGCGATTACTCGAAAAGTTACGCGTATAATTTAATGAAACTTATACACATTATACAACACGTAGGTATAATATTGCATAAAAAGAAATCGCCAGACAATTAGGGTGTTATAGAAACTAGCATATGTATACAATGAACAAATCGTATGTGTCAGTTTGGTAAGGGAAAAGTGCCTTTCATATGGCGTATGATCCCCCCGAGAAGCAATACAGAACAAACAGCGATGTGTGATGCTATCAATTATGCGGTCTATGAGTTCAGTAGAAAGTGAGAGCCATTGATCTTGCAAAGCAGTTGAAATCGTGACTAGGGTCGTAGGAGGAGGATTGAGAGCAGCTATACGTCGTCCAAAAGCGTTCCAAACATGCTCGATAGGATTCAGAGGTCCGGTGATCGAGCTGGCCACTCCATGCGCTGAATTGTTTCCTGCTCAAGATAAGCATCCATGATGCGAGCCCTGTGCTGTCTCGCGTTATCGTCCTGTAGGAAGAAAGCATCACCTATTCCCCCGGCATAAGGGCCCACATAAGCATCAAGGATGTCATCCCTATAGATGTGAGCATTCACATTTCCACGGGGATGACATGGAGGACTGTGCGTCCACCCAAAGAGATACCACCCCAAACACAGACACTGCCTGATCCGTATGCATCTCTTTCATGGATGTGTGATGGATGAAAACGAGTTCCAGTTTCTCTCCAAATCAAAATGCGCCTACTATCGCTTTGGGGGCTAAACCTGGACTCCTCTGTAAAGAGAACAGCCCTCCATTGATCACGCGTCCAGTGGACATGTTGACGTGCCCACTGCAAACATTCCCACCTATGGCGTGATGTGAGCGAGACGCAAACGGCTGGTTGCCTCACAAAAAGACCACCTTTGTGAAGCCTTCTACACACGGTTGACGTTGTTACCAACCTTCTGGAGCTTGCAGCGAGGGAGGATCTGAGTTCAGACGGAGTTGCGGTTCTATTCCCTCGTGCGCATAATGACAAATATCGGTTATCGGCACTCGTCGTAGCGTATGGCCGTCCTTGTCTGAACCTCTTGGACTGCCTGCCGAATCTGTGGTTAGAAATTGTTGCCAAAGTCTATGAACCACAGACGGACTCACATTTAGCCATCTGGTCACTTCTATCTGACTTTGTCCTGCCTCTAGTCTCCCCAATAGCTCGCCATCGCAGTTCTTCGGTCAAATGATGCCTGGAGGTGATTGTCACAATTTGGCTATGCCAGATGTCTAATCTCAGCCTCGCAGTGACAATTGCCACCTTGCTCAGAGACATGCACTTTTATGCTCCTCGCAAATGACGTATTCCGACTGCAGCGTCACTATTTTGCATAATGTAGTATTGTTCAGCACCTTTTATTTAACAGCGTATTCAAATTTTAAACAGATTGGCCTAGTTTTGAACGTGTTTTCCCTCTTTTTGTGATTTTTCCTTAATTTTTGATAACTAGTGTATATATCGTCGGTTCACAAGAAAAGTGACATTTTTCAAAAATTCTCCCTTTTGAGTTAAATAATATAGAATGTTAAAAAAAATCTACTTTTATCAGAAAAAAATGACATAAAGATATTTCATAAAATACTCGGTAGAGAGGCCATGCGTCACTTCGCCGCTGCGCGAACAGTGTTTTAAAACAATATTGTAAAATCTTTCTCCTGAAAAATAAGGATTTTTGAGAAGTGTCACTTTTCTTATATATATATATATATATATATATATATATATATCCGCAGTGCTTTTTCCTACCGCTTGCTATGACAAATATAGGTTATTGTTGCATGTTAGACACCCACACAAAAAACCGTTTTGTCAGAGAGTTAAAGTTAACACGCCGTGACTTGTGATGCATTTTTCTTTTTTTCATTTCACCATTTCGTTTATTAAAAATTATAGAGGAGAGTCTCTTCCAGAGAGGTAAAGATATGCTGCTCTCCAATTACATGCGTCTTGAGTGATTCTTGAAAAGGCGTCATTGCAGTAATTATGTCAGACGCCAACGCGGATTCTCCTCCTTTCAAGTCGCTAAAAATGTAATTATTGAAATTAGCGTGGCCTGGCAAATGAGACGCAATAATTTTGTAGTCATTTAATTGTAGCAGCAGTTTAAGAAGATTAAATAATTACATAAAGGTTCATCATTTTCTACGTTTATCGTTCTCATAATTATTATTTCAGGAAGAGGAGTCAGGGAGGTCCTTCATTCCTTTGAAGTGGAATGGTTACATTTGAACTTGTAATTTTTTTCCGCCGTTTAATACTTCAATTCAAAACCTGAGAGGGATCATTCCGTTTGAAGAGACGAGCTCAGATTATGGATCAGAGCGACAGTTCCCAGTAATGCTGGACATATCTGCTTCACTTTCACTGCTGTTACGTAATGACATTAATACCAAAGTTTTTTTTCTCGGTAAAAGAAACTGTTTAACTGATGAATATAGGTATTTTAGGATTGTGATGGTATAATTCATTAGATCATTAGAGTGTATATATGATTACAGCTGAAACCACATTGATGGAAAACTCATGTCTTACTAGTTAAAAATACTTTTATTGACTTTCAGTGAACAAATTAAACATAAGTAAAATAAATACAATTCATTTTGATACATAAGATTAAAAGTTCCAAATGGCATACAGAAGGCTTTGATAGAAATTGAAATTAAAACTATATTCAATCATGTACTGCATAATTTGAAGATCCTACAAGCTTGTGTAAGCTTAGGAAATCATTTCAGTGTCCGGGCGTATTTTTAAATAATCTTTTAACGAAAGATTTTTTTAGTTTGAAAGCGGGATCTGAAAAGTGGTCCTTCAACCATTTATTTGACCGTGTACAAAAGAAATTTTCTTAAACACTTCTATATATCAACTATCTCCTTTCATCGAAGTTTTAGAGTATTGCATTTACACTGTCAAAAGGCTGATATAAAAATAAGCCTGAAATTTAGACCGGAGGTAATAATTATCAAAAGTTATATCCAAATTTTAAATGCCCCATTGGTCTGAAAATCTTTAGGAGATGGTGAGGAGGCTGAAAGGTCCGTCTTTTGTTTATGTGATACTAGCTGAATACCCGTGCTTCGCTACGGACCGTGCTTCGCTACAGTTAATATAGTACAGTTCGAGGAACATATCTTTTACTGTATTTTAATATTTTTTGGGATAATGTCCAATCGTCTGCCGCATAAGCAAGGAAAAAAATATTTTTTTGTCTATTGCATTGTTATGGGCGTGACGATAAATTTATTTAAAGTACCAGAAAAAGAAATCACGTGATCAGCATTTAATAAATTAAATTCTAAAAATTAATCTTTAAAAATTCACCAAAAATCAGAAAATGGAGGTAAAGATTCGAAAAAGATTTCATTTTAAAGTAATTTTTAGGATCTTACTCGTGATTTAAATTTCATAACCCTCAATTTATTATTTTAAATGCAAACTTAAAAAATGTTACTAAAATAGCTTAAAAACTTAATTTTAAAAAATCGAAGAATTTTTCAAAAATCTTTCTTAGTGCACCCCTACGCGATAGGAAGAATCGCCATGCAAAATTTCAGCCCTTTAGGTCCAGCGGTTTGGTCTGTGCGTTGTATGTCAGTGAGTCAGTCAGTTACGGAACTGTTATATATATATATATAGATTAGTTAGATTTGGTTAGTGTGATGATGTACGAAAGTCACATACTTCGGGAGGTGGTCTTAGCCCCTAAAACTGCCCCTCTGTGCCTCGTCCATAATAGATAGGTTATAACACGCCATCAATTTCACCCCCCCCCCCAAAAAAAATGTATAAATGAAACAATACGTCCTACATTGAATCGGGCATATGTTTTCTATAACGACCACATCTCTTCCCAACTTATCAAATTCCCCGTTCTTCGTAATGCTAACGGCTGATGGACAAGAAATCCAACAATCTCTCTGCCAAATAGGGTTGCCAACTGTCCCGGAATTGGAATCGCTGTCCCTGATCCCGGATGAATGCTAAATTGTCCCGGAATGTAGCGGAAACTATTCCAATTTTTTTTAAAATTGAAATTGACATCTTGTAAATCCGTTGAACGTTGTGACGTCGTAGTAATCCGACAGGTAGCGTGAAAGCCACAGACTAAAATTAAAGTTTCCGCGATATTTATTTACAAGATCAATTTATATACAGATCAGGAAGTACACGGTGATGGCACAGATGGTGATTGCAATGACAAACTATGGGCAGAGTATTTAAAAAAGCATGAAAAATCGGTCGAGCTGATCAAAATTGTGTCTTTCATTTTGTCCATCCCTACGAGAAATGCTTACCCAGAGAGAGTATTTAGTCACATAAACAGTGTGCGGACGAAGGCCAGGAATAACATGAATATCGTCTTAGTGAAGGCGGAATTGCAAATACGCCTTAATAGTGAATCGTGTGCAGAATTTGCGAACTTTCTAAATACTGACTCACTTGCGAAAGAATTGGTGATTGCAGCAAAAAGTGAAAGAAAATATTATTGGACAAACCCTCAAAAATATAACGTTAAATTTGTTATTATAAGATTTAAAACTTTTATTATTATTATTATGTAATATATATATATATATATATATATATATATATATATAGTTAGGTTTCTATAATAGTTAAAATAAAAAATATAAAAATTAAATTTTATAAAAGACTGTATTTTAATTTTTTCATACATAAAAAGTTTCCTCAGAAAACTAGGTAATGGCTGACTGATAATTATGATGATGTTCAGTTTTGAGCTATTTGTCCCGGAATCGTCACAGAAAAAGTTGGTAACCCTACTGCCAAATCACATCACCAAGCCCTAAACCATGCGACATGCACTTTACTAATAAATCGACGCAGGAGGAACACGGCTCCTGGGATGAAATCGTTAGATTTTTTTTTTTGTTTTTTTTTTGTGTAACACCTCCTTTCTACTCATGTTTTTCTTCCATTGGGCTGACTCGAGAATAATTACAAGATAAAAATAACTTTTTATATACCATGTTTTTAAATTTTCTGTTGAATCATATAAACTATGTATTAATATATACTTAAAAAAATTTTTTTTGATGAATTATCCCATCAACTTGAAAGAAAATAAAGTTAACTGGAAGTTAACTTGCATATAACTTTTCGTTCCCGTTCCGGCCAATAGATGTCTGCACCAGTCTACAAAACAAAATTAACTGAAAATAACTGAAAATAAATTTAATTCTGCTTAAAGATGGCTAAAAGTATTTAAAAAATGCATTGTCTTCGTGTTCTGAGCTATTCTAAAAGTTTCAAATGCCTAGCTAGTCGGGAAGTTAGTTAAAAATCGATTGCAAGATTTGTTCTTGACAAACATACAAACACACAAGAAAGCAAGTTAATAAAAACATGGTAAAAATACATGAAACCTTGGCTCTCCGGAAGCCACCCTACCAACACAGTCAGTCGCTGCAACGTCGAGGTTACCACGCAGCATATCCCACTGGTCATAGTGACAGCGGTAACCGAATTCCGGTAGCACATTCTAGTCTCTTCAGTATTACCACACATTTCAGACCAGAGGTAGCCTAGTGGCAGCGTGTTGTCCGGGTGCTCGGATCGAATCCCGACAAGCGCCATTAAATATACTCGTGGCTAGACCGGATATGGGAGCGTTAAATCCGTACACCGGAAAGTCCCTCAAGGAGGTCAGAGAGGGTGGGAGAGGGTACGAAATTGATGTGACACCTGATTAAGTCGGTCTCCGACCCTTGTGTGTGCCATTATAAACCAGAGCCTCACTCCTCAGTCCTCAAGCCTATATGGACCTGGTCTGGAATGCATTCCAGCAGGTGGCATAAGCAACAACAACAACAACACACAATTCTAATTCTTAGTTTATCATTATTTTTAATATTTTGAAGAAAACTATGAAACGTTCAAGTTAAAGATTTAAATCTGAACTATCCAGCCTAATGTTTCCTTTTTCATTTTTAGCAGGCATAAGTAGGGATACGTAATTTTCGTATTTACGAAATAGATGCGAATAAATGCGAAAATTGCCGATATGAACGAGTAAATGCGAAAATTATTTTGTTACTACTTTTCGGGGATAACTCGGTGATAAACGGCTTTTTAAGCGAAATTAGGTAATAATAGTAATAATTAATTAACATAATTTCTTATCTAAAACCATCCACGGTCATTAACTGAGAGATCTCTCGAAATTTGCTTATTACTTAATGGTAAAGACTTAAGGAGGAGAATGTGGAGATTACTACAATGTTGGCTTTTAACTAAGAATTTTGATAATACCTAACCAAGTAAGTAAAATTGTGATTTTTTATAATAAATAAGAAATTTTGAATATATATAAAACAGTTCCGTAACTGACTGACTGACTGACTGATTGACTGAATGACATTCACCGCACTGACCTACTACAATGTTGGCTTTTAACTAAGAATTTTGATAATACCTAACCAAGTAAGTAAAATTGTGATTTTTTATAATAAATAAGAAATTTTGAATATATATCTATATATATAAAACAGTTCCGTAACTGACTGACTGACTGACTGATTGACTGAATGACATTCACCGCACATACCTAAACTTTAGGTCCCGCTCAACTCAGCTCTTAACTCAGCTCTTTAGGTCCAGCTTTTCCGCTGGACCTAAAGAGCTGAAATTTTGTATGGCGATTCTTCCTATAGTGTAGGGGTGCACTAAGAAAGATTTTTGAAAAATTCTTCTTAGATTTTTTTAAATTGAATTTTTAACTTTTTTAAGTTTACATTTAAAATAATAATTTGAGGGTTATAAAATTTATATCACCCGAAAGATCATAAAAATTCCTTTAAAATGAAATCTTTTTCGAATCTTTACCTCTATTTTCTGATTTTTGGTGAATTTTTAAAGATTAATTTTTAGAATTTAATTTATTAAATGCTGATCACGTGATTTCTTTTACTGGTACTTTAAATAAATTTATCGTCACATCATAACAACGAAATTGACAAAAAAAAATATTTTTCTTTTCTTGCTAATGCGGCAGACGATTGGACATTATCCAAAAAAATATTAAAATACAGTAAAAGATATGTTCCTCAAACTATACTATATTAACTGTACTATATTCTTTAGTATGTCCTATTAGATTTAATTTGAATATTTTCTTCTACAATATTTTGTCTATAAAATATCCCTTACGATTTTTTTATAAATGTATTTTTCTTACATCAATTCTATACATTGATCGTCGTATTTATTAGAAATATATATATATATATATATATATATATATATATATATATATATATATATATATATATATTGGCTTTAATTGCATACATTGACCGTTGTATTTAATTTGAAAGTACTGCGTAGCGAAGTGCGGGTTTTCAGCTAGTATATATATATATATATATATATATATATGGGAATTGTGTTATCCCAGGGCTCCAGCTATATGTCGCCGTGTACGCTATGCGACGACAGCGCTATTAGGTTTTCGAGAGATGAACGGGGAGAAAAGTTTTGAGAGGAGACTGAGATTGGGTCCCGACCTGGTAAGAGGTGCTGAAAGTAGCAGACGGCTGAGACGGGAGAGACAGTCTCGAAGGGGGCATGACGTTGGCTCCGGACAAGCAGCAGACGGCGGCTTAGTCAATCCTATCTCGGCAGACGGCCAGATACTTTAACCCATTTTGATTGTGGAGGCCTGGTGCGGCTTGACGTGTAATTTTATATGCAACGTATCGCTAGATATGTAAATAGTTTATATGTGTCAATATATAGTTTGTGGTTGAAGCAGTGACTCTATCTTTAATTGAGTACTGTATTACTCTGAGTATAAGACAGTCTAGTTCCGCCGTGCAGTAAGCGGAAAGGTTTCTATAAGACCGAGAACAACAACCCCTAGACACCGACCACAGTTTCTAGTAAAAGTGGGGACTCGCTCGAGATCGAGTTCCTACAAATAGTGGGAGCCCGGCCCGGATCGGATCAAAATTCTACAAAAGTGAAAGATCCGGATCGGATAAAAATTCTACAGAAGTGAAAGATCGGGATCGGATCTAAATTCTACAAAAGTGAAATATCGGCCTGGACCGAGATTCTACTAAAAGTGTGAAGAAGGATAAGTGACGACCAAGTGCGGTGAGTGACACCCATGGAAGCGACGTTGTGTGAGTTTAAAGTGTTTTGAACGCGAGTGACAAACTTGTGAAAGCGCGAAGTGCCATCGAACGGTACGAACTGTTAAGTGAGATAATTGTGACATTTGCGCAATTTAAGATTGTGAAACAGAGTTGAAATTGTGCCCCGGATTGAACGGATAAAACATAGAATCTGACGTAAGTGGAAAAAATTTTTGAGATGGCGTATCTGGAGCATGCCAGAATGATAGACCTGGTGACTCTAGTCTACGAGTTGGGCCTAGAGGTCCCGGATAAACCAGAGGTTGAGCAATTAATCGCCCTGGTTAAAACATCGGATTGTGACGATGTTTACATTGAGAATCTGCTTATTTCGATTGTGGAAGAGAGGGAAGAGCGAGAAGTTGAAAAACAGAGGCGGGACAAAATGGCAGCCGAAGAGATGGAGTTTCAACGAGAGATGGCGGAGATTGAACGCCAACTGGAAATACTAAGATTAGGACGACAGTTAGCGCCAAAAACAAACTCGGATAGTGTGTCTGTACTCAGTATGGACAAAGGGGCAGATAATTATTTGCGCCGCCAAGAGAGATATTTTCGTGTATCTGATGTTGTTTTCACGAGTGTGATTCAACAAAGTGAGCCCGAAATTCGCCCAAGCCAGCAGCGGGAATATGTGAATCCCATAGCCTTATCTCACTTTAGAGAGAACGGAGAATTGCTTTCTTCAAAGTTCAGTGAACTTTCGACACCCACTCCCAGCGAAAACGGCGATGCCCTGCTGAAATGTGACACCGAGAGAACCGTGTCCGAATTTACGAGCGAGAGAGAAAGTTCTTCAGATACTCCCCCGAAAATTGAGGGAGAAGAGAGCGTTGAGATGCAGAAAAGGCTTGTACATTTTCTAGTGCCTGCTATGAAAGATGTCATCGAATTTGCGACACCGCCCCGAGTGTCCCAGGGAGCGGAAAAGATTCCTTAAGCGGGAGACGATAGTCCATGTGTTTTGAAAACTGAGAAGGAAGAAAAAAGTGATTCTTGTGAGCCACGATGTGACTGTAGCGCAATGGCAAAAGATTTTGAATTGCCACTAAGTTTTAGTGGAAGAGTGATTCGTAGTGAATGGGAACGCCGTAGTGCAAACGCTACATATTTGGAAATGGTAGCGATATCTTGTGGTGAGTTTCCAGAATCAAAAGCGGTGAATCAGTATACCCAAGAGTACAAAATACTGACCATTATCATACTTCAAACTTCTTCAGATTTTGGCAATCCACCTGGAAAAGTGTGCTCAGCTTGTGATCGTGAAGTATGTGGGAAGAAAGTGCCATCAGTTGTGTTTGGTGATCAAGTGTGTTTGGTATCAAGTGTTGGATGTCAAGTGTGTTTAGTGATAGTCTAGTGCAAGTGTACGCCAATTAAGTGTCGTAAAGGAAGATATGGTATTCAAGGGTTTTGTCTGGCCCTAATGGTAGCCCTAAGTGTCACCGATATACGAAAGACGAAGTGTTTTGTTTGTGAGTGCATGATTAATAGTGCTATGATTTAAGTGACAAGATACGCATTTAAACACAAACTTGGTGTGACCGAGTGTTTCATTGGTGTTTTCAACGACTTAAGTGTTACAGTTAAAGATGAATTGTGCATCGTAATTTAAACGTGGTGTACCTGTGTTTTTTGTTTAAGTATTACACTGAACTGTATTCCACTGGCTCCGACTAGACATTCAGAAAAGAGCCATGACCGACTGTAAACAACGCATTACTTTCTTTTTATTTCATTGTTTTGTTTCGTTTGTGCTATTCTGTGTGCTAAATCTGATGATGCTAAGGCATAACGCTGCCGAGGACGTCAGCATAGTCATGACAGCCGAGTTATGGGAATTGTGTTATCCCAGGGCTCCAGCTATATGTCGCCGTGTACGCTATGCGACGACAGCGCTATTAGGTTTTCGAGAGATGAACGGGGAGAAAAGTTTTGAGAGGAGACTGAGATTGGGTCCCGACCTGGTAAGAGGTGCTGAAAGCAGCAGACGGCTGCGACGGGAGAGACAGTCTCGAAGGGGGCATGACGTTGGCTCCGGACAAGCAGCAGACGGCGGCTTAGTCAATCCTATCTCGGCAGACGGCCAGATACTTTAACCCATTTTGATTGTGGAGGCCTGGTGCGGTTTGACGTGTAATTTTATATGTAACGTATCGCTAGATATGTAAATAGTTTATATGTGTCAATATATAGTGTTTGTGTGTGAAACAGTGACTCTGTCTTTAATTGAGTACAATCTTACTCTGAGTATAAGAAATTCTAGTTCCGCCGTGTAGTAAGCGGAAAGGTTTCTATAAGACCGAGAACAACAACCCCTAGACACCGACCACAGTTTCTAGTAAAAGTGGGGACTCGCTCGAGATCGAGTTCCTACATATATATATATATTTATTTGCGAATAAATGCTAAATTTTATATATTGTAATTTTTTTTATGAAATTTATGTAACCCTAGGCATAAGGTATTTATTGTAAGGGTTGAGCATACTCTTATCTGAAAATTTCAAACCCGAAATGCTTCAGAACTCGAAATTTGTCGACATGGCATCACAAAAGCAATTTAAGGCATGCGTGTAGGAATACTTGTACGAAAAATGTATGGTAATTAGTAGTATATAATTGTGACTTGTGCCATGGTATGATTTTTGTACTAGGTATGTGTAACTCATAGACGGAATTTGTGTTTTAGCTTACGTCCCGCCCCAAGATATCAAATTAAAGAACATGCAAACACATTGCCGGTCCCATAGGTGAGGTGAGGTGGTGAAGCGACCGCCTCAGGCACAGAATTGAAATAGGCTCCAAAGTAAGTCATTAAAAATGCGAAATTTTTGGCAAATAACGAAAAAATATTAATAGTTTAATCTTATGTACGATGAAATTCGTAAAAACACAGAAATATAAAATTGATCTGAAAAAGGAACTTATAAACTTATGTCTTATTTTACCAAATGAAGTAAAAAATAAGCAAGAGGTATTAAATGTTTAAGTAAATTTGATTTTTAATGCAAACTTCCAAACGTTGTTGTAGATCTAAGAATTCTATTGGCTCTACCTGTAACTCAATCAGCAGCTGATCTCAGTTTTCCTAAACCGAAAAATTTGGAGAATTTTCTACGAAAAACAACCCAAGAGAAGTTGAATGATCTAGAAATAATTTCTATGGAAATAAACGGTAACTATAAATTACAGGGATGCAATCGAACTGTTTGCTGCAATAAAGGCTTGGAGAATGATTTATTATTTATTACCATGTTTTTATTAACTTGCTTTCTTGTTTGTGTGTTTGTATGTGTGTTTGTCAAGTACAAATCTTGCAATCGATTTTTAACTAACTTCCCGACTAGATAGACATTTGAAACTTTTAGAATAGCTCAGAACACGATGACAATGCATTTTTTAAAATACTTTTAGCTATTTTTAAGCAAAATTAAATTAATTTTCAGTTATTTTCAGTTAATTTTGTTTTGCAAACTGGTGCAGTCATCTATCGGCCGGAACGGGAACGAAAAGTTATATGCAAGTTAACTTCCAATTAACTTCATTTTATCTCAAGTTGATGGGATAATTCATCAAAAAAAATTTTTAAAAGTATTTATTAATACATAGAATTGTCAAATTAATATGATTCAACAGAAAATTTAAAAACATGGTGTATTAAAAAGTTCTTTTTATCTTGTAATTATTTTTATTACATTACAATTTATATTCCAGTTTATTTACTTTTTCTGTAATTTTAAGTTTTGTAATTTAAATTTTTTTTTTTTTTTACATATACGTAAAACTTTTCTTTTTATGTAATACATATTTTTTTTCCAAAATGTCCGTTAGATTATTTCTAGAAGACTAATTCTAAATAGTAATTCATTCATTACTTTGAGTCTCTTAAAAAATTTGAAAAGTCACCGTTTATAAAACTTGTCTCAGGTGCCACACCTGATCAACCTCGGCTCTGTGCAAACACTCCAAACTTCAAAAATATACTAAATTTTGAACACTCTCCTGTCACGGGCTGTTTAAGGATAAGAAACACTCGACCTGTATTTCTCTCTCATTGCACAAGAGTGCCCAATTCCTTTCAGCGAGTCCTGCGCGTTTATCATTCCTCATCTGCTATCCAGCAAACTCCAACCCTTTCTTTTACCAATAAAGCGGCGACTCATCGTTTCATTGTTTGTCAGCATCACGGGCACACGCCTCCCTATCATTACCGCTATCAAAGCCGACTCTACAACTTTTGAGGGTGTAACCGCAGCTTCGGAATCTCTCAAAAACGTTACGAGCGCGTTGCGTAACTGTTTCATAGGAGGGATAGAGTCAAAGAGAGTGTCAAGTCACGGATGTAATTCCGATGATTTCTATGAATGCAAAAAAAATATTCAAGATTTCCAGCGTACATTCTTGGAGCTCTTATAAGTTTCTCTTTGCATCGTTTCGATACTCAGTTGCCACGTTTTCCGAGATAAAGTTGTAATATTCGAGCCTTTTAAAACAAAAAAAAACCCATCAGATTTGTATAACAGACTATTATAATACATTTAGGGTTGAACATAGAGATAATAAGGGAGGAATACGTGCAACAGAGCTAAAACTAGAAAATTTAGCCGGATACGTTCGACGACAGTTTTTTTTCTTTTCTTTTAAGCAACTAAGAATTTTTCGTTTAAGGCTGCTATGTACTAAGAAAAAAAAATCGCATTTCCCTTTTCCTCTTCTTGCAGACTCTTGTGGTGGGAGGAGTCCAGTTGACAGTTCGAGAATTCCACCCCCCTTAGGATTGACATTTCAGGGATTGTAATGGCTCTCTCTCTATAGGGGTGTTAAGCGCTATCCCCAAATTTTTTATTTCAAATATATTTTTGTCAACTATTTACAAGTGCATAAATGCTGTAAATCAAATAAAATTGGTATTGTCAATAGCCTGAACTTTTCTGCAAAGCGCTACAGGATTCATTTTATAAATTTCGTCCACCGAAGGAATTTATGAGCGTTTAAAACACACTATACCAGATTTTTCCCCGAATAATTTAAATTTTAAAATATTAATTGCATTTTTAAAAAAAACGAAAAATGTACACAAATGTAAAATTTCTTTCTCTATGACGTAGTACAATTTAAAAAAAAAAAAATCTTTGAATCCAAGTCGGCAATCCGTGGACAAATTTTCTCCATAGGTAAACATTGAGGTGAGCGAATCCAATGGGGTTAGTACATAGCAATCTTAATAACTGTGAAGTAACAAGAACTAAAACTTGAAAATTTAGTCCGACACATTTGATTCCTAGTTTTTATTTATTGAAGCAACAAGAGATTATAACTTACAGGAAATTTGAGTAAAACAGAAACAGAGACTAACAACTTCTATACTTTACAGATGGTCATTCGCACTTTATGGAAACGATTTTGTAATTTATTTTTGTCGTTTGCATATTGAGATAAAAATCTGGCAACCTCAAAATAATCTTCTGCTACTGTTTTCTTTTGATTGGAATGTAAAATAAAAGATTTTATTTTGAAAATGGCTCTTAAATCGATAGATGGTTCGAAGGTTACGTAACTGCGTTTTCCAAGGAGAATTTTTCGTATCAACAAATTATAAAGCGGTGTAAAAATCGTGGATATGGCGTTTCAAAAAAAGGTATTTATAATATATTAAATTTGAAAAGAAAAAAGCTTCTAACTGAAAGTAAAAATGAAAACATGACCGTGAAACCTCGTCCTAAGACTGTTTGAACGCAAGTAAATATCAAGAAAGTGAAGTCTCTGATCCTAAAAGAAAATCCGCCGACTCAAAGATATATTGCATCGAAACTAGGAATGTCTTCTGGCACTGTAAGTCAAATCATTCATAAAGATTCGAAGTTACAAAAGTTGTTTAAACCTAAAGTTCATCTGCTTTTGCCAAAACATATTGCTGAAAAAAAAACCATTTGTAGAAAATTATATGAAAAACACTAGCTGCTGAAAAAGGGAAATTTGTGGTAATAGTCGATGAGGCATGGGTGTATTTAAGTGACTGTAATACAAAAAGATCAATTTTCTATTGCTCAAGTGACGGGAATGACCTACGAAATGGCTTAGTCAATGTACAGAAAAGTTTCCAAAGGTATTTATGATAGTTGCAAGATTATGTTACAACGGCAAATTAAAAATAAAAAAGTCGCAAGTAAAGCCGAAATTAATTCACTCTACTATCAGCAGAAAATTTTCGAACCAATTTTTGAAGAAGAAATTTCAACCTTATATGGTTAGGGCATTGATAAAGTTGAGCTTCATATGGAAAAAGTCTTTAGTCACACGTCTAATTTACTGCCGCTTATTTAGCAAAGAAATAATCACAAACAGTAATAAAGTGTATCCCATTTAATGAAATACCTGTAAAATTACCTCACGCATCTCCGATGGACTTTTGCGCTTTCGGTTTATTTAAACGAGACTTCAGAAAGCGGCATACAAGAAAACTGAACCGATTTTGTAAAACGGTCCAAGAGATGGTATTTCATTCAGAAAAATTGGCGATAAAATATGTTCCTGATAGTATTTGGAGTTAATCTTGACATATTTTTCCACTCTCTTTATTTTTAACTTGCCATTATAAGAAAAACCAGCAACAATCATGAATCCTTTAGAAAAACTTTGTTTCGATTCTTTGAACCATGTACTTAAATTTTTTTCTCCCCTTTTATGATAATAAATGGCTCTTTTTCTGTTGCAATCATTTAAATACACCCATGATTCATCTATTGTGACAATTGTTTTCCATTTTTCTTTGGATAAGTGTTTCTCATATAGAATTCTGCAGCGTGTCCTGCGTTCAGCGATATGATTTGGAAGAAGACGATGCACATTGCGTTTTTTCGCTTTCTTAAGATTTAAATCAACGTTTATCATTTTGTTTACAGTGGACACCGAGCATTTTAATGATTTTGCAACTGTCCTTTGACTAGGGGGATTTTCTTTTAACATTAAACAACGTACCTTTGCAATAGTCAAAAATGTCCGTTTTTTCCTTGGATACTTGTTTGGAATTTTTGTCCCACTTGAGGCTCCAATTTGACGTTTTTTTTTTCTTTCTTGTTGACGATATTACCTATCGACGCTTTAGATATCACAAAACCATGACTCTCACATCGTTTTTGGATAACGGAGTATGCATATTTCTCTTCGGAAAGAGCATAAATGTAGCCTTCGAACCACTGCTTTGTTAAAAACGCCATTTTGAATAAAAACAAAACTTTCAAGCCGCAGACGATAATTTTGACTTTTAACTACATAGTTCAATTGCAATTATTTCTTTTGCAGCAAACGATTTTTTATTACCGCTTACCAAAATCGTCTAAAAAATGTGCGAACAGCCTCTGTATATATTGGGGATTTTTTTAAGGAATAACTCTGGTGTGACTAAAGCTAAAACTTGAAAACATAGCCAGATACATTTTACTCTTCGTATTTCATCTGTTAAAGCAATTACGATTCAAAACTCAGAAGTGACTAGATCTCTTTAATAACTAGCTAAAAGGAGAAAATTTAGCCAGAAATATTTCACTCGTGTTTTCTGTTTATCAAAGCGACAGAGAATCAAACCTACAGGTGAAATTCTCCACAAAGACGTCGATCTGTAAATAATATTTAGTAGCTTCCGTTTAAAATTGTCAATAGCAATTGTAAGACATGCTCTGGACGACTTTAATCATCTCTTCGATTTAAGCCTTTATAAAGGCAATTGCAGTTATTTCAAACGGACTGGAAACGAGGGTGAAAAATCTATGTATTGGTCCATTCTATTCGCGTTTTCCTTATTACTTTTGTGAGTAATTTCCAAACAAATCTGATATACAGTTGACCGCTGACTCTCGCGGATTTCATTACTTTCAAGTAAGTTATCCTTGAAGAATTATATAGGAAATTCTGCAATCGTGCAGTTTTCTGCTATGTGACTTTTGTTGTTGTTGTTTCACCGTTGAAATTTGAAATCGCATTGAAAATCAAAATTTGAATCCCTCACATCCAGAAATATTCTTTCGATGAAATGTCCTTTCAAATTTTTGTTCTTATGCTATTCTTTCCTGATTATTTTTTCCTAGTGCGGCAAGCACTTATCCTGAGGGCATATTTTCCAATAACACCGCAATTTTTGTTGGCTCCTTCATAATCGAAGCATTCAAGAGATGAATCCCCACTGCCCAATGAGGGACAATACATGAAATGTACGCCTTGGGGTTTTCAAACCGAGGCACATGCTTTGGTAAATAACGATTCTAACTACCATACAATGAGAAGGGGTTATTAAAATTAATAAAGTTCGTAAAATACAGTATTATGCTATAAAACAGTATTGTATGCAGCTTATAATTATGTTCAGTAAATGTTAATAATTTGGCTGTTATTTAAATTATGGACTTCTACGTTACATACCATACTTCTACTCTATTGCCTTTCTCTCATTGTCTGTCTATATATATATAAAACAGTTCCGTAACTGACTGACCGATAACGCACAGACCAAACTACTGGACGTAAAGGGCTGAGATTTTGAATGGTGATTCTTCTTATAGTGTAGGGGTGCACTAAGAAAGATTTTTGAAAACTTCTTCTTAGATTTTTAAAATTGAATTTTTAAGCTGTTTTCGTAACATTCTTTAAAGTTTGCATATAAAATAATAAACTGAGGGTTATAAAATTTACATCACGAGAAATATCGTAAAAAATCCTTTAAAATGAAATCTTTTTCGAATCTTTACCTCCCTTTTCTGATTTTTGGTGAATTTTTAAAGATTAATTTTCAGAATTTAATTTATTAAATGCTGATCACGTGGTTTCTTTTCTTTTTGTGATACTTTAAATTAATTTATCGTCACGTGCAAAACATCGAAATAACTTGAGAAAAAAATATTAAAATACGGTAAAAGATAAAATTTAACCACTAGATAAATTGAGATGGAAGTTTTTTAAGAATTTAAATCAAATTAGTATGTTTTATAGATATTAAACATACAAATTAGTTGCATACATTGACCGTTGTATTTATTATATATATATATATATATATAAATATACACTCAAGAGCCAAAACATTATGACCACCCCTACATTTTGCAATGAATTCGCCTGGATGACGTGGAAGGCACGTGATCAGGTGGAAGTGGTATTTAACTGCTGCTGGAGAGTCTGAAGAATCATTCTTTCACTTACTTTTGTGTGCGATTGGAAAGGCTGCGGATCTAAGCGACTTTGATAGAGGGCAGATTGTAATGGCTCGAAGGCTCGGAACAAGTATTTCTGAAATTGCACGACTCGTGGGTTGTTCGCGACCTACAGTTGTTAGCACTTATGCAAAGTGGATGAATGACGGTGAAACCAGCAGTAGACGACATGGTGTTGGACGTCCACACGCTATCAAAGAAAAAGGTCGTCGGAGACTGTCTCGCATGGTGAAGCAAAACCGGAGCCAGACAGTGGCTCAGCTGACAGCCCAATACATTGCAGGGCCAAGTAGAATAGTATCGCAGCACACTGTTCAGCGGACACTGATGGATATGGGGCTACGCAGCAAACGTCCCACTCGTGTGCCTTTGCTGACCAAGTGTCATCGCCAACTGCGCCTGCGCTGGTCCCGGGAACATCGCGACTGGTCCGTGGATCAGTGGGAGAGAGTTGCCTGGTCAGATGAATCACGGTTTGTCATTCATCACGCTGATGGCCGTGTCAAGATACGGCGTCTTCCAGGCGAACTGTTGCTCCCTCAATGTACAGTAGGTCATACACAGGCCGGTGGTGGCGGTATTATGCTTTGGGGAACGTTCTCTTGGGCGTCTCTGGGACCCGTGGTTGTGGTAGAGCAGACCATGAATGCTACAGGGTATCTGAACATCATTGCGGACCAGTTGCACCCTTACAGGGCCTCTGTTTTTCCAGCTGGAAATGGAATGTTCCAACAGGACAACGCCCCGTGTCACAAGGCTAAAATTGTGTTGGAGTGGTTCCAGGAACATGATGCTGAATTCCAGTTAATGTCCTGGCCGCCTAACTCACCGGATCTCAATCCGATAGAACACATTTGGGATGTCATGGGACGGCAGCTCAGAGTTCAAAGACCACCAATTCGCAATATCTCAGATTTGCATGACCGTTGTTTAAACATCTGGTACAATCTGTCTTCGGCCATCTACCAAGGACTTGTGGCATCCATGCCAAGGCGGGTTGAAGCTGTGTTGCGCGCCAAAGGTGGGCCAACTCGTTATTGACAGGTGGTCATAATGTTTTGGCTCTTGAGTGTATATATAATAAATACAACGGTATGCCCCATATATATATATATATATATATATATATATATATATATATATATATATATATATATATATATATATATATATATATATATATATATATATGACATTAATTGCATACAATGGCCGTTGTATTTAATTTGAATGTCCTTAGCAATGCACGGGTATTTAGCTAGTGTTTATATATGTCAGTAGGTGTTATTAGACTAAATTTTGATATTTTAGTTTTAGATTTACAAAACATACTATAGCAGTACAGTGAATAGCTTTTTTTTTCGTGTGTGTGGGTCTTAAATATAGTTGGCAGCATTGAGTGTTGCTTGTGGTATTCGTAGATTTTCCGCCTTCAGAGGGATCCCGCACCCCTAAGCACCCACGAATTTGAATGCTGGGGCCGCGATAGCCTAGTGGTAGCGCATTGAGCTTCGGACTGGGGGTACTCGTTTCGAATCCCATTCAATACCTCCGTTCCTAGGACTGATGTTGGTGCTTTAATTATGCAGACCAGAAAGTCCTTCTATGAGGTCAGAGAGGGTGGGAAAAGATACGAGTTCACCGGATGTCACTCCTAGGGATGCTAAGTCTAAATTGTGGTGGAAGCCTATTCATCAGCAGGAATTCAATCCCGGAAGGCCTTAGTTGCTATGTCGGGCCCCATCTGGTACATTGGAAATTAGAATATTGAAGGCTTACTGCTTTTCGGTTTTTCAGATCTTCCATCTCCTATCCTCCATCTTCTATAACGGAAAATTACCGTATAGACTGAAATAATAAACAGATAAATTATGATGCAAATCTGTAAGCTTTCTATGAAGTGTCTACTTCCCCATTGATGTTTTTTAACACGAGTTTTGAAAAATACGAATAATATTACTCAATGTAAAAATAAAAATTTTCATATTTGCTGTCTCGAAGGGACATTGTTCTGAATCCTTTTGTTAGACGCTTGGTAAAATAGGTTTCCTTGTGAAAAGTTTTTCAAAGTTATTTCCGGTTAATAATTGTTTTTATTAAAGGTAATCTATCATATGTACTTCCCCGCAAAAGAAATCGACAATAATTTAGTCTTTCTGTGAGAACGGTAACCCTTTCTTTCTTGGGAGAATCCACATTCTCTCGATTGTTATGCACTTCCCTGTCGTTACAGATCAAGCGTCATCCACTCAACGACGTGTGTGACGCAGGCAATCTCCAAAGCGATTTATTATGGAACAATGAGACGGAAAGAAACAATAACTCGGATTTCTCCCGACCAATTATCTCATGTATCTGTGTGAGAATCAAATCGTTGTCGATGCAAATTATTTTTTCTGTTCCTTCGACGTCACACGCGTTTCCTTCTTCATCTTTGTCCATGTTTACTGATCGAAAGAACTTTGCTCTCTTACTTCTAAGAATCCTATACTTACATGCCAAAACATCAAGACAAATATACATTCTCGTACACTCCTAATATATATATATACAGGGTGTCCCAGTTAAACGTTTCAGAACTTCTAAGAGGGGTAGGGTGCATTCTGATTACTCGAAATCATATAGCAATGTGGAGTCGGAAATGCTTTCCTGAAGCGGTGATGTACACAGAAAACCATAAAGAAAGAGACCGTAAGTGGATAATCGTTTTAATAATAAATGTACAAAACCAAAAGGTACACGGGTTAAAGTAAGTGTTCGAAGTTTTTTCCACCGACTGCAATGCAGACCTCACATCTCCGGCGCATGGAATTCCGAACATTCTGGAATAATTCAGGCTCATCTCGAATTTCTCCGGCAGCTACTGAGATTCTTGCAACCAGCTCCTCACCATTGTCAACGGGGGTGTCATAAACCTGTGTTTTCATATGTCCCCATAAATAAAAACTCGTATAATTTGCCACCCTACTGAGTCCTTGTGCGAAATCACGATTCCCTGCACTAACGCTCGGAACTTTCCCGCAACGCCATCTACCGCTTCAGGAAAACATTTCCGACCCCACATTGCTATATGATTTCGAGTCGTCAGGATGCACCCTACCCCTTGTAGAAGTTCTGAAACGTTTAACTGGGACACCCTGTGTGTATATATATATATATATATATATATATATATATATATATATATATATATATATATATATATATATATATACAGGTAGCCCTCCTACAGCACGGCATCTTACAACACGGTTTCGCTCTAACACGACAAAAAAATTGCGAAAACCTTTGTACAACACTGTACTTCTACAGCACTATATAACATGATTTTTGTTTAACACATTTAAACACAAAATGTCATTAAAATAATGACGGGAAGAAATAATGAACTCTAGTGGCTTTACATGAAAATGTATAAGCAAATTGGAAGTTGCAAAAAATCTAAATGAAGAGAAAGGTTCTGAAAGTGAAGGTGATATCGTTCAATCGAAAAAACGTTCTCGTTTGATTCTACTGAGCAGTGATGAGGAAGAAAGGTATTAAATTAAGGTTGCATTAAATGAAAATAATATTTTGTTTCTTTTCGTTTTGCGTTATACATACATTTATATTTTTAATAAAAATTAAGTTGCTTATATGGAATTTTAAAAAAAATTGTTTGTTTTTAATAAGTTTTCGGAACGTAACCCCCCTTTCTGTACTGGCTCATATAACACGGTTTCACACAACACGGCATTTTCTGAGAACCTATCTACCGCGTTATAGTAGGGTTACCTGTATATATATATTTATATATATATATATATATATATATATATATATATATATATATATATGTGTGTGTGTGTGTGAAATTATGATCAATAGTTCTGTAACTTATACAGTGGAGATATTTCGTCGTGGTTGTCTATCAAAAAGTACGCAGCCTAAATTGGTTCAATATTAACTAACCGTAATTAGCACACATTTTCTGTCATGGACTTGATGTATTCAATCACAATAGCATCGTCAAGCTGTTTTTGCTACGAAATATGTTACAATGTTCAATTTTAGTCCTTCTTCCTGTTTTATTCGTCATTTTAATTCTACTCTTAACATTTTACCCGATAAATGACGTTACAGGCAATGCGTGTGTGAAAGGTCGAATTTTTCTGGTGATGGAATAACAGATAGCTGCATTTGTTACGAGGAAGCTGAGTTATACCGACACAAACTCATTTTATTTCCTTCTATGGGTTATTATTCTTTTTCTAACCTTTCAGTTATTAATCTGTCTCCTTAATGATTGTTTTCTTCAGGGACCTTGTGACGCCACCTTCAAGAAATTAATATTAGCAAGGCACCGAGAGAAAAGAGTTAACGTGGTCCAGTGACAAATCTCGCTGCATGTACTTTCAACTTTAAGGATAAATTTTTTTTCACTATTTTTTTTGGGGGGGGGAGGGGGGATTAAAACTTCAAAAGTGCTATAAATAAATCATTTGTTTAAGTGTATTTAAAAAGGTTTGTACCAATGCAAAATCCGGTCCTATTAAATAAGATTAATTTGTTAAATTGTTACTTTTTGTTAAAGGTATTTTTGAGAAGATTATTAAACTAATGTAAAAAAAAATTATAAACTCTTATATTGAATTTTAAATTTATCAATTTAAATAATTCTATTTTTTAAATTTATTAAAATTTTATTTGAAAATGAACGTCAAAGTTAAAAATAAATTTCATTTATATAAACATTTTGAAGTCAGTGATTTATTAATCCATCACAATGCTTCTACTTCTTATAAGCTTTTGAAAATGGCCTATTTTTAGTAAAAGTTTCAAATATCAGACAGTAAAAATTTTAGATTATATCTTTTTTTAATAAAAATTCTTAAAGTAATATTTTACTGTTAAAGTAAAATATTTAGATTAAGAACAAAGAAAACTATAAATTTCTTGGTCTTCTTTCCGACGAAGTATAATTTTTTACTGAAGAAACTGCTTAAACTAACACCAGTTTTTCCACCCCAAATTTCGTTTACGCAACACTCTAAAATCTTAAACACCTACTGATTACTAAAAACACACGCACACATTTCCAAATTTCTCCCAACTTGTACAATAACTTCAGAATCATCAGAACTTTATGATACTGAGTCACGTTTTCGTATGTTGTAGCAACAGGCATTACATAATTTTGGCCAACAAAAATGTAGGAAGGACTCTCAGGTTATCATTTGATGAAAGCTATAATAATACAGGTAACTTTAATCTTATCTCTTGTTATTTTTGATTCATATAAAAATATCATGCCATTTACTGAGAAGTTGACAGATCATAAATTTTTGAAGATAAATGTATTTAATTTACGTCTTCTGTAACATATTCTTCCATTACATCATAAAATGTCAACAATTACAAAAATTTAAGATTTGTTGCATCGAATTGGTGTTTGCATACAATAATTCAATGATAAGGATTTTGTCATTTAAAGTAGCTTATTCTATTTTGAGATTTCAGATAAAGCTAATCAGACAATTGTCATCAACTGCAAATAGAAGATTATTATTATATTGTTATTAGATTATTATTATATAGTAAGTAGTCTATCCGAACAAATTAAATCCTTACGGAGCTAAAATCCTCTCAGATTGAAAGACTAATCACTTTTAAGCTGTTTCTAAACTTTGAGAAAGTTAAATACATTTTATTTTGATTTTAATGTTGATACAAAAATAATTAATATTTTTTTTAGAATAACATTTCGTAAATGAAATATTGCATTAATTTATGGCATACGTGAAATATATAGATAATTATTATTTTTTAAAAATTAGGCAGAAAAATTTCTTAATGGAGCCGAAGACAACTTTACGCTATCATATTTGTTTTGTTATGGGTGAAACATCGACAGCTCAGTTAAAAACTGTTGTATCATGGCAAACATGTCATCCTCTAAGTTAACTGACTATTATATCTCAATACAAGTATAGTTCCCATCGCCAGATTTCAGCGTAAACATCCGGTTTTGGACTAAAATGGACTTTTCAAGGAAAAAAGTAAGAGGGAAACTCACATGACCCTTGATAAAAGATTGTACTAGTTATTGAGTCAAAGTTCCCCCGAATGGAGATGTCAGTGATACTGATACTGACACTGAGCAAATAAAAACATTAAGTTGTCTCCGATGGTGAAGGATTTGTAAGTATATATCACATGACAGCTCTAGTATTTCGGAGAAAGCTAAAAAAAATTATTTTACAGAGATTAACGCTCAAAAATATTTATTTAGTAAATTTAGTCTCTTGTAAGGATAAAATTACAGGATATTTGTTGTCCATTTTTATGATTACAATGAAGGTTTTTCTGAGTCTCTTTTCATGTTGTAATTCTTGAAAAATCCTTCTTATTTATCTCAGATTACTTTAATCCGGAAGCTAGAAATAAGAAATCACAGGTTACTTAAAGATAAAGAGTGATGAGTGACGACGTAGAAGGCGGCCTGCAATTGGAAGAGGCCATCCCTAGCCACGAAGTAATTTGAGCAAAGTTGGAAATTCAGAAAGTTTTCTTTTGCAGTGATTCCCCCTTGCAAGTTGCTGCCGACTGCTGCTAGCTGAGACGAGTGCTGTAAGCGATATTGCACAAAGAGAGGCGTATAAGAACTAGGAGAGAAAACAATTTTTTGGACAAGATGATATGAAATATTTTTTGATTAATTTTAACCTCTGCTGTTATTTCTGTTAGATGACAAGTAATTCATTTTCTACTCCCAAGTTTCCTAATATATATGTAGGATTATATTGACCTACGACACCTGCTATGAGTATGTTTCCACGCAGACGACAGCGTCCTTTAGGGAGAGCAAAGGGTAAACGCCAGACGGAGATAGGCTCTCGACCAGGCAAGACGTGCCTAGCGGTCGACGGAGAATGACGCTGGCCCCGATAGCAGTAGGCGGCTGCGTAGTGTAACCCCTTCTGTGGAGTCGTGTCGCGGCCTGACGTGTAATGAAATACGTACTATAACCTATAGAGATTCTATGCTCACTTCTACCCAGACTTGGGTGTATATAATTTGAAGTGGCACTCTATTTGAATTATATACAAACACAATTTATACATGAAACAATGTTTATTGGATTCATTGCACATATAATTGGCTTTTACAGCAATAAGCATGCGTACTACTTGTACGGAATGTAAATACAGCTTTTAAGGACAATATATTTTTATACTCACGAACAGTAAGTCAAACCAGCAGTACTGCCACGTAAACTTCTGGCCCGTAAAGCACTAGCGCAGGATAACACCTTTTCAACCTTAACAACAACTCCCTTTTTCATTAATGACGCTGCGTGGTATTTATACTAAGCGCGTATGCCGAAATTAGCATATCTAAAGCAGCTTCTTTAATTCACTCAAAAGTTCGATTCTTGTGAATCGAATCTTGTGTATACCTTACACTGGCCTCCCTCGAAAAAAAAAATTAGGTAACTGAGGTCTGAACGGCTTCAGTTAACTAATTGAAAACGCGTGCTGGTCTGACTTTTTACATAATGGGTGGCAAAGCCAAAAAACCTTCCACACGTTGTGTGGGGGAAAAACGCCACTACCATTTTACAAAACTAACCCCGAAGGGTCCAGGTGACACCATCAAACAGTGGATTTGCAGAGTTGCGGATACTGGGATGCCAACTGCGCCCTAAAATATCTATTTTAATTAAAAGTGACAACACAATTGCACAGCATGATATTTCTTGACTGTATCTGCTCTCCCCCAATTTATAATGTACATGTGTCATGATTTGTGAAGTTAGTACATTAGTGGTTAATTGGTATATTGTGCAGTATGTATTTTTTTCCTAGTCACTACATGTCCCCTTCAAAAATTTATAAAACAACAGCATGCCGTATTTTTTTTTCAGTGGCTCACCCCTTCCCCTCAAAATGTTTACACAGTATATACACTGGGGAATTACAAACCAATTTGGTTCGGTTTTATTAAAGGATGGGAGTTAGAATAAGAAAGTTGATACAAGACTTGTTCCTCATGAATGCAGCAACTTCCTTGCACCAGTCTGTCCAATCCGTGGAACCTCTCTTGACGGTCGCAGTCCTAGTAAAGGGGTTCGTTGACCGTGTGGGCATCCTTCGTGCAGCAGGTCGTAGGTCCTGAGGCGCTGGTCCGGCTTGACGATGGACAGGAGGTCTCTTGGGAGGAGGCCAACCTTGCTGGGCGGTAGAAATCTTCCGTTTCCTGTACTTATGCAAAGGAACTTTAAAATTGTCATTCTTCCTTTTGATAACCTTGTGTACCTTATCAGCGACGCATTCCTCCTTTGATGGAGTTTTTGTAGTGCACACTTTACCTTTCTTCGTACTTTTGCTTGTATCGGTATTAAATTTTAATGCAGATTCTATTTTTTCAACAACCTGACTCTGCTTTTCGTATTTGTGCTTATACGACTTCTTGTTTACCGCATTAATTACTACAGTATTAGCAGTTTTAATGCTGGAACCTGAAGGCGCTTTTTCACGTTTTTTATCCCCCTTAACTTTAGTTTTATTCTCTTTTGACGAAAAAGTCTCTTTGAAACTTGCGATATCAGAATCGTTATCATTTAAATTCTTTAACACAGCTTCAGTTTTAGGAAGATTAAGCTTTTCGTACTGGTGCGTTTTAACGCAAACGACGTCTATAACTTCCGAAGCATCAGCTAAACTACTTACAGTTATAGAGAATCTATGCTCACTTCTACCCAGACTTGGGTGTATATAATTTGAAGTGGCACTCTATTTGAATTATATACAAACACAATTTATACATGAAACAATGTTTATTGGATTCATTGCACATATAATTGGCTTTTACAGCAATAAGCATGCGTACTACTTGTACGGAATGTAAATACAGCTTTTAAGGACAATATATTTTTATACTCACGAACAGTAAGTCAAACCAGCAGTACTGCCACGTAAACTTCTGGCCCGTAAAGCACTAGCGCAGGATAACACCTTTTCAACCTTAACAACAACTCCCTTTTTCATTAATGACGCTGCGTGGTATTTATACTAAGCGCGTATGCCGAAATTAGCATATCTAAAGCAGCTTCTTTAATTCACTCAAAAGTTCGATTCTTGTGAATCGAATCTTGTGTATACCTTACAAACCTCATCTTTGTACATAGTTCTTCTAAATATTAATATAGTGTTTGTGCCTTCAATAGTGAGACTGTCTTATTGAGGACTGATTTATTCGGTGTATAAGAGAGGCTGGGTTGGCTATCGAGTCCGGTACTATATATAAATATATATAAATAGTTTTATTTGCACTCAAGTCGCAGCTTTAATAAATCATTCTTTAATGTTTTGCTGTTCTCTTATCACGCAAGTCTCTTATTGCGAACGAACTAGCTAGCAATGTGCAAAAGTAACCCACATTACTTTACTTGGCGAACCCGAGGATTAACACCTTACATTCATTTCATATATGATTTATCTTCTGAGCATAATTTAATATTGTAAAAAATGGATGAATTTCTTTTAGGGAATTGAAGACAACGTAAAGCAAATGTGTTTCTATTTGACTCATGACGAGTATAGCATCGTTATATCTTTTAATAGCTGAGCGATTTTGGCTAGATTAATTCCATATTCACTCAATTAATTGCATATCTTATAGAATGCAACAAGCTCTTAGAATACAAACTAGACGGAATAGAGAATTTGACATTAAGAGTTTATAAAACCTAAGGAGCGCCTTTGTGGAGTATAAAAAATCGATTTCGAATTCTGTTGTACCTCAAAGGTTCTCTTTTGTTATTTTATTTGGGAAGAGACAATGTGATTAGACGGAACAATCGGTCAACCAAAAAAAAAAAACTTTACGATCAAACTTAATTTTAAAGAATAAGACTCACTTTAACCATTATTAAAATATAATTTAACAGTCCAAACGTGAAGGTGAAACCTTAACTACATATTACTGAGCGTTGACCTGGTGCTGAAAATTTTTGACAGAAACCTGAGCACGCGATTTGCTCATCAGACGCAAACATATTCTTGAACCGAAAAACTGCCAAACTTATTTTTCTTCGATACATCAAGTTAAATGGCTGGAATTGGACGAAAATTGACCAGTTGAATGTTTGACTACAATTTTAATGTAGTATATTATTGTCTTTTAGGCAATCTACTTGTGTAACATGTCTATTGCTTATTTTCGTCACCAAGATGTCACCAGTTTGCTGTGGAATTAAAAGAGCACAACTATCAATGTAAAGCATTGTTGGTACACCAGTTTGAAAAATTAGAGTCATTTCAACGTTGCATGAATGCATTTAGAATACAGATATTCCTCGACTTACGACTGAGATAGGGACCGAGACATTGTTCGTAAGTTTAGTTGGTCGTAAGTCGAGTTTCAAACAATTTTTTTTTTGTATATGTACATACATATATTTTTACTTTAATACGTACATGCGAAATTTAAAATACATTGTATTTAGAAGACATAAATTATTCTTCGTCATCACTTATTATTGTGTTAATACAATCCATTGGTTCAGAATTTGCGACAGATGATACGTTCCAAGTTTTAAAAAAATTATATCCAAGGGAGTTTGAACAGTTTGCATCTTCTTCTCCTTATATTGTCTGGTAACAAGCCAGATTTTTCTGATTTCGACGACCTACACTCGTGAATATTTCTTCATTGGGATCCATTGCTTCTAATTGTTGTAGTCCTTTGTTAATATAATGAAAACCTGAATCCATTTCTGAAGCCAATGAAGGTTTATTTGATTTAGCGTGTGTATATCGAAACTATTGCATCATACATTTTCATTACTGCTTTATAAATTTGTGCAGTATTGTAGAATATTGCATCATATTTTTTAATCTATCTCTATATATAAAACAGTTCCGTAACTGACTCATTCATTCATTCATTCACTGACTGACTGACATACAACGCACAGACCAAACCGCTGGACCTAAAGGGCTGAAATTTTGCATGGCGATTCTTCTAATAGTGTAGGGGTGCACTAAGAAAGATTTTTCTAAAATTCTTCTTAGATTTTTTTAAATTAAATTTTTAAGCTGTTTTTTAAACTTTTTTTACGTTTGCATTTAAAATAATACATTGCGGATTATAAAATTTATATCACGAGAAAGATCATAAAAATTCCTTCAAAATGAAATCTTTTTCGAACCTTTACCTTGATTTTCTGATTTTTGGTGAATTTTTAAAGATTAATTTCTAGAATTTTATTTATTAAATGTTGATCACGTGATTTCTTTTTCTGGTACTTTAAATAAATTTATCGTCACGTGCATAACAACTAAATAGATAAAAATGATATTCTTTTTCTTTCTAATGCAGCAGACGATTGGATATTATCCAAAAAAATAAATCCCTTACGATTTTTTTATAAATATATATTATATATTTTGGCATTAATTGCATACATTGACCGTTGTATTTAATTTGAATGTACTCCGTAGCGAAGCGCGGGTTTTCAGCTAGTATGTATATAAAACAGTTCCGTAACTGACTCATTCATTCATTCACTGACTGACTGACATACAACGCACAGACCAAACCGCTGGACCTAAAGGGCTGAAATTTTGCATGGCGATTCTTCTAATAGTGTAGGGGTGCACTAAGAAAGATTTTTCTAAAATTCTTCTTAGATTTTTTTAAATTAAATTTTTAAGCTGTTTTTTAAACGTTTTTTACGTTTGCATTTAAAATAATACATTGAGGGTTATAAAATTTATATCACGAGAAAGATCATAAAAATTCCTTTAAAATGAGATCTTTTTCGAATCTTTACCTCCATTTTCGAACTTTTGGTGAATTTTTAAAGATTAATTTTTAGAATTTAATTTATTAAATGCTGATCACGTGATTTCTTTTTCTGGTACTTTAAATAAATTTATCGTCACGTGCATAACAACTAAATAGACAAAAAAAAATTTGTTTCTTGCTAATGCGGCAGACGATTGGACATTATCCAAAAAAATATTAAAATACAGTAAAAGAAATGTTCTAAAAACTGTACTATATTAACTGTACTATATTCTTTAGTATTCTTTATATTAGATTTAATTTGAATATTTTCCTCTACATTATTTTCTCTATAAAATTATCCTTTACGATTTTCTTATAAATAAATATATATATATATATATATATATATATATATATATATATTACATCAATTGTATACATTGATCGTCGTATTTATCATATAATATATATTTATATTTGGCATGAATTGCATACATTGACCGTTGTATTTAATTTGAATGTACTCCGTAGTGAAGTACGGGTTTTCAGCTAGTAATTATATAAGTATGTATATTCTGTATATTTGAGGAACAGTATTTTTGAGAAAAAATATTAATTTTTTTTAATTTAAAAATTTCGGTTGAGCGGTCTCAAGTCGAGCGATTGTAAATCAAAGAATACCTGTATATGATGTTCCAATACCATTTCAAAGAAATTTAGGTATCAGTGATGGTAAATTCAGCCGTCATTTCAGGGCAATATGTAAGAAACGTTTTGCGACGTCTTTAAATTTTCGAGATAGAAAGTCGGCAATACAGGGTTTCTGATTTGAAACTACTATATTTTCCGGACCATAAGACGCACCAGACGGAAAGACTCACCTCAAATTTATGGGAGGATTTTTAGAAAAGAATATTTTGTATTTTGTTAGGTATATAAAGATATTTTTTATTTCTTACTTAATAAAGACAAAAAATATATATATAATAAATATATCTAGTTAAATATAATATATATAATAAAATATTCATTGTGAAGTTCACTGTTTTCTTTACCCTTAAGATAATATGTATACTAAACAATGAACTCACCATTAACAAGATCCGAAGAGGTTTTCTACACTAAACTATTTATTACAACACAATAAAACTACATAAATGCTGTACTCAATTGTTAGCAGGCAACGGGGAATTATTTATCGCGTGTGTTAATCCTGATAGTTATACTACGGAAACCCTACCAGAATTCAGCCACGCCACTGCTTGTAGATACGCTCCACTAACCTTTCTGTCTTCACTTTATCACCAGGTTGTTGGAACGATGGCTAACTTCAAAATCGCCTTCGATAAATTTGATAATGTCCGGCTGTGGTACGGCAAAGCGATCTTCACTCCAATTGTTGCTCATTCGCCGCTCGCCTCGGTCCGACCTCGCCTTGTACTGTTTTCTCTCTCACTGTCAAGCGTGTACGCTACCCACGGGGATTCCCGTCTAGTAGAAAAGCGCCGCTCATTTGCATAAGGCGCTTCTTCTTCTTCAAACGGTGATTTATTTAAAGGGTGGTTAATTTTGATTCGGGGGGGGGGGGGGTTCAAAGGGGAGAATATTTTCGTCCAGGGGGGTTAATTTTGATTCAGTACCTCACATCCTTTTATTTTAATGTTGCCTTCGAGCCATAAAATTCACCCCAATTTTAAGTTGATTTTTTATGTGCAAAGGTGCGTCTTATGGTCCAAAAAATACGGTACATCTATGCATAACGTCTGTGTAGTGAGTTCCATGCATATCATCAAATGAAAATCCATGGTACTGTAACACTCAGGTAACGTTAATAAAGATTACGAATCTTTTATTAGTCGTAAATTAAAAACTACCTCAGCACTAATGCACTATGCGGAGGCACAGCACTGGATGTAATTCCATATTTTATCCTCAGAAATTTCCTCCTCATATACCTTATAACAAGTATTAAAATGCTATCTTCATACGTATTACCCTACAACACAGCACTGGGATTTTTGAACCCAAATTAAGTTTAAAAGGACAGTTAAGTTTACGCTAAAAAATTGTGATCATATATTGCTCTTATATTTCATGTGCAATTCAGAGCATAAACACCTATACCTCGCTATACGGCCGCTTTTTATACGGAATGTAGCTATAACGGCCTTTTTTAATTATGGCACTTTTTCGATTAACGGCCCACAATATTTCGTTATACAGCCACAACACCAGAAAGTGATGATGGCAGCATATTATTGCTTAGGGATTCTTCATGTTAATCTTCGTCATCACATTAAAACATTTTTTAAACATATTAATTTACGTTTTTATTATATGTATACACTAGTTCAGTGGTTCCCAACCTTTTTCAGCTGGCGAACCACCTTTCCTTATCGGAATACCTCCACGGTCCATCGGTCCATGGTGGAGTAAAAAACCTTATTTGTATCGCATCCCTTCCTTATGTATATATAATTTACCATCAAATATTGCATATATATATATATATATATATATATATATATATATATATATATATATATATATATATATATATATATATATATATATATATATATATATATATATATATATTTATATATATATATATATATATATATATATATATATATATATATTTATTTATTTATTTATATATATATATATATATATATATATATATATATATATATATATACAGTTGGTTCTCTGTTTAACGACTTTCAAGGGACCGTGGAAAATCGTCCTTAAGTAGAGATCGTCCTTAAACAGAATTTGTGAAAAAATAACATTTCCCTTCACACTTTACAGACTTAGGAGTGTCAATATATTTCTTAATATATTGGCATGTTTAAAAATGTTATTTTTATTATCATCATTATTTTATTCACAAAAAGTTATTTTAAATTACATTGAAAAAAAAGAGTACAAACAATACAATAAATTACGTTTTAAAAAATTCAAAAAGTGTTGATTGCTTCATTCACCTTGTTTTCGTTATTCTCTTTTCCAGATTTTCTAAAATGTTAAATGAGCCACCTCCCATTTTCGATGCAATATAGCGTCGGAGAACATCTAGAGCAGAAATTGCATCTGGTGTAAGACGGTGGCAGTGTCTCGTTTTCCGTGTCTTCAACTTCACCTTCTTCGTCTGACACTGTGTTTTCGTTTAAAATATCTTCATAAATTTGTTCTACATTTCTGAAATCTGTTGTTAAAACATATTTATCACAATTGTAGAAATCTTGAATTGAAACATCCTCATCTTCAACAAGACTTCTTCATTCTTCAGGGGTAATGTCATCTTCGTTGATTTCTACATCCGTACTTCGCAGTTCCACTACAAGTTCTTTGTGAATTCCAGCAACGCGAAAGCAGTTTTTTATTGTGGATGAAGAAACTTCTTTCCATGCTGATGTTATCATGTGCATTGCTTCCAAGATTGTAAATTTTCTAATTTTTATACTGTCAGCCGAATTGTTTATTAATTTCCTAATTAAAGACTTTCTGTAGTATGCTTTCACACTGCGAATGATACCCAGGTCTAATGGCCGCAACTTGCTAGTGCAATTAGCTGGTAAGAAATGGATAGTCAAATTTGTAAGTCCAGGGATATTTGGAGTATGTGCAGTGCATCGGTCGATTAAAAGTAAAACTTTTCTCTTTTCTCGATGCAATTTTGCATCAAATTTTCTAATCCAGTCAATAAAAATTTGTGATGTCATCCACGCTTTATTGTTATTGCGGTACTCACAAGGTTTCCTGGTGATATTCTTAAAACACCTTGGTTGCTTTGATTTGCCTATAACTAGTGGTGGAAATTTCTCAGATCCATCCGAATTAGTGCACAGAAAAACAGTCAATCGTTCCTTACTGTGTTTTCCACCCAAACACTTTTCGCCCATATACGTTAAGGTTTTATTAGACACCATATTGTAGAATAGGCCCGTCTCATCTGCATTGAATATGTTCTTCTCATCATATCCATCTAATATCCCCTTCAGCACTATTTTCCATTCATCCACTATTTTTTCATCTACGGAGACACTTTCGCCAGATATGCTTTTAAATACAAGCCCGTATCTTTCTTCGAACTTTGTTAGCCAACCAGCAGAAGCCTGAAAATTTTGCCTTCCAAACTTTTCTGCCAGAATAATAGCATTTTCTTTAAATATCACTCCGGAAATTGAAATGTTAGATGCTCTTGCATGATGAAGCCATTGCAGGACTGCCTTCTCAAACTCTTCTGATCGGCCACATTGAATTTTCTGCCGTTTGGATTTGGATCCCAAACCAAATTTTTGTGCTGCTTCAAGAATTTTATCTTTGCTTGCTAAAATGCCTTTGAGAGTAGACTCGGGTAGCTGAAATTGTCTTGCGAATTGGACTTTTGTTATTCCAACACCCAGAAATAATGCAGTTAATATAGTACAGTTTGAGATTCATTTTAAAGGAATTTTTATCTTTCCCGTGATATAAATTTTATAACTGTCAGATTATTATTTTAAATGGAAACTTTTAAAAAGTTGCAAAAACAGCTTGAAAATTTAATTTTTAAAAAATCTAAGAATTTTTCAAAAATCTTTCTTAGTGCACCCCTACAATATAATAAGGATTGCCATGCAAAATTTCAGCCCTTTAAGTCCAGCGGTTTGGTTTGTGCGTTGTCTGTCAGTCAGTCAGTCAGTCACGGATGTGTTTTTTATATATAGATATGTGCATATGATTTCTTTGGTTTTTTTTATTTATATGTTTTTATTTAATTTCTCTTTATTATTGCATTGTTTTGTACTTTTATTTTTATGTATGCATTTTTATAGGAAATAGAAAGAATAAAATACTTTATGAACTAAAAACTATATTATTTATGAAAAATTGGAATGATCCAATTAAATTTGTAAGGGTTTGTATCAAAATAATTGATTCGTTATACGGCTTTTCGCTTTACAGCCAACATTTCCGGAATATATCTAGGCCTTAAAGCGAGGTATGGGTATAGTCTTTCACTTTTTAATGTCAAAAAAGTATAAATGAAATCCTTAGTCTTCTCTGTCCAAAACAAAATCGCTTAGGAGGAGTCAAAAAGAATTTAGGGCCCAAGGTAGCCTGTTGGTAGCATGTCGGCTTTCGATGCTGAGGGTGCTCGGATCGAATCCCGACAAGCGCCATAAAATACCTCCGTGTCTAGATCGGATATGAGCACGTGTGTGGATCCGTAGACTGGAAAGTCCGTCTATGAGGTCCCAGATGGTACGAGAGCATGCGTTCCCCCCCCTCCCCCCCAGATGTCGCCACTGGAGGTGCTCGGTCAAAATGGAAATAGCACTTGGCTAAATCGGACTCCGACCCTTGTGGTGCAATTATAAACCGGAGCCTCACTACTCAGCCCTCAGTTTATACCAGTAGTTTCCAATGTTGGTCCGCGCGAGCCTCCGGAGTGGTCCGGCACCACATATAAAAAAGTTGCCAAATAAATGAAGATTTTGATAGCAATGTTCAATGAACTAGATGGGTCGAATATATCCGATGACTATCAGGTGTTGAAATAAAATTTTTTTTAATTTTAACATAATTATTTTATTATTAGAATATGATACGTTAGAATGTACGTTAATCCTGTATCCCTTTTACCTGAGGGATATTCTATATCCCCACACAGCCCGGTAGTTTCTCCCCCCCCCCTCTTCAATTCGGTGGGGGAGTGGTCCACACATGGTTCAATTTCTGACTCAGTGGTCCTCAGATTTCTACGGGGTGGGAACCACTGGCCTATATGGACCTGGTCTGGAATACTTCGGCCAGGGGGCATTAGAAACAACAACAACAACAACAAATAAAGAAATTTGACCCTGGTTTATTTCAGTATCTATAACCAGCATAACAGATGCTACGAAATCACGTAATCAACACCATGGAGTGTCTTCTACATCAACAAATTATGGAAACTCGATCTATGACTAAACTTTTAAAATTCTTAGCGGTTGTGAGCATTTGTTGTCTAGTAAAGGAGTTGGAATTTAATTCAGTAGAAGGTTTTGAACTCATTTAAGATTTTTTTAGACTGATTTGATAATTTATAATGGGTTCGAAGCGAAACTTTTTCCTCTCATTCGTCTCACGCTTTGTAAAAGATAATTTTCAAATCCTTTTCAAATTTCCCGTTGCATTTCTCAATGTACACTTCCGGATCATAAAACAATGTAGCCTTCTTTCTTCATCTGGTTGATAAAGATAGCTGTCAGTGAGACGTGTAATAAATGCGATCTCTTAGCGCTGCAGATAAAGAAATAGGAATGCGTCTATTTTGGGGTAAGCAGAGATATGAAAAATCACGAGACTTCCCACCTCCGTGTCCGCCCGGTATTCTCTCTTCTCTTGCCAAAAGAGGGAAATTATACAAAGAACGAAATTTATCATTACATAAAATAACGTTTTCCGTTGTGGTGTTTTAAAAGAGAGTTATTATGTGGCAGTTTCTTCCTTTAATTTTATTTAGCTAACGTGCTTCTTAAGGCTGCTGGGTACTAACCCTATTGGATTCCTTTACCTCAATATTAACCTATGGAGAAGATGTGTCTGTCTACTACTGATAGCTCCATAAATGCTGGTAACCCAATAGAAGTGGTATTTTCAAATAGGCTGAGCTTTTCTGCACCTTGAAACAGGATTCATTTTATAAATTTCGTCCACCAAACGAATATAGAGTGTTTAAATCACACTATACAAGATTTTTTCCTCGAATAACTTAAATTTCAAAATATTATTGGTATATTTTTTTAAAAAACGAAAAAGTCCCCCAAGGTTTAAAATTTCTTTCTCTATTACAGAGTACATTTTTTAAAAAATTTTTTTTGAATCCAAGTCGGCAATCTTTTGACAAATTTCCTCCATAGGTTAGAATTTAGGTGAGCGAATCCAGTTGGTTTACTACACAGCAGCCTTAAAAGTATTAAAGTACGCTTAGATAAAACAGAGTAATACTACGTTACCCAGCGCCCGCTCTAGCGGTTACGTCGAACCGGACGAAGAGACAAATTGACGCCCCTTAAGAATATATATATATATATATATATATATATATATATATACACTGCTGGCCACTGTAAATGCAACACCCTGAAGGAAACATGCAAATAACATGAAATTTACAACATGCATTAGCGGAGGTGAGATATGCAAATGATTAGAATTTCAGCGCAGACGCACATCACGCGCGCCTGTGGCGCCACTTTAAAGCGCTATTTAAGGCTTGGAGATTTCGACGATTTCAAGTTCGGCAACTGTGTTTTTCTTGTGGTTTTTTCAAAAAAACGATCAATTATGCCTCGTCGAAAACAGCGATCATATTTTGATCAAGTATCCGAGTTCGACAGAGGAAGGATAGTGGCCTACCGAGATTGTGGATTATCTTTCAGGGAAATCGGTAGTCGTGTTGGACGAAACCAAACAACTGTAATGCGGATATGTGATCGTTGGATGCAGGAGGGTACGACGGACCGGCGTGTTTGATCGCATCCACCTCAGCGCACCACTTCACATGATGACCTTTCAAATTGTGCGCATGGCAGTGACGGATCGCTCAGTCACATCACGAACCATAGCACAGCACATGCAGTCTGTAACGCATCATCCAGTGTCTGCGTGTACCATTCGACGCCGTTTACAGCAGAGTGGTCTGTCCGCAAGACGTCCATTGCTTTGTCTACCCTTGACGCAGAACCACAGACGTCTCCGCCGCCAATGGTGCGATGACAGAAGGATGTGGACGGCAGAATGGAATGAAATTGTCTTTACTGACGAGTCACGCTTCTGTCTGCAACACCACGATGGTCGCATTCGAGTCTGGAGACACCGTGAAGAGAGGATGCTGAACAGATGCTGTTATGCACCGCCACACTGGTCCTGCACCGGGTATTATGGTATGGGGCGGTATTGGATATCAGTCCCGCACACCTCTAGTACGCATTGTCGGTACTTTAAACAGCCAGCGCTACATCTCCGAGGTGTTGGAGCCAGTTGTCCTTCCTTACCTTCAGGGCTTGCCCACAGCCATATTTCAACAGAATAATGCGCGACCACACGTGGCCCCAAAATAAATTTTGTTGTGATATCTCTTGTCTTTCTTGGTGTTGCAATTTGGGTGGCCAGCAGTGTATATATATATATATATATATATATATATATATATATAACTTATAAAACTCCAAAACCCTTTCAAAATTCTAAATTCTTTTAAATTTACTTGGGAGTGAATTAATTACGCATTTCAATTTCAAGAACAAAGGAATTGACTTTCAGGCATCTTTTATATAACCCCTGTAAACACCTATACAATCCCTATGGTTTTGTAGTTGCCTGAGCCCAGATTTCAAGGCTTCACCCAATCAATGCAAGAGTTCAGGTGTCACGAGACTATACCTCTATTAGATTATAAATAGAAGTGCTTCGATGTACATGCAGCGATTTTTTGAATTGCCGCTGCCCCAACAAGATGTAACAGCGGAGGCAATAAAATTTGTTCGAGATGTAACGCGTATTCCTTGTGTTCGGGGCTGACGAGTCCAGAATAAGAACTTGACGAGCTTTCGAGTACCCCAGAGCGACAGCGAGCCCCCACCGGCCACACGACTGTGTTTATGCGGAACTGAAGTACGAAATAGACTTTCGGGACGCCTCACACGGCAGGCTATCACTCCTCCTACCACGCAGCTTCCGCCTATGCTGATGTCACACACACACATATATATATATATATATATATACATATATATATATATATATATATATATATATATATATATATATATATATATATATATATATATATATATACACTCAAGAGCCAAAACATTATGACCACCTGTCAATAACGAGTTGGCCCACCTTTGGCGCGCAACACAGCTTCAACCCGCCTTGGCATAGATGCCACAAGTCCTTGGTAGATGGCCGGAGACAGATTGTACCAGATGTTTAAGCAACGGTTACGCAAATCCGAGATATTGCGAATTCGTGGTCTTTGAACTCTGAGCTGCCGTCCCATGACATCCCAAATGTGTTCTATCGGATTGAGATCCGGTGAGTTAGGCGGCCAGGACATTAACTGGAATTCAGCATCATGTTCCTGGAACCCCTCCAACACAATTTTAGCCTTGTGACACTGGGCGTTGTCCTTTTGGAACATTCCATTTCCAGCTGGAAAAACAGAGGCCATGTAAGGGTGCAACTGGTCCGCAATGATGTTCAGATATCCTGTAGCATTCATGGTCTGCTCTACCACAACCACGGGTCCCAGAGACGCCCAAGAGAACGTCCCCCAAAGCATAATACCGCTACCACCGGCCTGTGTATGACCTACTGTACATTGAGGGAGCAACAGTTCGCCTGGAAGACGGCGTATCCTGACACGGCCATCGGCGTGATGAATGACAAACCATGATTCATCTGACCAGGCAACTCTCTCCCACTGATCCATAGACCAGTCGCGATGTTCCCGGGCCCAGCGCAGGCGCAGTTGGCGATGACACTTGGTCAGCAAAGGCACACGAGTGGGACGTTTGCTGCGTAGCCCCATATCCATCAGTGTCCGCTGAACAGTGTGCTGCGATACTATTCTACTTGGCCCTGCATTGTATTGGGCTGTCAGCTGAGCCACTGTCTGGCTCCGGTTTTGCTTCACCATGCGAGACAGTCTCCGACGACCTTTTTCTTTGATAGCGTGTGGACGTCCAACACCATGTCGTCTACTGCTGGTTTCACCGTCATTCATCCACTTTGCATAAATACTAACAACTGTAGGTCGCGAACAACCCACGAGTCGTGCAGTTTCGGAAATACTTGTTCCGAGCCTTCGAGCCATTACAATCTGCCCTCTATCAAAGTCGCTTAGATAAGCAGCCTTTCCCATCACACACAGAAGTAAGTGAAAGAATGATTCTTCAGACTCTCCAGCAGCAGTTAAAAACCACTTCCACCTGATCACGTGCCTTCCACGTCATCCAGGCGAATTAATTGCAAAATGTAGGGGTGGTCATAATGTTTTGGCTCTTGAGTGTATATATATATATATATATATATACACTCTAACACAAAAAAATACATGCACCCAGAAGAAATCGAACTACTATCACGAAACTTGGCAGGAATGTAGACTGGTAAGAGATATGCAACTGATTAAAATTTCGACGCCAATGAGACAAGGGTAGGCACGCTATGCGCATATGAGATGCACAGCTGGGAGAGTTTAAAAGCAGGATTACTATTGCCATATGATTATTCAAAAAAATCTGTCGACTTGGATGGACAGTATTGTGACTAGAAATGCCTCTCAGACGTAACCGGCGACAGTACGAACAATTTTCGTACTTTGAGAGGGGGTTGTATAGTAGGCCTCAGAGAAGCAGGTTGGTCGAACAGGCGTATCGGCAACCACCTCAGTCGGAGCGATATGGTAGTTGCTCGGTGTTGGCAACAATGGATCACGGAAGGGACAGTCTACCATCACGGAGGGTCAGGGTGTCCCAGGAACACAAATGCGTGTGAGGATCGCGCAATCATGAGAGCTGCCACGTCCGCACCAACAACGTCGCTAGAATTGGTTCGACGACATTTACCACCTTCAATACATCCGGTGGTATCAAGGGAAACCATTCGGAGACGACTGGCGGACGCAGGTATAAGGAGCCGACGTCCATTAAGTCGCCTACCACTGACCCCACATCATAGACAGTGTCGATTGGAATTTTGCCGACCTCGGGCAAGCTAGAGTGTGACCCACTGGAGGCGTGTGATCTTCAGCGATGAATCCCGAATCAGTCTCAATGCTGATGACCAGCGCATACGGGTGTGGAGGCGGCCAGGCCACCGGTCCGATCCGGCATTTGTTGTCGAGAGGCATACGATTACACAAGGTGTGACAGTGTGGAGAGCGATTTGTTGTGACACACTATCACCTCTAGTCGTCCTTCAACGCACTTTGACGGCACGCAATTACGTGGACTAGATTTTAAAGCCAGTTGTACTGCCTATGCTATCAAGTCGCCCAGGCGCCATTTATCAGAAAGACAACGCTCGTCCGCATACTGCGCGACTCTCCCAACAATGTCTTCATGGATATGACGTACTCCCATGGCCTCCCAGGTCACTAGACCTCTCGCCAATAGAGCACGTCTGGGACGTGCTTGGAAGGCAACTGCAGCCGTTCCGGAATACTGGTGAATTTACTGCCCAGTTGCGAAGATTATGGCATGATCTTCCGCAGGAGGTCATAGGTGACCTCACTGATTCGATGCCATGCCATGTTTCGGCTTGTATAGCTGCCAGAGGTTGATTTACTACTTACTGATTTGTAACCTTTTTCACGCTATATTTTCTTAATAAAACGGTCTGTGCTTCTGAATTTGTAATCATTTGCTATCTCCTCAAACACTACACACATGTTAAGTTTCGTGATAGTAACTCGTTCCCTTCTGGGTGCATATATTTTTTGTGACAGTGTGTGTATATATATATATATATATATATATATATATATATATATTAAATAAAGGTACATATTTTTTATTTTCAGTAAAAATCAAATAATTTTATTTAAAATTTAATAAATGCATATATTTAGAAAGGAACATATAACATAAAATAACATAACATTGATAATCAAGCAGTACAAAACAGTAGAAATTAATTAAGAAATATCTGTACCTAGCCACAAATTGCTAACCATATAATTTTTTACATTTTTAAATGCTATTAAAAATTATTATTGCACAAACAATCAAAATGCCATTATTTTGAAGATAAAACAAGGTAACATAAACTACACTAAAATCACAAAAAAACTTTTTTTCTTACTTTCAGTTCTGCAAACTTTTTTATTGCATCTTTTAAATTTACTTGATCAGCAATTTCATGCTCAATTGCCAAAATGGCCAAACGATTTGCGTAGACGATTTTGCGTAGTAGTCGAACGTAAAAAGTTTTTAATTAATTTTAATTTAGGGAAACTCCTTTCGCCACTTGCCACAGTTATTGGTATCGTTAGCAATACTCTTAAAGCAATAGTAAGGTTTGTGGCAAAATTTAACTTTATAATTAAGCTCAGTGCATTGCTTAGGCTTTCTTTTTTTTACCCAAAAGCGCAGATACTGCTGAAATTTCCTCTGCTAATTCTACCCCATTTATGCCAACAGAATACTTGCAAGAATAATGCTATTGTGTAATGAAACCGCTCTTTTTTTAATTAGAGGTAATAAACAAGTCTATGCTTGTTGAAACACAAGTTAAAGTAGTGCTCAGCTCGCGTGCTAATGCTATTCTGCTCAGAGAAGTATATGCATGTTCAAGCAAATTTAAGCAGCGTCCTTTACAAATTCTGCTCTAATTTTTCAATAATACAATAAATATTTTTAGCTTTTATACATAAACAATATAAATACGTTAAGCATTGTAAATTTTTAGCGAACGAAAAAATCGATATGTGAAATTTTCTACTAAATGGGCACTTAACAGATCAAAATTTTTCTCACACTTACAGCCAAAATGGCACCCTTAAATTTTGGCGCCCTGGACAAATGTTCGGGTTGCTCGTCCCTAGAGCGGGCACTGCATTCATCTTTCAGAGACCTGTTAAAGCAGCATCTGGTTTTCGACTGACTTCAAAAACTTTTTTTCTTAAAAATGAGATTGATTTCTGGAGTTCATTATGGTCTGTTAAAGAACAGTATACGACATTTTAGGCCGTTGACTTTTCATTTGTACGAAACAATTTAAGGAATTACTTGGAATTAAATATCAAGGTATTTCCTTATTAAGACGGCCTTGGAATAATTTAAAACGACTTTTGACGAAAGAAAAAAAAGGAAAACTTTATGACAGCCACAGTTTCAAAAGTACGAACGTTGACAAAATTCGACTTATACATAGATTACTTTATTTCACAATATGGTAAATGCAAAGAAGTGGTTACCGCTTGGCGGGTTTTGGCGAAGTTTTTAAAATGAGACACACCAAAAGAAGACGGTAACGACGACGTGGAGGACACCAAAATTACGTGTCTATACAGCCGGTTTTAGGCGATTTAAATAATATCAATATTTCATAGTAACTCCTAAATGATATTACTTCCTCATAATGAAAACTAAGAACAGGATATTGTATTGCAAACAATAAAACGAAAACAAGGCCTAATAACTTATCTCCCACGATAAAAGGACCATCCACTTCTTTACAAGATCCTAATTGAAGAATTGTAATAATTCCTATTTGATGAACCTTGTTGGAGAATTGCCTAATTGTTTACAAAAGCCTAATTTTAGTGTAATTTTGGCGAATTTTGAAGATTTCCCCATGCCACCAAAGGGATACCCAGTTATTTACATTTACTAGGGAGTATTTTGTAATAATTGTAAACGTCACAAAAGTCAAGATGGCATCATTTTCCTACATGATATCGAAGAAGAAAAGGTACTTTTCCGTTAGCAGAGCGCCACGCAAATTGTGCGCCAGCGCGCCAAGTAATCCAACTTTGATCGGACCACGCCAAACATCATGACTCGTTATTTTCAGTTTTTTTTCGAACGAAGTTCTTTTATGCTTCTTGTGAACTGGCAGAAATCGTCACGTAACGAAATCGTGTTATGTCCCCTCCATAAGAGCTTTTTCTCAAGGATTCCGTGGCTGAATGGTTATCGCATCGGACGCGAGCTATCGCTCAGCGGATCTATCGCTGAGCGAGAGGTCCCAAGTTCAAATCGCCGCACAAGCTCTGTGGGCAATTTCTAATTTAATTTCTTTGTTGTGTTAATTCTTTTTATTTTATGTTTTGTGGGAAAATATTGACTTTTTCATCTTCAGATTGCGATAACTCGCCAAAATATGATCGTAGAATTTTGACCTTTTTACAATCTGAGACTACAGACATTTCTCTTTCGAACTAGACCTCATTTGTTTAAAAATATTTTAAAACAGACTAATATTTTTATCAAAAAATGAAACACAGTTTTTCAGCATTGCTTCACCTATCTGCCAAAAGATGGCAGCACATGTAAAATTGTTTTGCTTGTTCACTATTTTATATTTAATTTTTAATAAATGACTATTTTTCCTAAAATATAAAAGGAAATTTATTGATTTTAATCCTTACTTTACATTTTTGCTTTGAAAAAATCATAAAAAATTAAAATAAAATATACAAATTAGAGAGAGAGTTAGTTGGTTGGTTGGTTGAATATAAGAGGGCTGCGCTTTTTTGCGTGACAAAAATACACTAATATAGTCAATAGAAATTTACGTATAAAATCACGTTTAGAGTTGAAAAAATAACGTAAGGAAGACGTAAACAGACTAATATTTTCATCAAAAAATGAAACACAGTTGTTCAGGATTGCTTCACCTATCTGCCAAAAGATGGCAGCACTTGTAAAATTGTTTTGTTTGTTTGTTTAAAAATTATATATTTTTTTTAGAATTAATAGCTTAAAGATTAAATTGGTAAATTACTTTCTAGATTTTAAGAATTTTTGTAATAATTTGTTTATACATTTATAGCTTTAATAAACTAATAGAACTTTTATTATTTATTCTCTTCATTGTAAAAAGAGAGCGATGCATGCTGGGTAATTTTGAATGCGGTTTGATTTTTAGTTGTTCTATGCTTAGAGGGGAATTTTCTCTTAAAAATGCTGTTGCTATTTATTCTATGTTATCTATTCATTCATTTTTTGAGAAATTCCAAATATTTATTTAAAAATCGGAACACACAGGTTAACTGCTAAAATCACATTATTGCATTTTATTCTAAAACGTATTTATAGCAAATAAGAAATGGATTTCCTAATATTCAACCACACCATTTTTGGTAAGTAAATTCTGCTTATTATAGAAAAATAATTTCCCATGGCATCGCAGTTATATTATTATAAATTCCATTAACAAAATAAATTTGTTTTAACTAATAGAAAAGTTTTGAGTGTTGTTCTTTTCTCTATTCTTTATATCAGTTATCTATTTTTCTCTATTCTTAAATATTATTCTTTTTATCTTATTTTTCTCTATTAAATATTCATAATGATCGTACAGCAGTTTTTAAAGAAATATCGTCCCCTATGTGGATATAATATCGATGCTCCTCGAGTTTTTATCTTACAAAAAAAATAGTTGCATCATCTGGAAGCTGAAAGCTTTCTTATTCATAAAAACCTCATTTCAAATCTACCTCAATTTTTCGATTTTTAATTGAATTTTAAAGCTGATAATTCAACAGTGTTGAAACGCCCATCGCATTAAGGGTGACAGCAGTAAATGGATGGAAGCTGTTACATTGCCCGAGAATCACCCCTATGTATCTCGCTATTATCCATAACAGTGGAGCAAGCCTAGGGGCGAAGTCCCTAGTTTAAATAAAAGAAAGTAGAGAAGCTATTAAGTATACAAATAATATTGACTTTGCATATGTTAATTGATAAAAGTTAAAATTAACACATTTTTGACGAGCTAACCCCTAGTGCATCTTATTATAGTTACCATAAGCCAATAATTACCATGATACAATATAATGATAAAATTTAAAAAGAATTTTTTCTTATTTGGAATTTTTTATATATAATTTATTTTGGAATTTTTATATAAAATTTATAATTCACTATTTTATATTTAATTTTTAATAAATGACTATTTTTCCTAAAATATAAAATGAAATTTATTGATTTTAATCCTTACTTTCCATTGTTGCTTTAAAAAAATCATAAAAAATAAAAATAAAATATACAAATTAGAGAGAGAGAGAGAGAGAGAGAGAGTTAGTTAGTTGGTTGGTTGAATAAAAGAGGGCTGCACTTTTTTGCGTGACAAAAATATACTAATACAATCAATAGAAATCTACATATAAAATCACGTTAGAGTTGAAAAAATAACGTAAGAAACTTCGTTCCTGACGGGGGTCCCCCGACCGCACAATTTTTTTTATTTTTAAACACGTAGCTCCACCCCTCACCCCCACCCCACCCCGCGTAAATTCAGATGCATTTCACAATTGGCTATACCCCGGAATTGTACACTCCGAAGTGGGTTATTGGCAAATGTGGCAAAGGAATCTATTCAATCAAAGCCAATGTTTACTGCGCTTTGTTTTAGTGATTATATCACCAGCTGATGCATAGCGCAGCCAGCGGTAGACGGATTCACGTAAGAAAACAGAATTTTTCGTAGCGCAGCGGAGCCAACTCAGGCTACGAGGTTTATACAGCCAGCGGTTAGTTTGTTTTACTACTGACAGCGTTTGTATTTGTGCTGGCTCTTTAGGCCAGCAAAGAGTTTCTAGGAGAATAAAAAGCTGCAAGCCATTTCAAGATTCTTTTATCCATTGTGAAGCGTTGTGAAGGGGAATAAGAATTAAGAAAAGGGTCAGCTATAAAAATTGTATACGCAGAGGAAGGGTAGATTGAGGCGGCTGTAGTGGTCAGCATAAGAAAAGGCCTTTTACATAAGTTTAAAAGATTGTTAGAAAAGGGAAGCGTACGCAATAAAAGTATATTTATGGTAAAGAGGGGAAAACGTTGGAGAATAGCGCGGTGTCCTTTGACTCAGTAACCGATGAATTAGCCCCATAAGAAAGGCGAACACCTCCAAGCGAACACCTCCTTCACTAAAAACTTCATTTTCGATGAAAATATATCATCCTGCGATTTTTTTGAGGATACGCTACGCTGTTCCTTGGCGACAGACGCCTTGGAAAATTTACGAAAAACACAGGAGTTTGCACTCCCGTTGCAAAAAGACATGCATCTCCTCCAGATCCAGAACAATAAATTAACCTCCACTATGCTCGCCACATCCGCTGTTAGAGTACAGCTGGTATTCACCAACTTCAAAATTGCTGTACAGCAGTCTACAGTCTGTCCTAAATTTGACACTTCTGAGGTTGAAGCTACGGGGTGTTACAATTGCGCTCTGTTTGCCCGTATAAAATTTAAGGCGCATAGTACCTGTGAGCCGGGTGTGGTGACTGTACATTTCCAGGGACTCTCGGTGTACACCCGTGCCATCCGTGTACAGATTGAGCCAATGTACTATACAATCAAACCGTTAAGCTCTCAACAGTGTTTGAAAGACAAACTGTGCCTGCGATCTGAAACATTAATTCAATGTCAGCAGGTGAATGCATGTTTTCAAGAGCCGTCAATTGAACTTCAACAATTGAACTTAAATTACACTAGTTCTTCTAGCTCTTCGACGAGTAGTTCAATGTTCGACTGGTTCCCAATACCAGCATTAAATACTTCGTTGTTGTTTTTGAAAATTGTCGGATCATCTTTATTTATAATTTGTATGGTGATCACAGTCTTTTAGACAATTATCACTTGTTGTTGTAGATCTAGATAAATGTACTTCGTTTTCAGGGTGCTTTATTTAGATATTTTATTACTTTAGATCAGTATCTTATCTAATTTTTTTTTCTCCTTTGCTTTATTGTGCATTATGTATTTTTTTTAATCCTTTATATCATTATTTTAGCTAATTTTTTTTTCCTTTGCTTTAAAATGTGTTATTATTGCGCAATGTGTACATTATTCTTATGTTTTCTTTAATTTATTTTATAAGCTCAAGTTTTTTTATTACTATTATGATTATTCGTTGTACACAAATGATTATTGCTTTTAAGTATTCACTTATGTTTCGAATCTTGTGTGCTATACTCTTCCTGCATATTCTCTCATGTTAGTGCTAATTTATATTTAAACTTCTTTTCCCTCGCAACTGGGAAAATGTTTTTCTATTTTTATCTATATCTCTATAACTTAGTATTTTGTGTGTTATATTTAATTTTGATGTTTATTATTAATATTTGGGTCCCCATCCATTCAGTCACTCGATCGAAAAATAGGAACTTAGAATTTTTTTTTCTTTTTTTTATTTATTTTTTTTCTTTTTCTGGGATTTTGTGTGCATTGCTAGACCTTTCAGTCTACCAAACTAAAAGGATATTCGTTTGGAATTTTGAGGCTGTTTACTCCTAAAACTTGCTTTCAAATAAAATGCAGGTGGGGTACACCTTGCCTTCAGATAAAATGTAGGTGGGGTTCGTATAGGCAAAATAGAAGGTTTGTGTAAGAAGGCATAAAAGCACAGCTAAGAGTTTGTATGAATGTTAAGAATTTTAGCAAGTAATATTTTAGGAAGGTGAATTCATGTATAGCCTAAAATCGTACAAGGGCAGTTTAATAAGAATAAGTATAGAAACGAAAGAGAGAATAACAATTTTACAATGAAGAAAAGGGTAATAAAATATATAGCTATGGAAAGACGGAGTCAGGAAAATATGTATTAAAGAATCAGGAATTGTGCGGTTAAAGTGAAAGAGTGTTTGGGAAGAAAGTTACGAAGAAAAGGTCATTGTGGAGTCAAAAGTTAGTAAGCGTTAGAAAGGGCGGAAGTTTTCAAAGGAGTATTGTAGCAAAATCTTTTAGGGTAGAAAAGGGGAACATGCTTTGTTGCCTTTGCCGGCATTTGCGTGGGGCCCGCTACTTTAATCGAATAAAGAAAATCCAATGAGAATGATACATTTAATAATGGAAATAATTCTAGACCATTTGGCGATCAAGGTTTGAAAAAGGGCGGTCTGATATTAGACTCAGAAGGAGGGAAAAATTATTTTATTGGAAAATAGAAATGTGGTATAGAAAAGAGAAGGTTATAAAAAGTTATGCGACAGAGAGAAGAGATATTCTGAGACTCAGTTTGAGAGACATTTGCTAGTTTTTCTTGAGAGAGTTACGATGAAGGACCGACGATCATCAGCCCAGCTGAAATGGGGTAAGTTCGCTTATGACTAACCGTTGAGTGACATATTATTTATTTATTTTTCCTTTTAAGAGGATAGGGACTCAAAGTGTTTTATTATTCATTGTTGGTAAAATTGTTTAATGTATATCTATAAAGTATATCAAATATGTTTGTGTAAATTTTAGTGAAAGCTTATATACAAATAAATTTCAAATTATTCAACCTTAATTCTCTCTCGTCATTTAAAATATTAGTTGTGTCTTTTTCCTACTGAGTAGTAACTTTTGCGTGCTGGGTAAACCTGGGTAAATCTATTGCGGATAAGAAGACTTAATAATAATCATAATAAATTCGTTTAAAATAAATCTCCTAAAGTCAATAAACGGCGAAGAGAGCCGAAAACCACCCAGCATTTGAACATCCGATACGCCCCTACGATAGTTGGCTTTTCCACAGCACGGAAAGAAAAACCATGAAGGGAAAATTAACAGTGCTTGAAATTCCCATTCTATCTCAGAAATGCTCCAAGCCTTAGGAGAAAATATATGTCTTAGCGAACTTTTGGCGAGAATGTGGGAACGTATGATTCAGTTTTACAATTTCCCCTTCTTACATTTATGATTAGCGACGACTTGGTGACATTTACATTTGGCGCCAAGTGGAGTCCTGCTAACGGAAAGTACCGAAGAAAATATAATAAAATAGTAATTACAAAGAATTAAGTGGATCCAATTAAAGATCGAAACCCTAAATCGTCGCTTGAGTATTCGTCGGCTATTCTTGAAAACAAAATGCAAGACGAAATAGCGAAAAGTACAAAAAAATTTAGCAAAATTAAACTGTAGGTTGACTAATGTACATGAACACAAAACATTTATATATACACTGAAGAGCTAAAAAAACTGGTACAGGCGTGCGTATGCAAATAACGGCGGTATGCAACCAATCAGCGTAACTCGATGTGGTCAACAGTGCCTAAATAAGACAACAGGTGTCTGGCGAAGCAGTGGATAGTTTCCTCCAGCTACAATAGCAAGTGAGGGCGCCGTAGTCTAGTTGGCAAGAGCCGCGGGCCAGTGGTCTGAACGTCCCTGGTTCGATGGTCGTCGCTGCGAATCTACCGCCGTGTTCACTAATGGTGGCCGGGGCACGTAAAATAGGGCGTGGCTATAATGTCCTCCAAGTTCTCAAATTTACTTCTGGAGATGTGGGGTCAAGTGTTCCGATCTCGTCACTTGACTCGGTTAAAAAATTTCAGGCCAAGTCGGATTCTGACCCTTTTGGTTGTAATTCAAAACAGGAGCCGCACCTACATCACCCATAGCCTTCGGGACTTGATCTGACGTTACTGTCGGTCAAGGGGCATAAGCAACAACAACAACACAATGGAAGGTTATCACAATTTATGTGACTTTGAACGTGGCATTATAGTCGGCGCCCAATAGATGGGTCATAGCAACTCCGAGGTAGTGATGCAATTGGGATTTTCGAGCACGAACATTTCACGAGTGAACCGTGAATATCAGGTATCCGGTAAAACATCAAATCTCCGACAGCGTTGCGGCCGGAAAAAGACCTTGAATGAACGGGACCGTCGACGAATGACGAGAATCCTTAAACAAGATAGACGTGCAACACTTCCTCAAATTGCTGCGGATTTCGAATGGAAGGATCAATAATAATAATATCAAAAGAACGTCTTCAAAATGAAGATTTCACAAATAAGGTTTTTCTGAACACCCGGTGAGTTGATTGTTCTAAAAGGAAACATTTATGTCCAAAAATATAGGAGATATTGTCATTGGAATGCAATTTTTAATGGAGTCGTGGCGATACCATTTCATTCAATAGACCCCAGAAAGAATATTGATATAAATAGTTGCCAGCATTTATAAACATTTGTCAATATTCTTTATGTCTCCCTAATTTATGTTCATTTTCTGTTCAATGCCGTTCATTTAGAGTCATTGAACGTTAGATTTCGATTTCAATAGGTGACCCTTTAGCGAAATTTTCGAGAAAGATGGCGAGCTTGACGGCAAACTAAACTGATTTTTTTTTTGTGACCTTCCATCGAACACCTTTCGTGACACCTTTCCATGAAAAAGTGTTAGCGACGGATTACTTCTTCTTCTAGTTGTATGCTCAGATTCCTCTGAGATGGTACGTTTTAGACGTTTTTGAACACTCATTTAGGTACAGAAGATCTGGCTCAAGCTTTAAAATGTTCAATACGAAAGCATGGCAAACGGTCGAAATTTATGAGGTTGAGGAACAGAATTTCAAACTCACAATGTTTTTCTCAACGTAAAATTTATTGACAATATTCACATCTGGTACAGACGAACCCTTAGATGTACGAAATTTTTCAAATGCATGGGAAGATTAAAAATTTTGCGGGCATCGGGGAAAGGGAGCGACTGCAACACATTCCAGTCAATCATGCTCAACCTGGCGTGTCCGTGGGGCGTGTATCGTTCGAAAATGACATCGTTCAAGGGGATGAAGCGCTCCTCCACGGCACCCCAGTCATGACCTTCAAAGGTCACGCCCCAGTTCCCCCTCACAATTTCGAAAATCGGAGACAAGCGTTCCCTCACAGAATTCAAGTTCCTCCGCATCTATTGGTCGAGGTTTGCGAGGGACAGATTGAAGCGCTCCCTTATGGAAGCCATATTCCTTTGCAGACTGGACGGCGCGGCAGCGGATAGCGGCTGGACGGGGTGTTCAGGGGAATCCTGCAGATGGGGCAGCTGTCCCCGTTCTTAAACCACCTCTCCAGGCACACGTTGTGGAAGACGTGTCCGCACAGTGTCGACGAAGTTTCCTGCAGACTCCGGGTGTCCAGGCACACGACGCACAGGATGCTTTCCTCCGGGGCGGAGGGATTCTGTAAATCGTTTTGGAAGTTCTGGAAGTCGTCTGAAACTCTGGAAGTCGAGGGCTTCGTCTTCTCGGCCTCCGCTTGGGGCCCTCGGTTATTGACGCGCGGACGTTTTCGTCGAGTAATCCCTTTTTTGTTCTCGGCCTTCGCTTGGGGCTCTCGGTTATTGACGCCCTGACTGTTTTGTCGGGTTTTCCTTTTTTCCTCTCTGCAGTGGCCGGAACCGCTTTTCTTTTTCCCATTTTTAGAATGGATCGAATCTGCATCAACAAATAGGAAAAAAACAATTGCTATGGTGTATTATTTAATAATGAATGGACCTATGGCGTACGACTGATCGCAAAACACAGAAAACAGATTTTGAATCTAGATACATTTGTTGAGAAAGTTACAGTCATGTAGCACCACTGTGCTTAAATGATTATAGACGGCGTTATTATCGTTTTTTTGTGGCGCTGTTTGATTGAGATAATCGCACACCCTCTTTGCCTCGATACTTTGTAGTTCAGATTTCGATTCGAGAAAAAAGGTCCTTGTTCGAACGAGCTCTACGCTCAAACTCCAAATTAGGTTTATTAAAGGGCAGCATCTTACAGCATCTAATTCAGGACTGATCGAAGGGGCGTGTACCAGAATTGAAAGGGAATTCGGACGAACATTGTTGTGGTTGGCTTGCCGTCATCACACCCATTAACTAATATTGAAAGGAGTGTTTGAGGAGTGTTGTGGCATACCATTAAGTGGTCCTGGCATCCAGATTTTTTGGAAGTTCCAAAGTCTGAGGGCTTCACTTAATAAGAAGTCATACATGACAATGCTGGATGAAGAAAGGCTGTCTAGAAGAAGAACTAGTGAAAATGGTTAACTACATCCAAAATGTCCTAAAAGACGGAAGTTATCCAAGAGAAGACTACAAAGAGTTATTACAACTCTCACTAATGTACCTAGGAGGTTAGTCTAAAAACGACTTCAGTTTCGGGATCCCAGGGCCTCAACATCAAGTAAGGTGGATGGCTAAGGCAATATATGCACTTAAAATTGTACTTTTCTCTAAACAGTTGAATATTCCTCAACGAGAATTGAAAGGTATGAAACTGGTTGCACATTTTGTCAGCTTCATATATGTTCGCTTTTGGCACGAGGCAATTGTAAGTCGATGGGCTCAAAAGAGTGATTTGGATATACTACAGCTTTTTAGCACTTACCCAGATGCAGACGTCAAAAAAGTGCTCTCACAGTTGCTAAGAGACATCTTTGGTATCAGTCAAAAACAAACGTAGGATTGGTTTTATGGACGAAAGTATTACGCAGGCTGATAAGAAAAATATGACTAAAAATTTAGAAACCAAACCTGTAAAGGAAAAGGAAATAAACGATTAAAGGGTAAAACCCTATTTTTTTAAGGAAAAGACCTGAACCGTTACTAATAAAACAAAGACGTTCTTTGAATTGTTTGGAATCCACGACGTGACAGAATACTACAGTGATTCTCTAAGAAGCCATGCGAACGCTCTTAAGGTGGTCGGTGATACCGCAGAAAGAGGAATTGCTCTGATAAAAAAAAAGATTTAACGAATCGGTTAGGGATGAACAACAAAAACAATTTTTGTTGAGGGTAGTCGAGCATCACAGAAAAGTCGTCACCAAGCGAACAAAATAAGGGATTGCATAATTCAAAATTGATTAATACAGTTGGTTCTCTGTTTAACGACTTTCAAGGGACCATGAAATATCGTCCTTAAGTAGAGATCGTCCTTAAACAGAATTTGTGAAAAAATTGCACTTCCCTTCACACTTTACAGGCTTAGGACTGTCAATATATTTCTTTATATATTGGCATGTTTAAAAATGTTATTTTTATTATCATCATTATTTATTCACAAAAAGTTATTTTAAATTACATTGAAAAAAAAGAGTACAAACAATACAATAAATTACGTTTTAAAAAATTCAAAAAGTGTTGATTGCTTCATTCGCTTTGTTTTCGTTATTCTCTTTTCCAGATTTTCTAAAATGTTAATTGAGTCATCTTCCATTTTCGATGTAATATAGCGTCGGAGAACATCTAGAGCAGAAATTGCATCTGTGTAATACGGTGGCAGTGTCTCGTTTTCCGTGTCTTCAACTTCACCTTCTTCGTCTGACACTGTGTTTTCGTTTACAATATCTTCATAAATTTGTTCTACATTTCTGAAATCTGTTGTTAAAACATATTTATCACAATTGTAGAAATCTTGAATTGAAACATCCTCATCTTCAACAAGACTTCTCCATTCTTCAGGGGTAATGTCATCTTTGTTGATTTCTACATCCGTACTTTGCAGTTCCACTACAAGTTCTTTGTGAATTCCAGCAACGCGAAAGCAGTTTTTTATTGTGGATGAAGAAACTTCTTTCCATGCTGATGTTATCATGTGCATTGCTTCCAAGATTGTAAATTTTCTAATTTTTATACTGTCAGCCGAATTGTTTATTAATTTCCTAATTAAAGACTTTCTGTAGTATGCTTTCACACTGCGAATGATACCCAGGTCTAATGGCTGCAACTTGCTAGTGCAATTAGCTGGTAAGAAATGGATAGTCAAATTTGTAAGTCCAGGGATATTTGGAGTATGTGCAGTGCATCGGTCGATTAAAAGTAAAACTTTTCACTTTTCTCGATGCATTTTTGCATCAAATTTTCTAATCCAGTCAATAAAAATATGTGATGTCATCCACGATTTATTGTTATTGCGGTACTCACAAGGTTTCCTAGTGATATTCTTAAAACACCTTGGTTGCTTTGATTTGCCTAAACTAGTGGTGGAAAGTTCTCAGATCCATCCGAATTAGTGCACAGTAAAACAGTCAATCGTTCCTTATTGTGTTTTCCACCAAAACACTTTTCGCCCATATACGTTAAGGTTTTATTAGGCACCGTATTGTAGAATAGGCCTGTCTCATCTGCAATGAATATGTTCTTCTCATCATATCCATCTAATATCCCCTTCATCACTATTTTCCATTCATCCACTATTTTTTCATCTACGGAGCCACTTTCGCCAGATATGCTTTTAAATACAAGCCGGTATATTTCTTTGAACTTTGTTAGCCAACCAGCCGAAGCCTGAAAATTTTGCATTCCAAACTTTTCTGCCAGAATAATAGCATTTTCTTTAAATATCACTCCGGAAATTGGAATGTTAGATGCTCTTGCTTGATGAAACCATTGCAGGACTGCCTTCTCAAACTCTTCTGATCGGCCACATTGAATTTTCTGCCGTTTGGATTTGGATCCCAAACCAAATTTTTGTGCTGCTTCAAGAATTTTCTCTTTGCTTGCTAAAATGCCTTTGAGAGTAGACTCGGGTAGCTGAAATTGTCTTGCGAATTGGACATTTGTTATTCCAACACTTTCTTCCCAGTTTTCAATAATTTTCACTTTTTCGCGTAGCGTAAGATGCTTTTGCTTTGATGCCATTTTGCTCTGCTCACCTCGTATTCGTACTGAAATGAGCTCCTACACACAACCATGAATTATCTAAACATGAACACGTGCTTCCCAGAAGGAGTGAGAGAGGGGTGCTTTTGGACAGTTCGTAAATCACATGACAACATAGTAGGTACAATAGAGTGATTCCACACCAGCACTAAGAAATTCGATCCACCAGGGAAGAATATTCGATCTTCTGAGAAACAGTAATCCCCTCCCCCTCCCCCGGTTTTTTCCACGCCAACAAGTCTATGATTGCAACAAACATAAAGGAAATTCCGGGTCTGTTATTGAAACCAATCTCCCCCACAGAAAGTAACCCTCCTGTAGATAAAATGTTGAAGAAAAAGTTTATCATGTAAGAAAAATCGTCGTTAAATAGAAACAAAATTGTCTTAAAATATAATTTTTTTACGTCGGAGGGACCGGGACCGGGAAATATCGTCTTTAAATAGAGATCGTCGTTAAGTAGAGCGTCGTTAAACAGAGAACCTACTGTATAACACATGTTTTGCCAATCATAATACATTTAATCTTAGTGTCTAGTTTTAATATTATATTAAGTTCGTGATTTCTAGTTTTCCCAATAAAAGTAATTAACATTGAAAAATCATATTTTTTGCCTACTTTTACAAAACTGATCAAAGTGTGCAACCTCTAAATATCATCCAATCTTCTTGACATTTACATATATACCTTTTAAGTTCCTGAGACTCGGGGCGTAAGCAAAGTCTGCAAAAATTTTGCATTTCATTTTTTGCCTTACAAAATGAAACACCCTAATATATATATATATATATATATATATATGTGTGTGTGTGTGTGTGTGTGTGTGTGTGTGTGTGTGTGTATGTATTTGTGTATGTGTGTGTGTGTGTGTGTGTGTGTGTGTGTGTGTGTGTGTGTGTGTGTGTGTGTGTGTATACAATCAATTTTAAAATTTTAGAAGAAAACTCTTAGTGCATGCCCCATTACTCATATAGTAAAAAGATCCATCGATTCGAAACAAATAAAACTAGACATCCTTTGCCTTGTGCGATAAAAAAAAATGACGCATACTTTATATTTTAAGTTACTCCAGTTTTGTTATGTTATTTCTCCCTATATTGCTCAACTGTCTGTACGCTTAGCTTCATTGCAATGCGTGGCGTTTCACCTAACTGCTTTTTCACGTGATAAGGATTTGGAGAAACTAGCAGCAGTTGCATCAAATTACTTTCCATCGTTAAAAAATAATACTAATAAAAGAAAAGAGAAGAAAAGAAAGAGAGAAAGAATAAATACAGACTCCGCTTTCAGAGAATTTCCTAAACAGAGCGACTCAAGAACTGGTTTGGAATAAGTTCCAAGATAGAACGGGAAAAATTCGGAGAAAAGTGAAAACGAAATGTATTTATTTGAAAACGCCCGCATGAGAAAAATAAATGGCTTTTCGGGAAACTTAGATTGGAATTACTTTTACACTAGCCGTTTTTAAGTTCTTCGAAGGCAGCAAATTTTTCTCTCGTCTTCAGGCTATTATTGTAACCTTCTCGAAAGAGGGCAAAACCATAATCAATGATTGATTTTATTTTTCTATTCGCTAAATGAAAATAGTTTTAAATAACTCCAAATGAAAGGCATGGAATTAAATCACCTCAAAATTGAAAGCCCGTTGGTTTAACAGAAAAGAAACAATATTTTGATGATAATGGATTTAAAACGACCGTTTGCCATGATCGGGACTTAAGGCTCCTGTGTACTAACCCTATTGAATTCGCTCACCTCAATGTTAACCTGTGGAGAAAATGTGTCCAAGGACTGCTGATTTGGATTGAAAGATTTTTTTTAATTGTACTCCGTAATAGAGAAAGAAATTTGACACCTTGGGCATTTATCCTTTTTTATAAAAAATGCGAATAATCTCTCTATTCTAAAAAAAAGTAACTCCCGCTGCCGCTGTCAAAAGCTTGTTACGCTATCTCCTCCGAAACCGCTGGGGGTATGGGGTCGAGAGCGATACCAATGGATGCAGAAAAATGGGGGGACCAGAGTAAGACATATCTCATCTTCGTCGGACTCTAAGTTATTTTTTATTTTATGTTTTGTGGAAAAATATTGACCTTTTTCAACTTCAGATTACGATAACTCGCCAAAAAATGATCGTAGAATTTTGATCTTTTTACAATCTAAGACTACAGACATTTCTCTTTCAAACTAGACCTCATTTGTTTAAAAATATTTTAAAACAGACTAATGTTTTCATCTAAAAAAGAAACACAGTTTTTCAAAAAATATTGACTTTTTCATATTCAGATTACGATAACTAGCCACAAAATGATCGTAGAATTTTGATCTTTTTACAATCTAAGACTACAGACACTTCTCTTTCAAACTAGACCTCATTTGTTTTAAAATATTTTAAAACAAACTAATATTTTCATCAAAAAATAAAACATAGTTTTTCAAGAAATATCGTCCCCTATGTGGATGTAATATCGATGCTCCTCGAGTTTTTATCTTACAAAGAAAATATTTACATCATCTGGAAGCTGAAAGCTTTCTTATTCATATAAACCTCATTCCTAGTCTATATCTTAAAATTTCGATATTTTAATTGAATTTTAAAGCTGATAATTCAGCAGTGATGAAACGCCCTTCGCATTAAGGGTGACAACAGTAAATGGATGGAAGTTACATTGCCGAGAATCACCCCTATGTATCTCGCTATTAGCCATAACAGAGGAGCGAGCCTAGGCACCTCAGCAAATTAATTGTTTGTAATGCTGTACTGTTCGTATATGCAACTTACGATGACCATTCTGCCACTAATTCTCGCATTTTATCAATTTTTCTTTATCTGACACACATCTGGCTAGCTCGATAATCCAACCCGATATCCTCTGCTTTCCGAATAGACATGGTGGCATGCATCTCTGGTCAGGTAGTGATAATCGCTTATTAAACCTTTCAAGATACAAAGACGCAACAGCGAAAAGACGTGACAAAGTAGACACAACAACATGAAACACATTTTCAACATTTTTGTATTGCTGTATTGCTTATCTTGTCTTCCACATGTACAACGCTGTTTTTGTACTATTTGTGACATATTACGATTTTTCCTGTCATGTCATTTTAGGTAATACGAATGGCGGGGTTTCGTTTGAATTCTATTCTTAAATTTGTAAACACCAATTCACTTCAGAAAAGTTAACTATCTGTTCTTAGAATATTACTCATTTGGAGAACCGAAAGTGTTTTGTCTCTCTTGATCTATTTTTGCCCCGCTTGAATGTATCTTTAGAAACAGATACATTATAAGAAAAACTCTATTTTGAAGCCATAACAAAACTTTTTCGTCTTCACAAAGCAATGGCGAAAATATTTAGGCCTTCATATATTTCAAAATGACTTGCAAATATTTCAGACTATCAATTTGTTCGTTTATTTTCTTTCATGCAGTCCTGAAAATAGAGTAGGGTTTCAAGTCCTTATAGAAAATAAATTTCGAAATAAATTTGTTACAATAGTAGTCGGGCTGATTTCCTTCAAAACAACTTACAATAATATTCGAACATTTCAGATGGAAATTTTCAAACTAAGAGGATTTTTGTTGTTATAAGTACCGGTTTTTAGAAAAGGGTCCAAAAAATAGCTGTAGGGTGTAACGTCGTGAATCCCTCTTTCCTGAGAAGCTATCGCCCAAACCAAAGCTTTTCTTTGAGAGGCCTGATTCCAAGAAGTCAAGGGGACCCATTTAATTACCAACGGTCGCCTTGCTTCCTTTTTCCTACGAAAAGTCGCTCACAATACGAAAAGTCTAGTGGCGCTACTCCATGGGGGAGCTGAAAATGACTCCGTCTAGCTGGCGCTTGCCCCCGTGGGGACTGAAAAGGATGGACGTCCGATGACTGTCCGGGTATATCCGCCGAGCGTGGGAAACTGCGGAAAAGCGCGGAAAAATACCATCGCTGGACCAACAGATATATAGGGGCGCCTAACGCAGTCCGAGAGAGCCTCGCAGAGTCCCGGAGAGATACAGTCCCGTGGAGTTTACCGCAGTACCAGAGAAAGCCCAGAGCCTCGGTCAACGTGTTCAACTAAAGTTTTGGGACGGAGCAGTCCAGTTGCTGACCGGTGCGAGTTGTCTCTCGGTTCAAGGCTGAACAAGTCTTCATGAACGGTTTTGAGAGGAAACCTCGAGGTTAAAGACTGAAAGAGTCTTTGTGTATGGTTTTTGTTGTTTTGAGAAATCTCTCAGATGCAGACGAGAATAGTCTCTCTGTTTTGTATATATGTGTAAATATATAGAATTTTAATAAAAGCTGCATAATTCAAATGATTCTGTCTCTCGTATGTTTATTTTAACTACGGGGACGTTACAAGGGTCTGTTCACATAGAATCCGTCAGCGCAGCGTTACTCGCATTGACATTTTAAACCAATCACAGGCATTAACAATTTCATGGATTATCGTTTAGAGGTTTGTAATTGGTTAAATATATTTCTATACAAGTAAGACTCTGACAGATTCTACGTGAGCAAGCCCTAACTCGTTCATGCGCTTCTACAATTTAAAACATGAAATAATTACATGGAGTTCTGTAAATAGTTAGACCTCTCATGAACCGCTGGATTACTCGCTCACTGTTCATAGGTTTTAATCCCAGAGAACTAATTCTCCTATGCTTAACAAAGAAGGTTTTTACTAAAAACATTTTTGGTTGATTTGCTATCCTTCAAGACTATTCGATAATTTTCCTTTCTATTTTCCTGACTTAGAGCCAAAACAGTTATACACATTACCGATAAAGCATCTTTCTACAAATAAAATTACTTTGCAGCAACAAAATATTCCTATTAAATCCTAATTTCAAATTCTGTTTTCTGCTTTTGAAAATAGACCTTAAATAGTAATGCGTTGGCCTAATCAACAAACCACGTAACTCCAAAAAATACAATTTTGGTATTTTCATACTATGACATTGGTTTTAATCGTATTTTTTGGAGTTGCCTGGTTTGTTAATTAGGCTAACGAATGAATGTGTTTAAATACAATTTCATTTTTTTTTTAAGAAAAATAATTCAGCGATAGACGTCTGTAATTAATGCAGTGGCGTAGTGAGGGGGGAAGGGGCAAGGATAGCCTATCATGCCCCAGGAGCCACTCGCAGAAGGGCGCTAAATAGTCTATCTTTTTAACTAATTCTATATATTATATTACTATATGTTTTTCGGGGAATGCCAAAAAGGTATCGTGCCCGGGCGCCAGTTATGAGCGCTACGGCACTGAATTAATGCTCTTTAAAAACTAACCACTAGAAAATTCAAAATTTTAAAAACGACATTCGCTTTATTTTCGCGTCTACCTTCAACAGAATTAACACCTGTGCACTAGATAATCTGCGATCGGAAAATTACTGAGAAAAAAACTCTTCGTAGTTTAACACGGGGATTGAAGATCATCAATATGAACTGGCGCGCTGTCTCAACTCCAGCATCTAACATATTACTTTCAGATATCCGTCAGTGAGCTTTGAAATGAATCATCCTATGTCGTGTAAACTTAATGAAGAATAAACTACAAAGCATAATGTAAAAATACCGATTATCGAAAAGCAGAGTCCAGTTTCAATGAAAAGTGTATCATTCTAGTTCTACTCTAATCATATGTACCGCACATTTACAAACATGGATTTACCAAACAAATGTTGAATTACCAAACAAACCAAGCTCAGAGCACTACAAAGTTATTCAAATAACTATATGTTACACTGTAAATTCTTTGGAGCCGAATATAAATATGCATAATGGAACAACTCGCTGCTTTCTTAAACCATCATATCAGAAAAGGAACACGTAGATTCTTTAATTCCAAAATAAAAGTTAAAAAATGACAATTACTTTCTAACTTATTAAATTGGTTCTTCATCGTGAATTAGGCGTGATGCATCCTAATTAATCGTAACAGGAATAATATTTTTGACATTGTTTCTATGGACAATTCATAATTTTTTTCCGCACTGGGCCAGTCACACCAAATGCTCTCTGGCTTGGTGATAAACGATACTAATTCGTTCGAAACTACACTGCTGGCCACTGTAAATGCAACACCCTGAAGGAAACATGCAAATAAGATGAAATTTACAACATGCATTAGCGGAGGTGAGATATGCAAATGATTAGAATTTCAGCGCAGACGCACATCACGCGCGCCTGTGGCGCCACTTCAAAGCGCTATTTAAGGCTTGGAGATTTCGACGATTTCAAGTTCAGCAATTGTGTTTTTCTTGTGGTTTTTTCAAAAAAACGATCAATTATGCCTCGTCGAAAACAGCGATCATCTTTTTATCAAGTATCCGAGTTCGACAGAGGAAGGATAGTGGCCTACCGAGATTGTGGATTATCTTTCAGGGAAATCGGTAGTCGTGTTGGACGAAACCAAACAACTGTAATGCGGATATGTGATCGTTGGATGCAGGAGGGTACGACGGACCGGCGTGTTCGATCGCATCCACCTCAGTGCACCACTTCACGTGATGACAAGCAAATTGTGCGCATGGCAGTGAGGGATCGCTCAGTCACATCACGAACCATAGCACAGCACATGCAGTCTGTACGCATCATCCAGTGTCTACGCGTACCATTCGACGCCGTTTACAGCAGAGTGGTCTGTCCGCAAGACGTCCATTGCTTTGTCTACCCTTGACGCAGAACCACAGACGTCTCCGCCGCCAATGGTGCGATGACAGAAGGATGTGGACGGCAGAATGGAATGAAATTGTCTTTACTGACGAGTCAAGCTTCTCATCCAAAGTCTCTTTGAATCAATGCCGAGGCGTGTGGCAGCGGTGATCTCCAACAATGGCGGCTACTCTGGCTACTGATTTTGGCAGGAACCACACTTCACAGAAGTCTATAAATTTAATCATTTGATACTTGGTCAACATGTTATCTACAAAATAAATTTTGTTGTGATATCTCTTGTCTTTCTTGGTGTTGCAATTTGGGTGGCCAGCAGTGTAGTTGCAAGTCTAAATTTTTATGGTGGATTTTAAGAAGCAGTGTGATGTCTTGTGAACCATTTTTCACAATTTTGCTATAGGATACGTCATTGAAGAGTTGTTGATTTTGATAGTTCCACTATTGATTTGGATAATAAGTCTCCATTAGATTTTTCAAAATTTATATTTTTACCAAACCAAACGAAAAAAGTGGTAATCATACGTTTGTTAGCGAATGTATCAACAAATTCCAAGATTAAGTTTGTTTGTTTCACACAAATGAAAAGAAAAAAAAAGAAACATAACATAATTGGTAATAAAAGTTGCGAATAAGTACTTCTACAAATTCCATCAAGACGATAGTCAAAAAGACTCTCAGGTGTTCTTTCTCTCAGGTTGCTGCTGCTAGAAGCGGTCACATGCCCTGGTATGTCCATGTCCATGATATTCCTGAGTGGCCTAGAGGTAAATCTGTGACAATGATACGGCTTTTATCTGGCCATGATTGCCTCCGCAAGCACCTCCACAGAATTAACTTGGCTCCCGACCCTCTTTGTCTCCTGTGAGATAACCAGGAAGAAATGGACATGCTTCACCTTGCTTCTTGTCCTGCTCTACCTCCCGTTTCTTTATGGGAGCGCTATTGGATTGCCAGACATAAGTTGATGCATTAACTGTTGTCATTTTTTTTATCTAGTTCTTGTAGTTTTGCCTTTTTGATATCTGTTCTGTAATTCTTGCCATTAGAAATTTAATTTTTTTTTTTTTAAATTCTACAAATACTACTCTTTTCCTCTACTTTACTCGATCAATTTCTATGAAGTTAAAACTGTATTGCTGTTTTAATAAATAAAAATTCTGTTAACCAGTGGCGTACGCGGGGGGGGGGGGGGGTTAACCACCACCCATTGGTTCTGATTACATATATTATTTAATTAGGTTTAAGCTTTGCACTGATTCCTCAAAACTACTCTTTCATAGTAACCCCTCCCCCCTTTGAAAATTTCTGCGTCCGCTGCTGCTCATCCTATAACGGCATACCGCCGATGCAAATAACATTTGCCTGCTTTTCCTGCATGTGATAGAAAATAAGCATAGGAAAGCACTACTTGCGCCATCTGTAGGGATGTTTCTCAACAAGAAATTATAAATATATTCATGTATATAAAAAAAAAACAGTTCCATAACTGACTGACTGACAGATAACGCACAGACTAAACTGCTGGACCTAAAGGGCTGAAATTTTGCAGGGCGATTCTTCTTATAGTGTAGGGGTGCACTGAGAAAGATTGTTGAAAAATTCTTCTTAGATTTTTTTAAATTAAATTTTTAAGATGTTTTAGTAACATTCTTTAAAGTTTGCTTTTAAAATAATAATCTGAGGGTTATGAAATTTATATCACGAGAAAGATCCTAAAAATTCCTTTAAAATGAAATCTTTTTTGAATCTTTACCTCTATTTTCTGATTTTTGCTGATTTTTTAAAGATTAACTTTTAGAATTTAATTTATTAAATGCTGATCACGTGGTTTTTTTCTTTTTGTGATACTTTAAATTAATTTTGCTTCACTTGTATAACAACGAAATAAATTGACAAAAGAAATATTTTTTTTTCTTTCTAATGCGGCATAAGATTGGACATTATCCAAAACAATATTAAAATACAGTAAAAGAAATGTTCTTCAAACTGTACTATATTAACTGTATTATATTCTTTAGTATGTTCCATTAGATTTAATTTGAATATTTTCTTCTACATTATTTTGTATATAAAAATATCCGTTACGATTCTTTTATAAATATTTTTTGGCATTAATTGCATACATTGACTATTGTATTTATTATAAATATATTTTGTTGTTTTTTTAGTATTAATTTCACACATTGGCCGTTGCATTTAATTTTAATGTACTCCGTAACGAAGCGCGGGTATTCAGCTAGTTTCAAATAAAAGTGGTGTAAAATTATAAAATGCTGGTCAAAGATAATGAAATTAAGATTACTAGATAATGTGTCTCTCTTCAAAGCAAAAACGGGAGCATTATGTCTCAAAAACTGACTTTTAATCCCTTTCATTGTTTTGCAAATTATGAAAAAAACATAACAACTAATGATTAGTATGAATCGCATGCCGCTAATCTATGTTCTACAAAGCACATTTCTGTGTAGTTAAAGATTCCATTTATATTTTACACCTACATAATTATTTTTCTAAGTCATGTTTACGATACTTATTACTCGAATTTTACTTTGGTGGGATATGAATGAAATTTATTAAACTTAGACTTTTTTTTATTTCGCAGTACCATATTCCTGATTTTTTTTCCGTGTACCTATAAAATAAAGAAACATAACTCAAAGAAACCAAATGAAACGACATCAAGTATTAAATTTACGTTCACTTACTTATTCATCCTTGATATATATATATATATATATATATATATATATATATATATATATATATATATATATATATATATATATATATATATATATATATATATATATATATATACATATATATATATATATATATATATATATATATATATATATATATATACATATATATATATATATATATATGACAAGAATGTACGTCTCTAATTGTTCTTAATTAATCTAATTAATCTCTAATTAGACAATATATATATATATATATATATATATATATATATATATATATATATATATATATAAACTCTTAAACTCACGGCGCAACAGTCCGATGTGGACCAGGGCCGGCGGTACCCATCTCCGCTTTCGTAACCGTCGGTTTGGGGTGCCATACAGCATATGTCTCAGTCAGGTGGTCAACCTGACGTGGGACCCCTAGAGTTTAGTTCCCAAGCATGCTTGGTCCTCATTTTATCGACCCACTGAAGGGATGAAAGGCTGAGTCGACCTTGCCCAGTCACAGGGTTGAACCCTGGACCTGTGGGATGGCAGCTTATATATATATACAGTAACCACCGCTTATAGTGATCAGTGGTTATAAGAATCACTATCGCGGAAACAAAAACAAATGTATTATTTCCATGTTAAAATTTTCGCTTTAAAGAATCAATCCACCGGTTTTAAGAATCAGTTTACACTCTTCGCTTTCCTTTCATTTTTCCAAAAAAGCCACTTAAACCCTCAAAAGGCACGAAGTTCTTTTTTTTTAAAAAAAGATTGATAAGATGGGATGGAATATAGTCATAAAATGCTTTGTTATGCCTTTCTTTGTTAGACATAACATAATAGTTTCCCTTTAAACGCTTTAACACAACACTGTCATATTACCTTGACCCGGGGGCATCTTTACTCGTCCGGGTTCGATTCCACTTTTCTCCACTGACAAACAAAAATGGGGACTCTTTTTTCCCATCTCCCACATCCTGGTTGCGGCTTCCTGGACCCTGAAACACATAAATCTTCGGCGAAGTGTCCACTATCACTTAGGCAAATGTGACATTAGTAGATTCAGCACGTTATCAAACCGTGAAACGTAAGCTCGAATGTGAATCTTCGTCTGAGACTATTAGTATTGAAAGAGGTATAAACAGCCTCCTGAAAACTTCATTACGTCAAACTACCATAGAAAACTTTTTCTTTCTCCCTTTCTGTAGTTGAAATGTTAAAACTGTTAAGAAGATATGTTGTAACAAATATTGGATTTTTTCTTCTCTTACTATAATCATGTGTATCTACTTATAGGTCTAAAAATTAAGTTGTATTTTTAAAATTATAAAAAATAATTTTAATAAAAGATAATTAACGTAAATTGAAGAATATTTTATGGTAAATTATCTAATATATGTACATAGGTGTGTGCGTGCCTGTCCAAAAACCTAAATTTCGGCTATAAGAATCAACCGCTTATAAGAATAAAAAACAGTAATAACAAACGTGATTCTTATAAGCGGTAATCACTGTATATATATATATATATATATATATATATATATATATGACAAAGATGTACGTCTCTAATTATTCTTAATTAATCTAATTAATATCTAATTAGACTATATATATATATATATATATATATATATATATATATATATATATATATATATATATATATATATATATATATATATATACAGGTGGTTATCAAAATAATAGAAACACTCAGAAACATCATGAAAACTTTTATTAATACGGGGAAGGATCACCTTTTTCATGTAATACCACCTGATTCACCATGGAATGGGATTATACAAGTCATGAATAGTGGTTAAGAATATATTATACCATTCTTCAGGGAAAAATCATGAAAGTTCCTGTACAGATGCTGTGGTGGATATCGATACCTTTATCTATCCGCTTATGCAGATCACAGTGGTTGGATGATTTATAGTCGAGGGGATTGTACAAGGCAAGATAAGATATTTGACTTCTTTTTCATGCTCTTCAAACCAATACTTTATAAATTTAACTGTATGTATAGGGGATTATCATACCGGAGAACGCCGTCTCCTGCAAGAAACAGTGTTTGCACTGTAGGATGGACTAGTGAGCTAAATTTTTGACATAGTTCAGTCCTTCTCATTCAATCTCTCTTTTAGGATTACAATAGGACCTGAAGAAAACCATGAGATGCCCTCTCAAACCCTGGTAGATCTACCTCCATGATTGACAGTTGAGATGAGACAGCCAGAATCTTACGCTTGTGTAGGTTATAGAGAATCTCTGCTCACTTCTACCCAGACTTGGGTGTATATAATTTGAAGTGGCACTCTATTTGAATTTGAAGCAAACACAGTTTATACATGAAACAATGTTTATTGATTTCGTTGCACATATAATTGGCTTTTACAGCAATAAGCATGCGTACTACTTGTACGGAATGTATAAACACAGCTTTCAAGAACAATATATTTTTATACTCACGAACAGTAAGTCAAACCAGCAGTACTGCCACGTAAACTTCTGGCCCGCTAAGCACTAGCGCAGAATAACACCTTTTCAACCTTAACAACCTCTCCTTTTTTTATTAATGACGCTGCGTGGTATTTATACTAAGCGCGTATGCCGAAATTAGCATATCTAAAGCAGCTTCTTTAATTCACTCAAAAGTTCGATTCTTGTGAATCGAATCTTGTGTATACCTTACACTGTGTTCTCCAGACGCACGTCCTGTTGCAAGGAATAATGTGAACAATGATTCATCGGACCAAATGCCATTTTTCGACATATTACTCGACTAGGATTTGCGCTCCTGGCACCACTGTGGACGATATTTTGTTTTTGCATCTATTACAAGTGGCTTGGGAATAACTTCTCTTCCGCAAATGCTTTTTTTGTGAGGTTTCCTTCCACCTCTAATCGTTGATACCAGAACACGCAGATGCCGGTTGAGCTCTTCGGTCATTTTGGTTGCAGTTGCTGTCTTTCTTCGTGTCACAACCCGCTTCAATACCTCGTCCGTCTCCTTCACTCAGCTCTCCCTTTCCTCCACTATTCTGTTTGGCAAAGGATGTTTTTCCGTGCACTCTGTATGCTATCATGACTTTCGATACCATAGCTCGAAAAACACCCATTAGCCTGAGGGTTGCAGTAACAGATACTCCAATTTAAACGCGCTCCAACAATTTGCCCCTTTTCAAAAGATCTGCAAAGTTTGAAATTTTACGCTGTTCCCCCCAAAAGCACGATGCCCTTAGCTTCATTACTGCTACCTGACAGTAGAATAATACATACGCTATATTATATAAAAAAATACCGGTGGCCAGACTTGTTTTTTAAGGAATACGAAGCACATTCATAAACATAATGTAAAGCAGTACACATAAGTTTAACTTAAGTGTAGAAATGCACAAAAATTTCACGATAATTCAGTGTACAAGCATAAAAATATTTCCTAAAAGTTGACTATTCAACGAAAGCACAAAATAATACTTAATTCTGTTCAAAATGTATTTATAAGTAATACTAGCTGAAAACCCGTACTTCGCTACGGAGTATCCTTAAATACAACGGTCAATGTATGCAATTAAATGCCAAAATAAATTTTAATTTATTTTTAATTTATTTTTATTATAAATATATTTATAATAAATACAACGATCAATGTATGCAATTGATATAAAAAAACGAAAAAATATATTTATAGAAAAATCATAACGGATATTTTTATAGACAAAATAATGTAGAAGAAAATATTCAAATTAAATCTAATTGAAGATATTAAAGAATATAGTACAGTTTGAGAAACACATCTTTTACTGTATTTCAATAATTTTTTGGATATTTTCTAATTGTCTGCCGCATTAACAAAACAAAAAAAACAACAAAAAAAAAAAAAAAAAAAATATATATATATATATATATATATATATATATATATATATATATATATATATATATATATTGTCTATTACATTATTATGCATGTGACGATAAATTAATTTAAAGAAAAAGAAATCACGTGATCAGCATTTAATTAATTAAATTCTTAAAATTAATCTTTAAAAATTCACCAAAAATCAGAAAAGGGAGGTAAAGATTCGAAAAAGATTTCATTTTAAAGAAATTTTTATGATCTTTCTCGTGATATAAATTTTATAACCCTCAAATTATTATTTTAAATGCAAACTTAAAAAAAGTTACTAAAACAGCTTAAAAATTTAATTTTAAAAAAATCTAAGAAGAATTTTTCAAAAATCTTTCTTAGTGCACCCCTACACTAAGAAGAATCGCCATGCAAAATTTCAGCCCTTTTTGGTCCAGCGGTTTGGTCTGTGCGTTGTATGTCAGTCAGTCAGTTACGGAACTGTTTTATATATAGAGATAAATGCAAAATTAAGGGGGTAAATTAAAAATTGTGTCGCAAGGAGCGTGTAAAAAGATATAAAAATTTCAATTTTCAAATTATAAAATTTTTTTAAAATATTTATAAAATATTATAAGGTGTTTTATAGTTATACTTCAATGAATATATGTGCAAAATTTCATATTTCTGAGGTAAAAATTTTAGAGGCCAAATATTGCACAGCAAAATTGGTTGAAGTACCATCCATTTGGGAAACTGTTACAAAATACTTTGTTTCAGATTTTTTACTGAATGTTTTCAAATAGATTTAAGGTTCATAAGAATACGTAGTCATATAAATATACATTTGTCTTTTGAAAATATATTTTCCTAAAACAAGAAAGGTTTTTGTAAATGAAAAAAAAGTGAAGGATTAACGAGCAAAAGTCCTTCGGTAAATGAATAAAAGGCATAAATGGTTATTGATCAAACACATTTTTATCAAAATGTTACATTTTTGCTTAACATTTCAGCACTCACTTTTCTAAATGAAGCAGGTGTCCTACAGCATCAACATATGACATTAGTGTTATATTGCTCGAACGAAGTTTCTCGTTAACCCTTCTATATTTTGTTTCCGTGGCGGCTCTTTCTTTCAGTTTTGAGGAAAAAGTTTTTTGTTGGATTTCTTTAATAGCCGGTTCGTGTGTATGAAATCCGGGAAATTACTCTTAAAAATATCTCTGTGTAAAACTATACGGGATTTACAGTTTAAACCTGATGAGCACATCCAGTAGCTCAAATTTTCTTTTTTCTTTCTATGCGGAAAAGAAAATTCTGGTACTGCACTAAATTTCCGCCATGTTTTGATTTAATGAAAGAAATGTCGCTCATTTTATCTCAAAATCAAAGAAATTCGACTCAAAACGGGAAAAAAAGGGGGAAGGAAATTTGGTGTCGGCGAAACGGCGGGGACACCGTTCAAGTAAGGACAGAAGAACTGGAGATAGAAATTTTGGATCTGCAGAAGGAGTCCTAAAATCCATTGTATCAAATGAGAATTTCTGGAATATAGTTGACAGAAACAAATTTCCATTCTTGAAAAGAGCAGCATATAATATAAAATCGTTTTTCGGTTCCACATACTTGTGTGAATCGTTGTTTTCGACAATGAATATCATAAAATCAAAGTACAGATCCCGACTTACAGATAAACACTAGGGTGGAGCAAAAAAAGGCAAATTTTTAATTTTTTTATTTTTTTCTTTATTCCTGTATTATTATTTGTTGGTGCAATAATAGAACATCACGTATGCCAAAAATCAGTTGTTTACGACTTCATCTTCAGGTGGCGCACGACATGAGAGGGTAGAAAAAAACTCATTTTTAGTACTTCATTCTAACCTCAATTGCGCGTCATATTTTAAAATTTTTGTACCAAATTTATTATTGTAGGTTTGTGTACTGTCCTATACTTCATTTTTAATAAAAAATTACCAACAGTCCTGGCTAGATTACTTGCATTAAGGTTTACACTTTAAGCCAATTTTACATAGTGTTAGACGGATGCTGCACTTCTGGACTGGCGCTATCTTACCACACATCGGAGAAGATATTAGTTCTATCAACTCACCACAGTTTTCCCCAGTCTTAGAATGCTCTTCTGAATGATCTGAAACTAACCCAGATAAATTTTCCGTATGAAAACCCTGCTAGCGACCAAAAAGCAGCAAGAAGAAACGATCCAAATGAGACATAAACTACAAAATCTAGCAACATCTTGTGATCGAACTGGGATTTCTGATCGCTCAGCAGTAATCGTAGTAAACGCTGCAATGCAGGATTTAAATATTATCAGTAGTGAAAACTCATCAAAAGTAATAGATCGACATAAACTACGTCGCGAGCGTCGAAAAGTACGCCAAAACCTGCAACGGTTAAGTAGCCAACAACCTATATCTTCGCTTTATTTTGACAGCCGTAAAGATAAAACTTTAGTCCTGGCTAAGACAGAAAATAGATCACATCGGAAGACTGAAAAACATATTTATTTGATTTCTGAGCCAGATTCTAAGTACATGGGACATTTTTCACTTGATCCGGGTAATGCAATTACGATTCAAAAAAGTATTCTGTAGTTGAATTGCTAGGAAAAAGTTTCGAATTTCATATATCGTTGATGGCAATTGGATGTGTAGGTACTGCTTTAAATACAGGATAGAAAAACGGTGTCATTGTACTATTGGAATATCTTAATCGACCAGTACAGTGGTTTGTGCGCCTACTACATGCTAATGAATTATCAGTCCGTCATCTTTTCATCAGCCTCGATGGTACCACGACAGGTCCAAATAGTGTTTCAGGAAATATTGGAAAAAGGCTTGAAAAGTGCCAAGACTATAAATGGTGACCTTTGAAGCTGTAAGTTCAGAATTTCCGGATGTTAATGCTGAATTATTAAGCACCAATCATAACTATTTATATGAAATGTGCTCAGCTATTTCTTGTGGCACAATCACGCCTAGCTTAGCTATCAGGGATCCAGGAAAGCTAGTACATTCCCGACGGCTGACTAGTGCAAACAGGATTCTTCGTTTATATGCAGGAACAACGAAACCAACTGTCAACCCTGTAAGAACTTGTCAATTTTATTATGAAAGTATACGCACCAACTTGGTTTGATATCAAGACTAAACCATCTTGTAAGTATGGGCCTATCCGCGTTTTTAATATGGTTAGGAGATCTTCGTATATGCAAAACGAGCTGAAGAGCGTTATATTAAAAACTATTCAACGAAATTCATTCTTTGCACACCCAGAAAATTTGTTGCTAGCTATGTTACAAGACGAAGAGTTACATATAACACAACTAGCTCTTCGAAGAATATTAAAAGCAAGACAACAAACCAAAGGCAAGTACGCGAGTTTCAACTTCCTTAACTTCAGATCGGAGCTTCACATTTTTATGATTTGATAAATTGGTGGAAAGAAAATGTTACCGAACCTCCAATGACGATAAAATACAGTGATACAGAAATAAAGACTATGATTTCTTCAGGAGACAATTTCCTGTATTTTGAGAAGTTTCCTAGTCACGCACAGACAGTAGAACGGTGTGTAAATCTAGTAACTGAGGCTGCATTATCTGTTTGTGGTTCAGAGGCAAGAGACTGTTATATAAGAACCAAGATAAAAGCTAGGCAAGATTTGCCACCTTTTGAGACAAAATCTCAATATTTTCACGAAAAAGAAAGTCCAAAAAACTTCTGAAAAGGACACTTAAACATTATTAAGAAGGAGTCTATTGCTTAAATGCTTTTTAATATAATATGTTTAATTAGCGTAAGAAATAAAATTAAATAAAAATATATAATTGAGTTTTATTACCACGTTTTTGAATGTCGCCTTTTTTTACTACTTTGCAAAAATTCGATTCTAGTGCGCCACCTGAAGATATTATCAAAACAGGTTGAAATTTTGCACTTTTGCATTTTGGGCCATGGATCAATGATTGATGATACAGGAAAGAAAAAATAATAAAAAAGTTTTTTTGATCCACCCTAATGAACACCTTGACGATTGCTTACGAGAAAGAATATTATCATACTCTCCTAATTACGAAGCAATGGTCAATGAAATGAAATGCCAAAAATCACACTGACTTTGAGATTTATATTTTTATAAAGAATTTTAATACTTTGTAGATTCTGTAAGCATTATTTAGTAATTATTTATTTTACACAAGAATATTAACAATAATTTTTTATGTTAAATTATATTTTTGGAATTAAATGTTTTTTGTACATTATGTGTATGTATTATTGGCTATGTCCAACTATAAATTCCCCTTGAAAAAATAAATGGTGCCCCCCCCCGTCCGACCGGTATTTTAGAATGTGTTCTTAGGTTCACAATTAAAATTTGTTTGAAGCACATTCTAGAATATAAGGTTGGGGACCCCTGATATATGGTATTGGATATATGTTCTTGGATGTACACAAATTTTTTAACCTGCATTTAAATATTTGATTATCCATAATAAGAAGAGAATTACTCATGTGCCATCAAAGTGATTGGAGAAATTAGTTTTCTGGAGGTTGTGGGTAAATTCAAAGACATGACATGTTACTTGAGTGCAAGGTTCTCCTTATCCAGGGATCGTTGTGAGATAAGTTACATCACGCCTGAAGAAAAGCGCAAATAATTAATTTAAAAATAATTAGGGGCCTTAGGCATCATTCACATCGCTTTCAAAGCGTAAGGTTGCGTTTCTCCTTTGGCGCCGAAATTGTTGGCATGGCCTGAGATTGGCTTAATATATCAAGTGGTCTTTGCGCCATCCATCAGCATTCTAAAGGCCTGTTCACATTGCATCCGGAGCGTTGTGTTATGTTACTATGTTGTCCCCCGAGATTGTTGACATGACCTGTGAGTGGTTTCTCATATCACGTTGTCAATGGATTTAGCTCTGTGATTGGTAAAAGATTTTAATGCTGACACTACGCTGACCTATAGGGTCTGTTCACATAGGAGTCCGGTAGCGGAAGCGTGAAAGGAAAGATAGTGCTGAGACGGAAATAAACCAATCATAGGCGTTAAAAATTTCGTTGCTAATCGTTTGAAGGTTTGTCATTGGTTAAATATATTTCAATACATTAACGCTTCCGCTACTGGACTAATATGTGAACAAGCCCTTAGGCTCTGTTCACATTGCAGTTCGTTAGAGTAAGTGTAAATCGATTAAATGTATTTCAATAAAAGTATTGAAATATATTTAATCGATGACAAATTTCCAAACGATTAGCAGCGAAATTGTTAGACCGCAAGGTCGTTGAACCGCACTAGGGTTGTCAACCATAGGCTTGGCGCTCGCCGTGTAGGCGCTGTTTTTAGTAGTCAGCGTCTGTCTGTCGAGTTAGATAGTTGGTCGGGACCTGAGCTCTTGAAAGACTCGGTTGCTCCCATATTCTAAAATTTCTACTATGTTCTAATAGGTTTTTTAATAAAACCCTTATTGTTATTGTTACATTCTACTATGTTCATTTCGAAGATACAGCCCGCTTCCACATCGATTATAGAAAGTTTATCATAGACAGTTTCCTACTAGTTTGCACGACTACACATATACATTAGTGGTCCGTGGAGCCGGAGGGCTTATCAGCAATCTACGGATTTAGTTTTGTTCAACGTCTCAAAAATGTCTATGGAAATTATAGTGTTATACAGCACCCCGACGAGGCCTCAAAGGACAAATAACAAAATTTGCTACTTTTCTCAAAAATGAGGCAACAACATCGGACTTAATCACCATTGACTCAAAAATGGACAGTTTGAAGAAAATAGAAAATAAACTCGAAAATTTGAAATTGGATTATTACAAGGTTTTGAAGGACAGTGAGCTCAACGAGCACGAAGAAGCATTTTCGGAACTCGAGGATGAAATAGAAGAAATCAAGGTAGACTTCTTAAATATTTCTAAAAGATATAGTTCAAGTATTGCCAGTGCATGTACCGATAGTAAACAAATGAATGTTAGATATCCCGAAATTCCATTACCTGAGTTTTCTGGAAATTATGAACAGTGGTCTCTGTTCAAATCACAATTTGAATCTCTAATTGTTTCGACCAGCAAAGTGACTCACAGAAACTGCATTACTTACAAGCGTCGTTAAAGGGCGAAGCAAAACAGTTGCAAACTGTTGACGATACTTTTGAGTCTTTGTTTCGGGCATTAGAAGAAAGTTATAGTAACAAGAGATTGATAGCAGATACACATATTACTTCAATTTTAGCTTTAAATCAGATAAATTGCGAATCCGCTAAGGAACTCAGAATGCTTATAGATAATCTTCTAAAGCACTTAAGAGCATTAAAACTCATGAAATTAGAAACTAATCAACTTTCGGTTTTGATGCTCATTAATATCACTCTACAGAAGTTAGATCGTGAAACTCGTAAGCAGTACGAACTGACCTTAAAATCTACAGATTTACAGGACTGGGACGAATTCATTAGTTTTTTACAAAATTGAAGTCAGATCTTAGAAAATATTCAGCGAAACAATAATTCGCTGCAATTTAAAATGAAACCTAAACATGCGTATCAACGTGATCAAAATATTGTCAAATCTAGAAATTTATTAGTTAAGTCATCTGCTAACAATTCTGCATCTTGTATTTTGTGTAAAAGCACAAATGTGAACTGTTTTTAAAATTATCCCATGAAGAAAGATACGACATGATGCGCAAAAATAAATTGTGTCTGAACTGTTTAGGTCACCATAAAGTAGCAGTATGCCAATCGAAATTCTCTTGTTTCCACTGCCAATCGAGACATCATTCGTTGCTCCATAAAACCAGTGTCACTACATCGTCGCCAGATTGCAACCCTACAAGCGTGACTCATAGTTCGAGCGCCGCGAATTCGAAAGTAGGGGGAGGAGTGACATCTGAGATAACATCCTGCTTTGCTACTGACCGAAAGAAAATTATTCTTGCAACTGCGGTTGTTTACATTTTAGACAGAAGTGGTACTTTTCGAAGGGGGAAAGCAGTTCTGGATTCTGGAAGTATGTGTTCCTGCATGACTTCTGACTTCGCAAATTTACTGGATTTGCGGAAAGATAGAATAAACATTCCAATTTCTGGTTTGTCAGGATGCCCGATTACAGTGAAAAAGAAAACTAACACGATTATTTCAAATGAAGATAAATCATTTTCTGCACCTATTGACTTTTTAATCATTCCCAAGATTACAGATGTGATGCCAGCGCAAAGTTTAGACTTGACAGAAATAAAAATTCCATCCAATATCACTGTTGCGATTGGTTGTTGGTGCGGTGCTTAGCGTTAAAAAGGAAACTGAGATAAATTACGAAAAGTTATATTTACAAAAAATATTTACAATTTAAGTATTGAGTTTGCGTTAACATAGTAAAAGGTTAAGGTGACAAAATAAGACGCTCCGTATGGAGCGGTGCGAAGTTGCGTCTAGAGACAAAGGAGTCTTCTAGTGAAGTGTTCGAAGGGTACTCAAGTTCAATGACCCGAGCTGGAGATAAGAGTCTGCGAGCGCCTCCTGCTGGAAGCACAGAGGGGTGTGGGTGGAACAATCACTTTAGCGAATCCAAGCTTTTTTGAACCTGAAAGGGTTGACTTACTAATTGGGGCAGAAATATTTTTGATCTTCTAAAGACTGGTAAAATTCACACCGCCCAATCCTTAGTTTTGCAAGAAACCGTATTTGGTTACGTTCTTAGTGGAGCTCTTCAAGGAGCATCAGAAACACAGTTTTGTGGCCTTCTATCTCAGGTAGATAACTTGGAAGGTATAATGAAGCAATTTTGGGAAATAGAAACGTTACCAGACATACCTAGTCTAAAAAATAAAGAAGAGATAGACTGTGAAGAACATTTCTTGAAAACGTATTGCAGAGATGGAAATGGGAAGTATATAGTTAACCTTCCAGTGAAAGAAAATACAGAACTGGGAGATTCTGTGAAATCAGCTACACAAAGATTAAATAGTTTGTGAAATAGGTTAGATAAAAATCCAGAAATGTGAAACCTCTACTGTAACTTTATGAAGGAATATGAAAAGTTGGGGCACATTAAAGAGGTAAAGGAGACCGATAAAGAAGATTCAAGATATGTTATGCCTCACCATGGTGTTTATAGAGCTGATAGCAGCACCACTAAATTACGTGTTGTGTTCGATGCATCTGGCCCATCCACTACTGGATTGTCTCTAAATAATTGCTTGCTAAATGGAGGCATTGTGCAAGAAAACATTTTCTCCATCCTCTTACGATTTCGAAAACACAAATTTGCCCTTACGGCAGATATAAAGAAAATGTATAGACAAATTTGGGTCAACCCTGAACAGTGTAACCTCCAACGTATTCTTTGGAAAAAGAGTGCTACAGATCAAGCTAAATTGTTTGAATTCCTCACAGTTACCTACGGAACAAAATGTGCTCCCTATTTGGCTACAAGAGTTTTGAAACAACTGGCTATCGATGAACAAGCCAATTATCCACTAGCGTCTGCTGCAACTTTAACCGATTTTTATGTCGATGACATCTTGTCAGGAGCCGAAGATGTTACCATTGCTATTGAATTGCAGCAGCAATTAATTTCGATGCTAAAATCTGGAGGTATGGACTTGCACAAATGGTGCTCAAATGAAAAACAATTACTGGAAAAGGTCCTTTTTGTGATCAAGAATATCATTTCGAAGAATCCGAAAAGGATACAGTCAAAACGCTCGGTTTGAGGTGGAATCCTAAGAAAGACAACTTTAATTTTATTGTTTCGTGTGTTGTCAGCGTACCTACTAAGCGCTCCGTCTTAGCAGAAATTGCAAGATTGTTCGACCCATTGGGTCTCTTAGGACCAGTAATTGTGCAAGCAAAAATATTTTTGCAACATTTGTGGCTCTTAAAAATTGAATGGGATCAAGAACTTCCATTTAATGAGAAAAAGAAATGGGAAATTTATCGAAGGGCATTACCAAGCCTCAAAGAAGTTCAAGTTAGCCGCTATGTCTTGACCGATTCTGTTAAATAAATAGAACTTCATGGGTTCTCGGATGCATCGAAAGATGCATATGGAGCGGCAATATACGTTCGTTGCATAACTGATGCAAATGATGTAAATGTCAACCTTCTTTACAGCATATCTAGAGTTGCACCAATTAAAGAATTAACTATTCCGCGGCTGGAACTCTGCGCAGCTGAATTGCTTTCCAAACTAGTTTCAAAAGTATTAGCATCTCTAAAATTGAATATTAGCAAAGTTTACTTGTATACAGATTAAACTACAGTACTGGCTTGGATTAAATCCTCTCCAAATTTACTGAAGGTATTCGTCTCTAACAGTTTCTCGAATTCAAGAGTTGACCAGGAAGTTTCATTGGCAACATGTGTAGACGGCTGAGAATCCCGCAGACTTGGTCTCCTGTGGAGTGAATCCAGACCAAATTATGGATCAAAATTTGTGGAGGAAAGGCCCTACATTTCTGGCATCCTATAACTTACCCTGTATCGATGAAGGCTCTTGCATTCCATAAATGAATCTGCCTGAGAGGAAAAAGGGTCTCAAGAACTCAGAATCTAATTATGAATCTAACGTAACACTCTCTGTGAAAAGTGCCTTTAATCCTTTAGATGATTTGATTAACATTAGCAATAATTATACTAAAATTGTACGTATCTTAAGTTATATTTTCAGATTCGTTCATAATTTTAGATGTCCTCAAAAAAGACAAACGGGCCCCTAAATTCCAGCTGAGGTAAGTAGTGCAGAAAATGTACTTCTTCGGTGGGTACAAGAAGAGTTTAATGCAGAATTTGTCGATTTAGAAAAGATTGGTCAAGTAGCAGGTAATAGTAAATTAAAAACCTTGAATCCCTTTCTAGATGAAAATAAGATAATAAGAGTCGGGGGACGATTAAACAATTCAGATTTAGCTTATTCTCAAAAACATCCAATTGTGCTTCCAAAGAAATAAACTTGTTAGACTAATTTTCGAAGATTATCATAAAAGGTATCTCCATGTTGGTCCGCAATCCTTATTGAACTGTGTAAGACAAAAATTCTGGCCTATTAATGGTAAAGATTTAGCTCAAAAGATTGTTCATGAATGCATAATTTGCTGCAGAGCCAACCCAGTTGTAGGTGAACAATTAATGGGGGGGGTCTTCCTAAAGAACGAGTTATTCCTAGTTCGCTATTCAATCATACAGGAGTAGATTTTTAAGGACCTTTTTTTATAAAATACAAAGGACAGAGAAAAGGCGACTTGCAAAAAGTGTATGTAGCAATTTTTGTTTGCTTTACAACCCGTGCTGTACACTTAGAAATAGTTTCAGATTTGACATTAGGAGGTTTTGTTGCTACATTAAAGAGATTCTGGTCCAGACGTGGAAAATGTGCCACTTTGTTTACCGACAATGCTAAAAGCTTCATAGGAGCTAAAGCAGAATTAAAGCGTTTATATAATCTTGTAAAATATCCCGATTAAATTTTAGCAAAATATTTGTCTTCTGAAAACGTAAATTGAAAATTTATTTCTCCCAGAGCTCCCAATTTTGCCGGACTTTGGGAGGCTGGAGTTAAGTCATTTAAATTTCACATAAAAAGAGCCATGGGGAATTTAAGATATACGTACGAAGAATTTCTCACAATAGTGACTCAAATAGAAGGAATTCTTAATTCACGACCTATCAACCCTTTACTGTCTGACGCGAATGACATAGAGGCATTAACGCCTGGTCATTTTTTAATAGGGAGACCTATTACAACAATTGTAGAGCCTGAAATCATTCATTTGCCCCATCATAGATTATATAGGTGGCGAAGGACAACCAAGGTAATCCAATACGTTTGGAAAAGATGGAAGAGGGATTATTTAAACCACCTACAACAGAGATTTAAATGGCAATTTTCCATACCTAACATCGAGAAAAATCAAATAGTTTTAGTAAAGGAAGACAATTTGCCCCAATGCAAATGGTTACTAGGTCGGATTGAAGAAGTCATTTCTGGTCCAGATGGAAAAGTAAGAATTGCCTTAATAAAAACAGAGACTGGAATTCTAAAAAGGGCTTTGTCTAAATTATGTGTTTTACCTGCAAATATATAACTTTGTATTTGTTAAGCTCATGTTTCTTTAGTAATGTTGAGGTGTTATATAATGTTGTGAACTACTATTATTGCTTGTATATCTGTAACAGTATATTTATTTGTAAATTGCATAGTATAATTGATTACTGTAATTCATGTACTTTGTTGAAATATTGTCACATTTCAACGCCGGGCGGGATGTTAGACCGCAAGATCGTTGAACCGCACTAGGATTTTCAAGCATAGGCTTGGCGCTCGCCGTGTAGGCGCTGTTTTTAGTAGTCAGCTTCTGTCTGCCGTGTTAGATAGTTGGTCGGGACCTGGGCTCTTGAAAGACTCGGTTGCTTCCATATTCTAAAATTTCTACTATGTTCGAATAGGTTTTTTAATAAAACCCTTATTGTTATTGTTACATTCTACTATGTTCATTCCGAAGATGCAGTCCGCTTCCACATCGATTATAAAAAGTTTCTCATAGACAGTTTCCTACTAGTTTGCACAACCACACATATACATTGTTAAAGCCTATGATTGGTTTATTTCCGTATCAGCGCCATTTTTTCTTTTACGTTTACGCTAACGGACTGCAATGTGAACAGGCCTTAACTCGCATTGAAATATATATAAAACCAATTAAAAACCTCTAAACGTGTTGACTAATAAAAGAAACCAAATAAATAAATAAAATAAAACGAGCCGTGCCCACACTACTGTCGTTGAGCTATGCCCGAAACGCAGTACGCGCAAATAGGTGCCACTTCACTCATCATAGCAGGATTTTACAAACTCCTTAAGGCTCTAACTCCCGTTACTCCTGTTCACTAATTATTGGAAGAACTGTTTTCATAGAAAAAAAATCTTTACATAAGTCCTTTATATGAATAGTTTTGAGATAACAAAATATTACTTTCAGATAGATAAATAAATGATAGCGATATTTCATGTCTGTGAATGAAACTAAACGGATAAAAGTTGTATTTCCGCGTTCAAAGAATAAAGCATCCAGGTATAATTCTTTATAAATGAATGAATAATTAATTTTAAAAATTTTAAATACCTTCATTTTACAGTATTATGTCTGTACTTATTCAGCTTATTAGTGAGCAGTTTATGCCGCGTCTAACGGTAGACGACTGTTTCAAGTTTAGGAAATTATTCGTAGAAGAAGAAACGCCTTCTTTCACCTTCACTTCGAGTAACAGAACGATCTCGACTAACTCCTTGGTCTTGTTCTTTTCCAGAGAAAATACTAGCACTTCTATTACTTCCCGCTGTTCATGCGTTTTCGTTATTTGTTTACAGTCTGAAGAATTACTTTGATTTGCCTGAAACTGTATATTCAATTTAGCCATGAAAATAGAGGAAGTAAGAAGTACAACTAAAGCTCAAAGAATCGCTGCTCACAGTCATGTGAAAGGTTTAGGACTTGATGAAAATGGAATGGCCATTAAAGTTGCAGCCGGCCTGGTCGGTCAGACTGCGGCACGTGAGGTCAGTATTAAATTTAGTTAACATCCTTTATTTTGGCTAACTTAAATTAAAATAACTGTAATTCAACTTTTCAGATGTATGGAATTGCAATTTTTATGTACAATTTATTTTCATAGGAAAAATTAAATTGTTCTGACAAATTTATCTGTCACATGAATAGTTTGAGATTGATGTTCTATAAAGCCAAACCATGAAAACATTTGTAAAGAAATTTAATATTTTTTTTTTTATAATTAGTTTAGCTTGTCTATTTTATCACAACCTATCTGGCGATTCTTTACTATAAATGCCAGTCTTAATGATATCTATACTGTGAGGCATGAAATGCTTGTAGGGTGAGTGGGGTAAATGAGAATGCAAAATCATGTAGTTCCACTTTGAATATAAATAAGCTTTTAACAAGTTGTATTTTTATGAAAATTTGCATACATACTTTTCGTTATGTTCTACATTCATAGTTTTATTTTTTATTAAATCTATTCACAACTTTTTTCTGCCCTAAAAAAAGTATTTGTGTTTTATGTTATCCCTTGCCCCAAGTACAGGGGCAAGTGAGAACACAGGTCCCAATAAATCAAAGTTGCTTACAGCAAAATAAATATGGCAAGGGAAAGAATAGATATTTCATGCTGAACAAGAGGCACCTTTTTTGGTTTGTTTTTTAACATTTTTTCATTGTGGAGGTATTTGTTGCTCTAGTTAGCAGTGTCAGTAATGTACAAATATTAACAAAATAAGTATAAGGTCTCTCGGTACTCAAAGGGTTAAGCCACGATATTATAACTCTAGTAATATTAACAAGTGATATTGAAGGGGTTTTTGCATAATTAAAATTTGTTTGAATTTGACAATCCTTTGAATTTATGGGTTCTGTATTGCTTTTATTGGTATTTGTATATAAAATGAGATGAATCAAATTTTAGGGAATTACTAAATAAATTCCATATTTATAATTTAATAGTGTTTTTCTTCTATGACACAGATTAAGCCATTGGATAAGAATAAGTTTTTTAAAAAATGTCTTTAAAAGCTCATAATTTTAGGGGCTTAGGAGAAGATTAGGCACTATGCAACATATCTAAGTTTAAACATGTTTCAATGTGAAGTATAGAAAGTATCAAAAAAAGTGATATAACCATATTATAGCATTGAATACAGCTCATTTCATGAAAGTAAATTGTCATATTTCGTTTTCTGTTTCAAACAACCTGCTTTACTCCCCCTTCATAAGCATTCAGATAATATACTTATCAATTTTAACTTATTTTCAGGCTGCTGGTGTAATAGTAGATTTGATAAGAACCAAAAGAATGGCAGGTCGAGCATTGCTTGTTGTAGGACCTCCAGGTACTGGAAAGGTAAGCTATTCTTTGTTGTCTAACTTGTTGAAATGAGAGCTCATGTTATACGCAGGTGTATTATTACTGTATTTTATTTTAAATTCCTTTAATGTAGTTTATTCAAAAACTGAAGGGTCATTCCATGTTAAATCAACACAATTTTTAGTAAAAATTGGAATGACCCCCCCTCCCCCTCCAGGCATTTTGCAGGGTAGGCTGTGCCCAGTAACTCCAATCTCATTTGAGTTGTAGGATATGTTGCCAGGGGTTGTGACTATTTCCTCTCCAAATTAACCAGACTGATTTAGGCCTTGAATGATTCCTAGATAGTTGTGGTAATCATATTCAAAATTCTCCATTTTTGCTTTTCTCATTTCTAGCTTTGTGTTTTTATACACCCAATGCAAATTGTGCATCATTGGTGTCTTTGCTTTCTGTAATTTCTCAGCCTCTGAACCATCCCTTTTTTTTAGCCCTTAATTCTAGATTTTCCCATTCCAAATTTTATGTTCTTTATTACCTTTTTGGCTTCTGAAAATAAGTTTTACACTGTTTCAAATTGCAAGTTTAGCTGCTCTGAAATGTTTGAAGCAGAGCAACATCCTTTGAATTTATAGATATAATATGTTGAACATACCTATTCAGTCTTTTCAATTGAACTTCTAACAGTGCCTCATCTAAGGTGCTAAAATTAAAAAGCTAACCTCCTATTATTTGCAATTTTGAAGTAATTTTAATGATATAGAATTGTTAACATCTTGTGTGATGTTAACAGATTGTTGATTAAATACTTTCAAAAGTATATCAACATTCTGTTATTTTGATATACTTTGTAAAGCTTTCTCTTGACCTTAAGTTAAATTAACTCTGCCTTTTAAACTTAGTGAAGTGTTTTAAAAAATGCAAGTCACTTTTAAAAATTTGTTAATGGATGTCAAAAAGTTCAGTAAAAGAAGTGATTGTTAATTTTATTAATACAAAAGAGCCAATTTGTTCAGTTTCTGAAAATTCAATAAGGGATGACGGGATTTCATGTTTCTTCTTTTGCAGAGTTTCTGTTGAGTTTTTGTTAGTTTCTTATCTTCCCAAAATTTAGATAATTTAATATTTACATCTTATAATTTTAGAGATAAAACTAACATTTTTTTTAAAACTACTTTTAAAAAGAGGTGGAAGCAAAAACTAAATGCAGGTTTAATTCTTTATTATTCCTTCTTTCTATCTCTTTCTTACAAAAACCATTTTATAATCCGTAGAACTGTAAAATAAAATAATTATTATTTAAAGGGTAACATTGATTCATGTAACAAAAAGAACACATGGAAACAATATCTGACTGTAGTTCTTTGGAAGAAATTTCATTGTGAAGTGAAAGAGTCAGTAATCTTATATTTCCGAGGCCATATAACCATAATGGATGTTTTTAGAAAGTAAAGATGGAAACAAATCGCATATCCTTTTGAAAAGCATGTCTGTTTAGTCTTGTAATGCAAAAGTAAAGGCCACAGTGAGGGCTGGTGCATTTAGTTCTTTTTTGCTTACATGTTTAAGTAAATTCTTTTGTTTATATTTTGTTACTGAAAGTTTTGAAATATACATATTTTTATATCATTTTAGAATGACTGATTTTTAAAAAAATTTCAGTTAGTATTTTCCATCTGATATTTTATGATGTAATCCTTACTTTATTAGACTGCTATTGCTTTAGCAATAGCTCAAGAACTGGGTAATAAAGTTCCATTCTGCCCCATGGTTGGCAGTGAAGTTTATTCTTCTGAAATAAAGAAAACTGAAGTATTAATGGAAAATTTTCGACGTGCCATTGGTAAGTTTATTCACATTTTTATTTTATCACATATTTTAACACATTTGTATTCACATATTTGTATGTTTTTTCAATTTCTTTGCAGAATTTTTTTATTTGTTTATATGTATTCATATAATCCTTCAGTCTGCCTACCCTCTAGACCAGAGCTCTGCAACCTTTTATCTTCCACGGCACAAGAACGTTTTTTTTTTTCGATAATTCCGCAGCAGACCACAAGAAAAAGCTTGCAAATATATAAATTACAATAAATACGTATACGTTTTTATTAGTAAAAAAACATAACAAAATTGTGAAGTATCAAAATAATTATAATCATTTAAGTTTTATATAAATCATTTTGAACTATACACCAACACAAGAACAAAAATAAAAAATTATAGTTTACAAGTAAAAAAAATTTTCTCTTGAAATTTTTATATTAAAATTTGTTTTTTGGTCTTTACTTAAGCCTAATAAATCAAAGTTAATTTAAACATAACTAATTTATTAATGAGATATTTGAGATTGTTTTGATAAATGTGCGTTTTATATTTGGCTCTATAATAGAAAGAGCTACAGTTCATGGTCAAGGCCCTTTAAATATGATCGTTTGTCTTTTTCAATTAGAACCAGTGTCGAAAAACTTTGTTCGCATAAGTATGTCGTAGAAAATAGGAGCAAAATTGCAATGGCCTTGTCAGAAATTTGTGGACATTCTTTCTTAACTGAAATCCAGAAATATGATTCTCGAGCATACATACAATGTATGGCTAACAACATGTTTTTGTTTTGTGTATAATTTCGATCCAGAAAAATTACATATTAACAAAAAGTTAGAGGAATATTCTACTTAGAAAAATTTCTATTTAATGCGGTGGTTAATTTTTTTTTATTATCATAATCGATAAAATCACTGTGGCACAGTCAAGATCACCTCACGGCACAGCAGTTGCGGAGCACTGCTCTAGACTTCCATTGATAAATTTTTAATGTGTGTGACCAACTTATATGAATCAATTAGAATCAATTAACATCAGTTATATACTAAATTATAACTGTTAATCAATGTTTATCTTTATTGATGTATAAATAACAATAAAGCAGTTTTTTTTTTTTTTTCATTATTCATCCCTAAGGAAGTAATTATAAATTTTAATATCGATGATGTCATGAAGATTATGATAAATTGGTAGCAAAATACAAAGACTAGCAAAAGATGCATGTATTAAAGGCAGGATAATATATTTTGTTGTAATAACCTCATTTTGCACATTGCGTTATGCATTTTTTTTTTTTTTTTTTTTTTTTTCTCTCCTCCTTTGAATCACTTAAAAGCTTTTATCTCCTCGTGTTAGGCAGAAAGGCAAATTCCAGTTTGGTTATCAGGATTCTCACCTTAATTGTAAAAAGTTAATAATATTTCTCAAAAGAACAGTGAAAGCTTTATTTTATTTATTTATTCTTTTGAAATGGAAACATCAAGCCATATATGTAAACATATTCCATTTTAACATATGTTCCATTTCTTATTATTTCATAATTTCTTTTTCTTTCTAATTAAAAATATCTTTTACTTTCCACTCTGTGCAACCAAGGACCCCCATCCTTACCCTGTGTCCATTCATATTTTTTTCTGTCATTAAAAGCAAATTATAACTGGAGCAAGAATTCAGCTTACCATCTTCAACATCCACGGGAAAATTTTTCAGCCGCTGACATACAATGCTATGTCATGTTGATCTTACTGGATTATATTAAAAGTTTTTGATAATTAATTAGTGAAGGGAAACTTTGCATCTTTTGAGAAGAAAAAAAATTAATGCATCTTTACAATGGGATCTAGAGCAGATTAATATTGATTCAGGACATCAATGTACACATATATTTTTCTTTAGATGTATTTGCCAATTCTCTTAATGAATAGAAGCAACAGTATTCTTGTATGTTACTGAAGGCTTAGAAACATGAAAATTAAAATTTAGGTATTTGGTCATTCAAAGTTAACATCATGAACTTAATTCATTAAACGAATAATATATGTGTATAATGGTAACTAGACCAATGAAAACTACATTTATTAGTTAATTAATCCATTAATTTTTTACTATAGGTTTGAGAATAAAGGAGCTAAAAGAAATCTATGAGGGTGAAGTGACTGAAATAACGCCTGTTGAAAGTGAAAATCCAATGGGAGGTAAAAATATAACATTCAATAATTTTATTTTATTTAATCCTTTTTATGGGACATTTTTAATATTTATAGGTAATGTATTTCTTGCAAAATTAAAAGAAGAGAATACCTATTGACCATCATATTCACTACTAGTAACTACTCATGTACATTAACAATGTTGTGATATGTCTTCCATAACTTTACTAATGCATGTAAATAATGGAATATATCTATGAATGCCTTTCTTGGCTGGTTTATTGTCTACCAAATGACAGTCTTGAATCAGTACCACCTTGCATATGAAGTAAAATCTACTCTATAGGGAGGAACCTAAGACAATATTGTGCCAATATCAAGACAAAATACAGGATAAAAATCTATGTATTTACTGACTGTACTGTGTATCTATGTATTTACTGACTGTACTATGTATCTATGTATTTTACTGACTGTACATGCTTGTTTTTTTTTAATTGACAAATATATGTGTAGTTATTCAATTACAGTTTTGAAATCTCTTACAGGATATGGGAAAACGACTACTCATGTTGTTGTTGGGCTTAAAACTGCTAAAGGAGCAAAAAAATTGAAATTAGATCCGACAATATTTGAAAGTATTCAGAAAGAAAAAGTTGCAGTTGGAGATGTCATTTATATAGAAGCAAATAGTGGTGCAGTAAAAGTAATTTATTCATTTTGAGCCTATTTTAAGTAATAACTATTGATTCAAAACTTTATGTGTCTGTTAATCATATTTAAGTGTCAGAATTTACAAGTTGCTAATTTTATTAAACTAGAAAACATAGGCTTCTGTCATAAATTTTTTTGTATTAATTTTGATGTTTAAATGCAATGAAATATGGATAACTGGTTATCCTTCCTACTTGAGCTAAAAATCTAAATTATCTTTTAGAGAAAATATTGTACAGATGGGGAAAATATTAGATACTGATGTTTTCCCTTCTTACTAAAAGATTTTTGGTTTTTGAATCTTTGATGATTAATTTAAAATAGGAGTTCATATCTATGTATGTAATTATAAAAAATGTGAAATTTTAGTTACAAAATAGTAAACATATAAGAAGGTCTAACATATAAGAATAGATATTTTGTATTCTTTTGGTGATCTGAAATATTTAAGTTCTATAGAGTTTAGTAAAAAGATAAGTACTGATTGAAGTTTCTTAATTTCACTCTCCTTATTTTTCTTTCTTCTCCCTAATTCCAGAGGCAAGGACGTTGTGATTCTTATGCTACTGAATTTGATTTGGAGGTAAGTTTGCATATACATTTAAAAATATGTAATAGTAATTATTGTGATTTTAACCAAATTAATTTTTAGAATTATTTTTAAAATGTTTTTATCTTTACTGCATATGATAAATGTTCAAGATCTGGTCAAAATATTAATTAAAAAACAAACTTTGCAATGTTTTGATATAATTTAAAAAATGAAAAAAAAATTCTGCCGTACCATCAGTTACCTTTTGATCATTATACGTAAAATTCTAATGATGATAAAAATGAATTTTATCAACATTTGAATTATTTAATTCATACATAACCCTCACCATAAAGAAGAAATCTGAAATTGTGTTTTGTTAATAGAAATAGTTTTGTATTGTTAAAATCTGAGCCTTGCAAAATTTAAAAGAAAAAATATAAAAATTAGGTAACTGTTAAAGCGCAAGCAAATATTTCTATCTTTTTAAGAAAAGTTACTATTAAGTATTCATAAATAATAAATCTTTCTTGAAACTGACTTGAAAAGATATTCATTGAGCTTAAACTCTTCTTGCTAAGCTTGTCTAAAATGTAGACGTCCAAAGTATCAAGAAAAATAGTGATTTTAGGTAGAGTTTTTAACCCACCTATTGTTTTAAATTTGATTTGTAATGCTACTGTGCTAATTTGTGTATACATGCTGTTGATGTGCGAGAGATCATAGAAGTTCAGTATTTTGGCTCTTTACACTTAGACAGATTCATTGATTCTTCTAGATTCTCAAATCACTATGTTGCAATCCAATATCCTCTATGCTCAAGCTGTTTTTATTTTTAGTACTTTTAGTTCCTCACACAGTTAAAAAATGTACAAAATACAACTTCTTTATTCATATACTTATGCATCTATTTCACTTAAACAGGCTGAAGAATATGTGCCTTTGCCTAAAGGAGATGCCCATAAGAAAAAAGAAATTGTGCAGGATGTTACTTTACATGACTTAGACGCAGCTAATGCTAGACCACAAGGAGGTCAAGATGTTTTGTCAATCATGAATATGCTTATTAAGCCAAAGAAGACTGAAATTACAGGTAAATTATTATATGTGTATAGAAACTATTTTGCCTTTATTTTAAAGGGCTTCCACTGGCTTTTAACATACCTGCATTTTTTTAAATTTTGATTTGTCTTTGTCAAGTAGGGCCGGATGATGGCCGAATGGCTAGGGTGCTGGCTTTCGGTACCAGAGTCTGGGTTCGAATCCCACTCTTGGCATGGACGTTTGTAGCCGTTCGGAATCGGCTTTAAGCAGTAGGTCCTGGTCTAATTAGCCCTCGTGTAGCAATAAATGATCGTAGCGCTCCAAAACAAACCTTTGTCAAGTAGGAGGTATTTTATTTTAGAGATTCTCTGCAATATCATTCCAGATATGCTCTAATCATTAGTACTTTTTAAGGGTAGCAATACTTAGTGCAGCTCTTTTTTCTTTTTTTTTTTTTTTTTTTAATTTGTGTAACCCTATGCATACCACATTTTGACTGTATCAGAGAAATGATATTATCACAATTATCAAGTCGTAACATCATATTCAGAGTTTACTTGTAACCTAAAAATCTGAAAGTCTAATCAATTCCCTACATGTAATATAATCAAATCTTGTAAAAATGCAAATTATTTTTTTTAAAAATTAGAAATTCAGTGTTTGTGTCATTTTTAATTAATTGTAAGTTAGTTACTTTTAATTTTAGTCATATATTCACAACTACCATATCCTGATGCTATCTTATTTCAATTATTTAGGTTAAACGTCATCTACCTCCCTCGTTTTAATTGTAAAATGTATAACATACTACATATACATGCAGCAAACTGAATTAAATCTGAGTTTTAAAGAACTGAAAAAAATTTCAGTTATTGTATTTATCTCACCCCTTGAGCACAACACAGTTGAACTTTATGTATAATCGCTTATTTGATATTTCATGGTATGAAAATTGATATAATTTACTTGAATAAAATATTAAAATTGCAAATTTCTTTAATCTATGAAATAAAAATTGGATTAATTGATCAGCCCCTTTTAGAATCTGCAAATTGCTTCATCAGTGTCATTATTTTTGTTACCCTGGTGTTAATTTTCTCAGTGTACAAATTCCTTAACAGTTTTCTATCAAAAGACACACCCAGATAGTTAAAACTGCCTATCTCAGGGACCTGGAATATTTAAATAAAATAAATTCAGGTGTAAAGTATTTTGAATAAGAGAGAAAGCTTGATTAATTGCCTTACTCAAATTTATTTGCATATTTTTAACTCAACCTCAACTCTCCAGTGTACCCAAAGCACAATTCAGGGTACATTCAAGTACTTGGTTTACATGGTACTTTGGGGACTTGGTCCATGCAACCAAGTCATGAACATGCAGAAGGCAATTAACTCCATCAATTCTTGTAAGTTTAGTAAAGTCATTAATATGGATATCGAATAACATATAACTGGTAGCCGAACACTGAGGTAGGCCAGTTTTGGATTTCGGAATATAATCACCATATCTGACCCTATGCTTATGCTGATTGAGAATGCTAACGGATTGGCCACGTGAAATATGATGGTTAGTTAATTGAAACTGTCTGAACCCAGTCTTCTCCTCAATCAAAAACTTGTTAAACTACAAATACATGTTCAACCTCTTTGATATGATCCTTTCCATTGTCTTGTCTAGTATACTTGTCAGGGACATAGGTTGATAGCTGTTGATGTCATCAGGTTCCTTATCCTTTTAGTGAATTCTGATATAAATATATATATCCCAATGATGTGTGTGTGTGTGTTTGTATATATATATAGTGGAATCTCAATTGATCGTTCCCTGAATCATCGTTTTCCTGTATGTGTCATTTATTTCACCCAGTCCTGATGATCATATTGCTTTGTTACGTTCCCACACTTATCGTTCAGTTCAGTCGGTCCCTTGAAAAATGATAGAACAAGATTCCACTGTGTGTGTGTATGTGTGTGTATATATATATATATATGTGTATATATATATATATATATATATATATATATATATATATATATATATATATATATATATATATATATATATATATATACATACATATATATATATATATATATATATATATATATATATATATATATATATATATATATATATATATATATATATATATATATATATAATGAAGGCCCTAGGTGTAACTGAATATAACTGATAGGGTATGTTAAAGCTACACATTTGATAGCTTAATTTTGCTTCTGCTTATTGTGAACCAAAAAAATCTCTAATATTGCATACCGTATGATCACAGTGAACGTTTGTAGATAATTAAGATAAAAACATATCACATTTCATTTTTGAAAATGGGACATGTTCCCCCCCCCCCCCCCCCCTGGTAAACATGGTGCTCATCTCAGAATCAGTTGAGAGCAGCAGATCCCAGTCAGTTTAATCCTCTTACTGCAAAAGATGACTGTAGTATTCCAAACCAACCAACCAAACTCCCTGGTTGTATTGAAATAGCTTTACATAACATGTAATCAAGCTTTCTTAAAATACCTTATGTCTTTCATTTATTTTTAATGTTTTATTGCTTTTTTGTGAATCTTTTCACTATGTTCCTTTACTATCATGTTTTTATGGTGGGGAAATGTAAAGCCTCTGAAAATATTGTTTTTCTTTCATTTAGACAAACTTCGTAAAGAAATTAATAAAGTTGTGAATAAGTACATTGATCAGGGAATTGCTGAGCTTGTGCCTGGAGTTTTATTCATTGATGAAGTTCATATGCTGGACATTGAATGCTTCACATATTTACACAGAGCTCTGGAATCTACAATTGCTCCTATAGTAATTTTTGCTACAAATCGTGGCCATTGCAATATCAGGTATTTCTTGTAATCTAACACAGTATACTTTAATTTTTAAGGTTATGTCTACATATATATCTGCAGAATAAAACTTGTAAGTTATTGATTGTCATATATTGACACTGTTTGCTATCTTTATAAGTGAAATATTTTGAATTATATAAATAAATCTTATTGTAAAAAATTGTGAATGTGCCACATTAGTCTTAAAAGGTATTGAATTGGCCCTAATTGTCTTATGAATTTGTGAGAATAAAATTTGTACAAACAATCGTTTAAACTTAATTTTCATATTATGTACCTTATCTAAAACTTACATACAAAGGAAATTAGCTAGATAAGAAGTCAGTTTAAAAGTATATTTATATAAAAGATAAAATTACTATAGTAGAGAAATGAACATTTTTTACCTTTAGGTTTTATTAATTAAATTTTAACAAAAACATGAATGTTATTTGTCAAAATAAATCTAATTGTATTAATGTATTGTCTCAAATGTTTTTTTCAGAGGAGCAGAGGAAATTCTTTCACCTCATGGAATACCCAGAGATCTTCTAGATAGACTTCTAATTATTCGTACTTTACCCTATTCTAATGCAGACATGATACAGGTAAAAATATATCACTTTGTCTGCTATAAAGCAAATGTGACCTCTAATACTGTAAAATTATTACTAAATTGCTATAAAAGGTCAACCATTCTCTCTGGTTGTTATCTGCTGAAATCTTTGTAAAATTTCCTTTTTCTTAAGAATTAACATACATTAAAATAATATGCTGTGCACCTTAAAATGAATTGAGCATTAGAGGTTTTGAGATTTTGTTTCCCTAGATCATTATCCTTAAGGATGCTGCATAGTGTGCTGGATAATATTAAAATATGTAAATTAAGGATATGTTAATTTTTAAAAAAAACTTTCTAGTCTACATTAAAATATAACTGAAAATTGAATGTCAACGAAATATGGATACATGGTACAGAAAAAATCTGTTGCACCATTTGTTGTGTTAAAAAGTGTATTTTTAAACTTAGCTAGTGTGCTTTAAGATACAAGTCCATACTCATGCATGCATCCACAAAAAGTGTTGTATTTTTCTAAGTCCTTCCTGCATGCATTTCTCAAAAACTTAAGTACTGTGTTATTCTGTGAAGGTCTTCATTAAGGAATTATATTAGTTATTGTTTATGAAAAATAAACATTTGTAATTTCCATAATCACCAACAGTGTCTATATATATAATATGGTGTTTTAAAAAGTAACAAATTGAATATTTTATGATATATAATTTAATTAGAAATAAAACTGATAGGGAGGGGGGAATATGCATCTCCTTCATCTTATTATCATCACACTAACCTATATTTCTCTTGCATTATGCACTCCTGAACATGATAGAGCTCATAAATACACTGAAAAGAATATAATTGCATTCCATAAATTACTGTGAATTTTTGCCAGCAATTGAATTTATCTCTACAGTCCAGCTAAAAATTAAAAAATTGCATCTTTTATAGAATGTAGTTCAAAATTTGAAACACAGAGATAACAAAAGCAACATGAACTCCACTGGGGAAATATTAAAGGGAGAAAATACATGTTCTGTGTTTATGAAAATAATTAAGGATCTAAATTACATGACTTATAGGAATAATTAATATATATATATATATATATATATATATATATATATATATATATATATATATATATATACAGTAATCACCGCTTATAGTGATCAGTGGTTATAAGAATCAATATCATAAAAACAAATGTATTTCCATGTTAAAATTTTCGCTTTAAAGAATCAATCCACCAGTTTTAAGAATCAGTTTACACTCTTCGCTTTCCTTTCATTTTTCCAAAAAAAGCCACATAAACCCTCAAAAGGCACATTCTTTCTTTTTTTTTTCTTTTCTTTTTTTTTAAAGGAAGATTGATAAGATGGGATGGAATCTAGTTGTAAAATTCATCCCTTTCTTTATTAGACATAACATAATAATTTTCCCTTAAATGCTTTAGCACAACACTGTCCTATTAGCTTGACCCTGGGACATCTTTACCCATCCGGTTCCGATTTCACTTTCTCCACTGACAAACAAAAATAGGGACTCATTTTTTCCTACCTCCCACATCCTGGTTGCAGCTTCCTGGACCCTGAAACACATAAATCTTCGGCGAAGTGTCCACTGTCACTTAGGCAAACATGACATTAGTAGTATTCAGCACGTTATCAAACCGTGAAACTTAAGCTAGAAGGTGAATCTTTGTCTGAGACTATTAGTATTGAAAGAGGTGTAAACAGCCTCCTGAAAACTTCATTATGTCAAACTACCATAGAAAACTTTTTCTTGTTCCTTTCCTGTAGTTGAAATGTTAAAACTGTTAAGCAGGTATGTGGTAACAAATATTGGATTTTTTTCTTCTCGTACTATAATCATGTGTATCTACTTATAGGTCTAGAAATTAAGTTATATTTTTAAAATTATAAAAAATAATTTTAATAAAAGATAATTAACGTAAATTAAAGAGTATTTTATGGTAAATTATCTAATATATGTATATATAGGTGTGTGTGTGTGTGCCTGTCCATAAACCTAAATTTCGGCTATAAGAATCAAAAACAGTAATAACAAACGTGATTCTTATAAGCGGAAATCACTATATATATATTCCTGTTCAGTGCTTAACATAAGTAAAATAAAGACAATTCAATTCTATTATGGGTTTATCACCCTCACTGTACACTAATATGTATCATTTCTTAAATGCAAATTATGTGTGCACTGTGTGAAAATTACAATAGTATGTGGTTTTGTCATTAAAAATAAATTTAGGCCTGAATAAATTAAACTTTAACTTAAAGCTGAGGTGTAAAATTACATTTGTTAAATATTCCTCAAATTATATTAATATGTTTTGCAGATATTGAAAATTAGAGCAAATGTTGAAGGGTTAACAATTGATGATGAGTCCTTATTAGAATTAGGTGAAATAGGCATGAAAACTACTTTAAGGTATGTATCGTATTGCAATAGTTAATTTTATACATTATATAAGTCATATTTTTTTATTCTTGTAATTTAATAACAGGTATAATAATGCATAATAGATGTTAATTGATTGTCTATATATTTTTTATATTTTTTTATTAACCATTAAATAGCATTCGGTGATAGAGTCTGTGAGTTGCAGTCACACTGTTGGCATGAACGTTTGTAACCATTCGGAATCTGCTCTAAACAGTAGGTCCAGGTCAAATTAATTCTTGTGTAGTGAAGGATGATGATAATGCTTTCAACCTATGTTATACCTTAGAGGCATAGCTACAAGAGGGTATGCCATAAGTATTATAAGTCAATTTATAGTATGGGTTATATAGTTGTTATATGTGTCTTATTTTGACTTCAATAGTAAAACTAGTTTTTATTTAAGTTTTTTTTCATGCATTCAAAATTTATTCTTGTAAGTAAATTTCTATTTATTTTTAAAAAGCCCATTTACCAAAAAGAAATCATAACCTTCCCCTATTTATTTTTAAAAAATTTATTTATTTTTTTTTTAAGAAAATTTTTTGGGTGAAACTTACATGAAACTTCTGGTTTGCCCATGGGTGCTCATTAACCTCAGTGCACTTTTATATTAAAGTTCTTTTAAATCTGTCTGAAATGACAGAGGGTGTTGAAATAAATTTCCTAAGACAGCTGTTTTAAAAGAACTACTTCATTCATAATTTAAATATAAGAAAAACTATTGTAAATAATGCACAATAGTATCATTAAACCTCACAGAGTTAATACCACATGGCATTTAAAGTTACAGAGTCAAAGGCGAAGAAAGTAATCAACACACTACTACTGAATAGAGTTTAATACTATCTAGTCTATATATATAAAACAGTTCAGTGACTGACAGACAGATAACGCACAGACCAAACCACTGGACCTAAAGGGTTGAAATTTTGCATGGCGGTTCTTTTTATAGTATAGGGGTGCACTAAGAAAGATTTTTGAAAAATTCTTCAATTTTTTTTAAATTAAATTTTAAAGCTGTTTTTGTAATTCTTTAAAGTTTGCATTTAAAATAATAATCTGAGAGTTATAAAATTTATATCACAAGAAAAAATCATAAAAATTTCTTTAAAATAAAATCTTTTTCGAATCTTTATCTCTTTTCTGATTTTTGGTGAATTTTTAAAGATTAATTTTTAGAATTAAATATATTAAACTAGCCGCTGCGCGACCAGCATGGTCGCTTTTAGTTTTATATTTTCTTTTGCAAAACAACTCAACTGAAAGTAACCTATGCAAGGATTGTTACCATTACCTGTCATCATAAATATACGTTTTTAAGGTGTAGTGGGAGCTGAGCCAAAACATTTATATTTGCTAAATTTACTATAAGGCTGATTCTAAAACATCGTGATTAAAAAATGTGAATTTCCATTACTTCAGAACAGAGTTAAAGATAAGACTGAGAAACACAACACCAGTGATTTGAAAAATTACACCCCTCTCTGTATGTACAATTTTTCAAAATTAAGATATCTTCACTTTATCATTACATCAAATAAGAAATTGCCGAGGAAAAATTTTTTCACTTAAAAAAATGGAGTAAAAATTCAGCAAGTACTAAAATATAGTGTGGATTACATCATTCTCTGTATGTACTATTGTTCACAATTCAGATATCGGTACTTTTCCGTTTTAAGCACTACAATCGCTTTGACACCAATTTGGCGCATTTTTAAAAATCGCCACAACGAAAGAAAAGTAATGCGATATAATCACACTAATCATTGTCGAACTACAATACTAAAATATACAAATCTTGAGATTCAAGGATCACGAGACGATATGAGGACTATTATTATCGTGGTCATGGAGATAAGCAGACTTCATGGAATGCCGTAATTAAATACGCCTACTTTAGTTTGTAAGGAATTTAGAATCTGTCAGGAAATCGGACCGTATTTTTACGTCATGGATTTTAAAATATGGAATTTGCCTAAAGATGAGCAGGCAACATTTGAGTAACATCCGGAGTTATTTTGAGTTATTTCATTCGCCAATGCGATGTGTTGTATCTGTGCGTCGCCAAGATTAAAAATGCGCCAAGTGCAGTGCTTATAACGGATAAGTACCCAGATATCTATACAATCATATCAAATAATAAATTGTTGAAAAAATTTCATCACTTGAGTAAAAATTCAGCAGGTACTAAATATAGTGTGGATTACATCATTCTCTGTATGTACTATTGTTCACAATTCAGATATCTACACTTAATCATATAAAATAATAAATTGTTGAGAAAATATCTTCACTTTTAAAATGGAGTAAAAATTCAGCAAGTACTAATATATAGTATGGATTACAACTATGATATTCATAAAACTTCTTGATATACACAGTTGAGTATTTCAGAAGTAAGAGATACTACAGTGACAGAATCAAAAGAACAGACTCTAGATAAACCTACATACAACTGTCCATGACTAAACACTGGATTTGATAGGTCTAAACATATTTTGTCAAAAGATCAACGGTTGTAACTAATGTCGCCACTACACACTTGCGGTTTTTAAATTGCGGAGGGCCGCAGTTTAGCCAACCTCTACGAAGCGGCTCCCCTTAGCACCATCTCGAAATCCCCCTGTTTTCCCCTAACACCAACTTGAGATCACCCTAGATCTTCCTAAAAGAAATTTTGGTTCCAAATAGGCATTCTGTTTGAGAGATAAATGGAAATAAATAGAAAATACACACAGAATGAAATGGAGGTTTATTTACATTTGACATATGTATGGAACTTATAATCTAATAGAAAAAAACGCGTCTCGATTGTACAAAATATTAAAAAAATGTCCCCCCCCCCCCCACAAAATGCCCCTAAAAAAATGGGGCCCCTAAAAACACCCCCTTTCGTCTAACTTACCCCCAAATTTAGGGGGGAAACCTCCAAGTTGGCAACATTGGACGGCCGTTAATGTTTACATCCGGTAGTTGCAGCCGTTGCCATTCGGAGTGTAGAAATATCGTCGAATTTTGTGCCGCATACCTACGCGTTTTATATATATAGATGCTGATCACATGGTTTCTTTTCTTTTTGTGATACTTTAAAGTAATTTTGCGTCACGTGGTTAACAGAATAAATGGACAAAAAAAAATTCTGTTCTAATGCGGCAGACGATTGGACATTATCCAAAAAAATATTTAAATACAGTAAAATAAATGTTCCTCAAACTGTACTATATTCTTTAGTACATTCTATTAGATTTAATTTGAATATTTTCTTCTACATTATTTTGTCTATAAAAATATCGTTACGATTTTTTTATAAATATATATTTTGAGGGGGGGGGGGGGGACATTTATTGCATACATTGACCATTTTATTAAATTTGAATGTACTCCGTAGCAATGCACTGGTATTCAGCTAGTCATTATATATACAACATTTACTTCCTAAGGTACAGTTAAATTAGCAAGTAACGTGCAAACCAGTTACTAAACTCTTACACTGTTGTGTCATAATGCCCTTGATGGATGTGACAAGTTAGACCTGCAATACTGTAATATCTCAATTTTGAAGTTTTCATAATGCACAATGTAAACAAATCCTGAAGAGCATGGTGAGAATAAACGTGGTCTGAGCATATCGCAGGTAGGAGGTCTGCAAGGTAGATGTGGGCAGGAAGGTGTTTGTTTATGAACAGAACTATTTCAATGTAATATTATCTTTCCTACATCTTAATAAATAACTCTATTGACGCCTAGTACACTATTTATGCATTGTTTGTGCATTTCAAAGAGTATTTTACTGTTTTATATCTGTATTTTCCAGAAGAAAAAAAAAAGCTGATTTTTAAAAGATTGTTTTCTGATAATTATATATTAAAAAAATTGATAATCCTAATTTTCTAATATTTTTCATTTATATGTATTTTTTTAATAATAAAAAAAAGTTTTTTGGGGGGTTGATTTCTAAATTTAAGAGAGGAAATTAATTACATTTCAATTTTATATAGATAGATAGATAATAGACATATATATGCATATATATACATGAAATACCAGATCTTAGATGACACTTAACGACGATATCCAGGGGAAAGTCAAATGGGCACTCTGCTTGGTAGTCGGGCCTTATGGGCATCTACTCCAAATCAAATAATTCAATTAAGCGGAATAATACTTTTATTACTTTAAACACAGTATGTTTATCTAACAGTTAAACATATATGAAATGTAAGGGAGTAGAAGCTATTTACATATATTTACGAGTAGAGAGAATGGATAAAGGCACCTGTTCAAAGTCCATAGTACCAACGTTCACACCATCATATATGAAGTTTAGTTTGTTTACCACATGAACACCCCCACCCCCCCTGTGATACCATATGCACAGTCGACATCCAGGTGCATATAGAAAGAAAGTGGAAGTTCATTTTATAACGTGAAAGACAAGATTGAAATTGAATTTAAACTGGTCTGGCATTATTATTACATTCATACATATATTATGTGTGTGTGTATATATGTATATATATATATATGTGTGTGTGTGTGTGTGTGTGTGTATTTATGACCAATTGTTACATCTAAAATGATTATTAGAAGAATGGATATTCACGACCAAAAAAAGGGGGGGGGGTATTTCCCCAAACATTGGCCATCTTTTGAGGAACATAAAATTTCAATCATATTTAATTTAAATTATACAATGCATTATAGTGTTGTAATGATGATGATAAAATTCAATTTAATTTAGTTCAAAATTATATTAAAGCTTAAACATTAATAAAAGTTTGAATTTTAACACTGACAATTTTTTTAAAATTAAAAAATTAATAATGAGCCTAAAAAGAGTCAGATACATTTGAAAATAGCTATGTGGCCCAAGGTCTCGTCAAAATTGCACTGATGTCAAAATACCGCATATAAAACATTGCATGCTCTTGGTATAAAGCTTTTCTGTGGAACATCAAAGGAAAAAAGGGTAGGAAAATATCCACTTATCATTGAACGGGAATTCTCTCTTCATCCAGAGAAAATTTTTCCTCGCCAGAATTGCAGTTCCGGAGCAAAATCTCACTAAACTTGTCCCGATTTAGTACTTCAGCCAAATAAATATAAGAAGTTTTGTTCCATGTATACATTGACCTCGACGGCATATTTTATATGCAGCCCAAGACAATTTCTCTTCCCTCAATATGACCCAAGCAAGCCAAAAAGTTTGACACTCATAGTTTACATTTGAAAGAAAAATTAATGAACAAATTATCATATACTATTTTGGATACATTTTTTCAAATTTTTCTGTTAGGTAAAAAGTGTTTATGGAGAAAATTGCAATTATGCTTTTTTAATTTTTAAAAGGTATCCTAATCAGGTGTGAGTGTTTCAGGATTGGTTATGGAATAAAATGGGATAGGAAATAAAAATTTCTTTGTTTAAAAAAATGACATTTAAAAGAAGGGAAGTTGCTTTAGTTTTATAATGTCATTAACTTTGGCATAATTTAAGTAGTTTAATATAGAGAATAAGAACTACAAATGCAAAATCTAATGTGCTTTAATATTGTACAAGGTGTTTCAGATTAAACATTTATACGAGAAAGGTATATTTTTAAGGTATCTCACTTAGATAAAAACTGTGAATGTCATGTTTTATAAGAACTTTAAAACTGAATTCTTATTTATGCATACAGGTATGCTATTCAACTTATGAGTCCAGCAAGCATAGTTGCAAAGATTAAGAATCGAACCTGCATCAAAAAACAAGATATTGAAGAAGTAAGAAGTTTATTTTGTGATGCTAAGTCTTCAGCTAAAATTCTTGCAGAGCGTCCTGATAAATATCTTAAGTAACCATTGGACACAAGTTTCTTTCATCATCAACAATGGACATATATCATGTTACTTTTTGTTACCATACATTTTATCTGTGAGTAAATATTCCTGTTATAAGAAATATTTATTCCTGTTCTCAGTTATGTATTATTTCTGTGTAGATCTATAAATTTTGAAAAGAAATAAATTCAGTAACCTCCAAAGAGCTTTTAAAACAATATAGGCCATTTTATCCAGCTTAACTTAATCAAATTCTTAGTTTTTCTGTTGGGTTAAAATTTTATATGTGTTATGCATTATTCCAATGAATACTGAAAATTGTATTGCTTGTACATTGTTTCATGCCATAATTACATCTAAAAGCTTTATAAATGGTACTCAAAATTGTGGGTTTTGTACCTTTTTTAAATTTAGGTTTTTCATCTCTTACTTAAAACATGCTTTCTTAGATTTCGGGATCATGATAAAAATAATTGTAGATGTGAAAACCTTTCTTCAAATTACAATTTAAAATATGACATTTGAAATTTTATTTAAATTTTTATTATCTCCAATGCAGCAGGTATTTTATCCTTTGACACATCAGCACCATGAATTTGTTGGCTACACTTTATCATAGGAATACCATGTAGGTGAGCCAACCCTATGAGGCTATTGCTCCCTTTAAGGGGACAGCACAGGAACATCCCAAGCATTACCCGGGATTCAAACTCAGCCCTTTTTTGTGCAAGTTCAAGATGATAACCACTATATGATATTGAAGTTGAAAAAAATAATGAAATGTATCAAGCATCTGTGATTAACATACAGAAACCCAAATTCGAATAGTTGTAGTTTTTAAGTCTGAATATTTTTCCAGAAAATGGATGTAATATATCCTACAGCATGTAAAGTTTGAGTTTCTAATTTGAGAAAAGATTCAGCTTTAAATGTTTGAATTGTTTTTTGCCAGTGTGTAATGTTCAGTGGTCATAATAGTAGACTCCAATTGTAAAGAAAAGACATCATTCCCTCATAAGGAGCAATGCTGGCTCACCTAAATAATGCTCTCATAATAAAGTAGCCAGCTAGACAGTGGTGGATAACAAAAGGCAAATGCTAACAACAAAGTGCCTCTGCATTCAAAAAATAAATAAAAATAATTTTAGAGAAATTCAGCAAACAGCACACCTAATCCTTCATTCATTCCTAAACAAAGGAAATATGGCTATAAGAAAAGTAAGCAGTCAAGTTACATTGTTCATACCACAAACAAAACAAAGTTTCAAAATCTTGATTTTTGACATTCAGGCTGCTGTGTACTAACCCTATTGGATTTGTTCACCTCAATGTTAACCTATGGAGAAAATGTGTCCAAGGATTGCTGACTTGGATTGAATTTTTTTTTTTTGTACTCTGTAAAAGAGAAATTTTACACCTTGGTATTTTTCGTCTTTAAAAAAATGCTACTATTTAAAATTTAAATTATTTGGGGAAATAGTATGGTATAATGTGTTTTTAGTGTTTATCAATTCCTTTGATGTATGAAATTTATAAAATGAATCCTTTTGCAAGGTGCAGAAAAGTTCAGACTCTCTGAAAATACCATTTTTATTGGATTATCAGTATTTATGTAGTTGTAAATAGTAGACAAATTTTCTCCATAGATTAACACTGAAGTGAGTAAATCCAATAGGGTTAGTACACAGCAGCCTTAAGAGTTGGGCTTTTAAAAACTCGATATAGCTCTTTTAATCTCTGGGACATACTAACAATGAATGACTGAGACAATGCTTTAGATATATATCTACATGTAAGGCAAACAAGTTCAGCTTTTGTAATAGTCCTAAACCAGACTTCAGTATGTGGCAGGACGGGCTCAGACAAAGATACTAATAAATCTGTTCTGTTACTTTAACCCGATATTCAGAAAGAACAGTTTCATACTAGTTAACTACTGTCATTTTGTAGAAATTCAATTTTAGAATAGTGTCTATATGTATTAAAATAAAGACAAACCAGAGACTTTTGAGTAATTTTTTTATAGGAAAACATTTTTTTAATTAGAGCAAGAATTACATTTGTAATCAGAACCTTACATTTAGATATGTACTCTAATATACATTTATATGAATTTAAAGAGAGTTTTAGACTCTTTCAAAATTTATTCAGTAATTCTGTATTTATAAATTATAAACTCTTAAGTTCAGGATTCTATATTCCAGATTATTTTAGGGCCACCAGATCTATTTTTATCTGTGAAATCAATAACTAAAATCTCTTTATTAATCACCATCATTTTTAATATCATTTGTTAAAGCCATTTTTACATGAATATGATCAAATCTCGGGAGAAAACACAAATTTATCCAGAAAAATTGCTGGCATCAATGTCCATCAGACTAGTGGACACTGATCATGCTCACTCTTTCTTTCTAAAATCAATTACAAATTAAGCCATGCAACAACAGAATGAAACACATATGAGTTAATGACTAGAAAACAAACATTTTTAAAAATTAAGAGACTCGTGTAGTCTAATGTTACTCTTTAGGCTTTGCTCTTAAAACCTTAATAATGCGAGCATTCATGTAATTATTGAGTTCTGTCTGGCTGAAATGCAGAATTGATCTTGCTAAATGGAAATCGTCCTCTTTTTTTTTTCTCCCATTAATAAAAATATTCTTTAAATTTTATGTGCAAGGTCTAGATTTTCAAACTTTTTTTAATTACAAAATATAACTTAGTGATTTAATTTTAAAGTAAAAGAGCTGAATATTTAACGTAATTCACATGAAATGAAATCCACTTCTAATAAAAGACTATAACCCTTTCATAAGTACCTTAATATTTAAGCATCACATTGATCTTAATTGTCTCCAGAAGACAGAAAGGACATCAATTATATTGTCTTTACAGAGATTGAACTTTCTGATCTTTGAAATACCATCATGTTGAATACATTTTTAATAATTCATGATATTTTATATAATATTTAAATGACAAAGTATTTTTCTTATAAAGGCAATACAGATATAAAAGAGCTTGGTATCATTAGAGGAGAAGGTGGGATTATGGACCACCTTAATATCTGCCCTATACGCAGGTGCAGCCACTAATTATAGCTGTGATCTAAAGCCCCTAGGTGGCTGCAGTTGATAGTCAAGGTCATTGACCCCAGTTCATTCCCGTATGACGTCCTGTGACCAATTGTATGTTTTTCGAGTTTTCAAACTTTTTTGAGGAAAGTAAAAGTGAATATTTTACATATCTACTACTACGTTTTGTAAAAACTGATTCTTGTGCCTTATTCTACATGAGATGAAGTTCCTTTTGAGCTAGTACAAAATTAAATTCTATGTATTTCATAATGTGAAAAACGAGTTTGTTTCCAAGATGGTGTTGTTTGAATTATGGACCCCATGGGTGCTGGTATTATGGACCCGGGTCCATATTACCAACAACCAGTTTGGATGATGTAATAATATTTCCATGGGAATATGCGATTCCACAGATGATTTCATTGGGATACCTTTAATTTTCATGTTTTGTAATCCTTTTGGGTTATTCTGGAAGCTAAGAATGCAAGTTGAGAAGAAATCTCCCGCTGCCAAGGACTCTGTAATGCGCAGAAGAAGTTGGGATAGGGTGAAGATGGCTGAAGCTATCCAGAAGCTAAGATGCAGAGAAATGGGACTAAGGAAGCAGCCAGAGTGTTTGGTATACCAAGAATAACTTTGATATTATTGGTTTTACAAGTGGATAAGCCAGTAGCAGATTTGGCTGTACAAAATCAAAGGAGGAAGTACAATAAGGTTAATGTGTGATGCATGGGATAACATAACTGCTTCCACAATAAAAAATTCCTTCATTAAAACTGGTCTCAAATCAAAAGAAGATGACCTTCCATTTCATCAGTAGCTAATAAAACAAAGTCTGAACACATCTGATGATTGTAAAAATTTAGATGATTACGTTAATGTTGGTAATGAAGTGTTGACTTCACGTATATTAAATGATGAAGACATTATTCAAGATGTGACAAGTTCTAACTGCTGCCAAAGTGCAAGTGAAGATGAAGATGACAGTTAAGGAGCATTAGAACCAAATGTGAGTGACAGTGAAGTGCAGTTTGCTCTTCTTCAATTGACTAATTTTTTGAAAAAACTATAGAGTTGAAAAATCTTTAAACACACTGAGTATTATGAGGGAAAGTTTAAGGAATTTTAAAATGAAAGCCAATACTAATAGACTAAACTTACTGAATGTTTTGAAAAATATTAATATTGTTTGTATTTGTACACAAACAATTTTGTCCTTTGAAATTTTAAAGACAATTACATGTTTTAATAAAAAAAATTAACTATTGATCTTTGGGGTATTCCCAATTTCGTTTAAAAACAAAAGCGAATACAATTACAGTGAAGTAAAGGTGAGTCATTCTAATTATTTAACTTTAATGTATAGAAAATTGTTTATAGTTTTAATCATTTTTTACAACTGATTATTTAATCCCAAATTATTTTTTTTCATGGTTTATAAGAGTAATGGTTAAAACAAGCATTTTCAGTGATCCTAAGAATTTCATATTAACCAAGTTCTACTGTATATATCAAAGTAATTCTACGAAATGATTTGACAAATTTTCATACCAAAAAAAAATTGAGAATACACTTCTGAAAAATCTGTTTAAATTCAGGTCGTTTATGGTAAATTTTCATCAACTACTGAGACACACCATGATACTTTTGTGCTTGTTATAGCTCAAACTGAAATTATAGTAGTCAGTATCAGATCTTGAAAATAAAACACTAATGATATAAAAAATTTAGTCATAAAATTATCACACAATAAATCTTTTCATCAAATTACTAACATTAAAGGACGATAATTATTTTCTGCACAAAAGAATGACAAGTAGAAGAGGAAGGGACTGATCGAAAGGAAGGGCAAAGGAGGAAGATCCTAAGTGCAGTTACAAAGTGCAAAATAATTAAGGAAGTCAAGATGGATCTAAAAGTAAATGCAGTGAAACTTGCTGCATGAACCTCTGCAATCATAAGTAGGCATAGTTGTACAAAAATTATATCGTTACCACCACACCGAAAACACGAATCTGTAAAATCATAGTTTTGAGAAAATTACGTTCAAAGTTTTGATGGTTCAGGAAAAATCTAAATATAACTCGAAAGTTATCGTCAGTTTACGATTAATATCATAGGGAACTCCCTCTATTGACATGTGTCTTTTGCATGGTGTAGAGCAGGGGTGTCAAACTCGCGGCCCGGCCAATATATTGGCACACAATAATATATAATAAAATAACCGACGCAGAATTATAATAAGATAGGAAGAATTTGCTAAATGTTTTTTTAATGATACTCTTTTTTTGCTATCATTAAACAAAATGCATATATTTATATTCAATATATACTGTAATTAGGTAAATAAACCTATTTTTCTATTAATATTGATTTTTTTTGCGGCCCACCTATAGTTAAACCTTGTTTGTTTGGCCCAAGATAGCCTTTGAGTTTGACACCCCTGGTGTAGAGCATCCATTCGTGATATGAAAAATGCAGTTAGAAGGAAATTAATAAAATGCAGATTCATTTCTTTAGCATGGTGGTAACGATATGTAATGTTCTTCAAAAAGCTGATTACAACAAAGAGTAGCTAGGAAGAAGCCATTCATCAGCTTGTGGAATAAAAAGTAAGCATTTAGAGTTTGCTAAATCCTGCTTATCAAAACTTAAAACTCTTAAAGTTATTTTTAGTGACAAGAGAACATTCAATATTTTGGGTAGTGATGATTGTGACATGGTTAGAGAAAATTGAAGACAGCTTTTGAGCCCCAAAAACATAATACCAACAGTCATGGTATGGAGCTATAAGACCTCAAGCAGTCAGAAAGCTTGGGTTCTTTGATGGTATTATGAAGTAAATGGTATATTTATATGTGCTCAAGAAAACCTCAAAGATGGTAAGATTAAGTGGGGCTTGGACAGAAAATTCACTTTTCTATAAGACAATGATCCCAAGCATATGGCAAAGAATATAAAAATGTGGTTACTTTACAGCTGTAAACGGCATCTACACACTCTTGCCCAGTCCCCAGACATCAACATTGTTCAAAATTCATGATCTATGCACATATTTGTGGTCCCTGTCCACAGACATTGAATATCAAGTAAAAATAATTTTAAATATCCTACGAAAAGAATGGGAAAAAATATCTTTAGACACTGCCAAAAACTTGGTAATTCCGGTACCACAACGCTTGGAGGTAATAAGGTCATGATACAAAATATTGACATTTTCTTTTAAAGGTTAGAAACAATAGAAAATATTACTGTATTCTCAATTTATTGTGTTCAAATATATGCAGTTGTTTAAAATGTTTTATTTATTTTCATTCTAAAGTTGTTAGTTTCAGCTTTTTGTCTAACTATCATACATTGAATTATTTACTTGGTCGGTAAATAAAAACAATAATTACACTTCATCAGAAATTATTATTATCTTTAGGATCCAAAGTTGGCATATTCTCAATTTCTGGAATCACTGTAGATACTATATTATTCATATGCTACATATTAATTCAGTTTGACCTAATCTCTACAAATAAAGCAAAAATTGTTGCCAATTTAACAATCTTAATTTAATCTAATCTATCGAATTGTAATTAAATTTTATAAAACAAAAACATAATAAATCAAAAGTATAATTATAGTATGCAAATTAAATTATACATAAGCTAGAGAAAATCAAGCAATTAGTTTTCTGATAAACCATCTCACTTGCTTTTATATTGTTGCAAACCGTTGTGAAAGATTTTTGAAAGGTGGCTTTCCTGCATGAAGGGAATGAGTTGTGGCACAAAATTACTTTAGTGATCAAATGGTCATATACAGATGGCTAGCCCATTATTCATGATGAAAAAGTATACAGTTTACAGTACGGGTCTTCAACCTTTTACGTTCATGCCACACCAATAAATTCATAGAGTTCTGCGGGCCACACATCTGTGAAATAAGTAGTATAGGCAAAGGAAAAAATATATTATTTGCAAACGAGCTTCAGCCTTTGAAATGATTGCTTGCTTTGCTTTTTATAGCATGTTAAAGCATTAATTCCTTCAAAACACGTCGCTGAAGTTTTGTGTGTATGGTGTGTTTTAAAAAGCATTTTATACCTTTATAACTATTATTAATTAAAAAATGTTTTTATTTACTATTTTCTACAAACAACAAAAAATGGGAGTTGAACCAATGTATTTTGTACTTTATATAACACAAAACAGAATGAATACAGGAGGACAAGACACACATGAGGTTTTGGAAAGAAAGAGCTCTAGCATGCTGCTTTTTGTGTTTATTTCGATTTAAGATTCTGAATACAATTACCAGTTTATTACTTTGATAAGCCTATGTGCCGTGGGCTACTTTCCCCCATACATTCTTTGTCTGAGAGGATTTGCCATTCTAAGATTTTTTTTAAAAATTTATAACAAACTTTCATTTTGCCTGATTGAAATTTTTCGGTAGGCCACTAAAATACTGCTGCCAAGCCATAGGTTGAAGACCCCTAGTTTACAGCATCCATTCTCTGAAGTCTAATTTATTTCAATGAGTTATATATATGAAAACTTTTATTAGTTAAACCACAATCTTTTATTTAATGCAAATAAATATCTTTACATTGGTGACTATGATACTAAACAGAAATTACTATTTTATACAGTAATTACATACTTTTAAACTTTAAATCCTTGCTTCCTCATACATTCCTTATGTGCTTCAATTATATCAGCACAGTTTTCTTCACCTTTTTCAGCTATACTGAAATATATTAATGATATATATATCATCTAAATTAAACAAGTACTAGATTACACATATATCAACATAAAAGCATAGTTAAGCACTATACAGTCTTTAAAGTTTAGAACTGCAGACAAATTCAGAAAAAAAGGAGGAAAAAAAATTTTTACCTTTACTTCATATTTTAGCACAAAAATATAGAATTCAAAGACATGTTTATTGAAATGAAAAGGACAAAAATTAAGATAGTTTAAGTTATTTCTAATGCTTTCAAATTTTTAAATTGAAAAACCTTACATTAAATTGATTAAAAAAAGATGCAGAATTTATAAATTATGGTAAAAATAGAATTAAAAAAGACATGTATTTATCACCAAAAATTCAAAATATTGTTTCTATTTAATAATATTTTTCTTTTTTAACTGACAAAAGGTTAAATTCAAAAAGACCCTGAGCTCAATTAGAACTTAGAACACAGAAAAAAACATTTTCATGAGTATCTGGACCACATAAACTCTGTGTTTACTGCCATTTTTAGCTATTTCCTGGAATAAATATTAAAAAAATACTCACTAATCACATTAGAGCTATACATATTAAATATCCTTGATCATAACAATAACCAAATAGTGGATAAAATTCTATCAGTAAATATATCTTATACTTTAAAGCCAAAATAATATGAGAGATGTCGTTAACAGGGCAATATGGGGGCCGTAAAATTTCCCATTAGTTCTCAACTATACTGGAATATACCCTTATTAATTTGGAAAGTTCTCTTTTAGTACCCTTTCTATTAGAATATCATTATTACTCTGACTTAAAAATTTTCTTGCTAAATATCATTTGGAACGTCAAATTTGGCAACTTCCATCCTACGTGGATGTAAACATTCATTCATGCTAAATAATGTAAACTGAAAAAAAATCAGAAATACAGGATAAATTAAATGGATTGCAAAATTTTTTAATAACCAAGAAAAAAACAAAATTGAAAAATAATTCTAATTATAACCTGTAATCATCAACAAACATGTATGCTAAAATGGTACTTTCCCTTTACACTGACCAATCGCCAACCTCTTGGCACGGAAAAGCAGATTAATTTCCCATTCCACTTACTTATCATCAACACAGACAACTCTTTCCAAGACAAGGGATGAATCTCTGGAACATCAACTTTTTAAAATGCCGCTGTCTAAAGTGAATATGTTATGGTGAAAATGAATAAATCTAAAGTGAATATGTTATTAAATGTAAATATCTATTTATATTTTTATATTTAATTCTCGTACTGTTATCTACACAGATTGACGGAGAGGGTACAGAAAAAATGATCTCGATGACGTGGGATACATACATTTAACTATTAAAAATAAATACAAATTTGTAGATCTCCAAACTAGCATCCATACCCAAAACAACGAAAGGCTGTGCTCACAGAGTTCATGTGGAGGCACACTTTGAATGAAGATCCTTTTCAAGCAATGTTGAAAGGAATTTCGAAATTTATGCCACCAAAAATAGAAATGTAGATATCGATATTTATAATCTAGTTATAAAAAAAATAAGTGATGTGATAAAAATGTGCATATTGTATTCTTTAATTTTTCGACTTTGTGGTATTATATTGGTGACCTCTTGTGCGACTTTGGCGATGGGTCGGTATAATGGGAAAGTACTGTTAAAACTTCAATCTTCTCCAAAACAGACAGACATAAAAGCTAATAAATTTTTTTTATGAATTATTAACACATTAAAAGATTGCTATTGAACACATTTAATTTTTTAAAATATCGGAAACGCAACGTTTTATTATAAATTAGAAAAAGTCCATTTAATATTGAACTAGGAAAACAATATTTTACTGCGAAATAGTTTTTTTTAAGTAGATTTTGTAAACATTCCTTCATGGTGCGCGAAAAGAGTGAAGTTTGCCAAAATAAATCTTGAATTGCTTCATTTAGCATTTCCGTACGAATACGGCACAGAAGCCAAACAATTTACTTTTAGAAAACTGATAAACGTTAATCAGATTTGGGCTAACTTTGTGTATACTTACCATGCATCTCTAATTTTCCGCGTGTCTGGACAAGCGCAACATGGCTTGAGTTTTTTAGGTTGCTCGTTTTCACTCGGCATTTTCAATTTTATGTAGACTCTGGTTAGGATTGTAGTAGCATCACTAATCGCTACAACACCTAGAGTGATAAATAAGAAAAAACTGAAGAAAAAGAAGTCGAATAATAATTGATCAGAGACGTTTTTAATAAGTTACATAACCACCTCAACAAATTGGGAGTTCGTTCAAATTGCGCGACACAAAAACAGTACTTTCGTAACGATTCTAATTGCATACCGGTAAAGAGCAAGGGCGAAATGTGAAACGCTAGTACTAGTTCTTTTTTTTTTAACGAACGTTTTGATAAAAAAAAAAAGATACAAATAAAATATAGATATCTTGAAATAAAGGATGATTGAATTTATTCTCAAAAATTTTTTGAAAAAGACCAAAATCCACCGAAATTTGTATAATTTTCTGTTGTTAATATTTAAGTTTTACTTTCCTTTTAGTGGCATTGTTTTGATTTCATCCAGCCAAAACAAAACCATGACGTACGCTTAAGCGTAGTAATCATCTCTTCTATTATAGCTTCTAGGTTGTGTACTCGTAATAGTAATACAAATATTATTATGTATTTAGATTTAATTATAAGATTGCGTAGATGACGTTGACTATAACAGATGTTATTGTGGCTGTTGTTTTGTTTTCTTGTGTCCCTTTGCAATATTTCATTCTACAAAATTGGGGAAATTCTACCGAATCAAGTAGATCATATGCTCTGAAAAGGTGAGTGTTATTTATTTGTATTACAGTTTTTTTTTATTCGTGTATGTGTGAATCACGTTAATTAATGTGTCGGCACATGTAATGGCTATTATTAATTAATAATATTAATTTAGTTAAATAGTGATATGTTATGTACAAAGGAAGTATAATAATATGTATGTATGGATTTAAATGCCTAAAAATATTAATTTTCACATTATAAATCCTTTATAGACAGTTGCTATTCGAAAATACACAAATGTGTGGGATTCAGCAAGTTCTTTCTTCTTCTTCTGGTAATTTTATTTAGATACAACTGTTAAGTGGGAAAAAGCATTTCCAGTTTTAAAATGTTTCAACCTGTAAATTTAAAATTAAGGTATCTCCTGCCAAGATATCTTATTAGTGGACAGTTTTTTTTGTGCTTATGGTAGAAGAGGTGGAGGTTTATGAGTTTTTTCTTATTTTTAAAAGTTCTTTTGTAATATTTATCATATAATGCTCAGGTGGAAGGTCTATATGTATCCCCGTTAGCAGTTCTCCTTGTGCCTCTAAATATCATTTTTAACACATCTGTTTTCAGTTTCTCCAACTTATCTTAGTTTTTCAGAAGCTTTTGAAGGTGACTGTGAGGCACTCTTATTTTGTACAAAAAAAATCTAAATCAAACATTTGACATATAAGAACATCCACATTGTATTGATATTTAAGTACAATCAGTGTCTTGTTCATAGCTTTGTTATATGGTTCTCAAAAGCATGTGATTTACAGCATTAATCAAAATTAACTTGGTGAGAAGATAAACAGTAACATCAACATTACAAAAAGTTTTGATGTAATGGTAAACTTAAAAGTGATATTTGTAATTCATTTTAAAACTATATATGCTGTATGAACTGAAATAGATTTTTGTAGGAATTCTGTAATTTACAAACCTTCATTTAACTATGCTTTTTATAGAATGTTGTTACAGACCTGAAAGTACAGATCTGTTACCTGAAAGTACTGATTTGTTAATGTATTTTAGATGTGAGTTATATAGATGTGATTTTATAAGGCTGCAAAAGTTTATTTTGTTATATAGAACTAAGTCATTTGTATTTTTTTATAGTGGTTTTAATAGTAATATTCAGATTTTGTAAATTAAGACTTTTTACGTCATTATTTTTTTATTGGGTGAAGTGGGGTGAGTGAGAATGCAGGCTTAAAACTCTAAAAAATTCTACTTTAAAAAGAAAATTTCAAGTGTACTTTGTAGGAAAATTCTTGCTCTACTGTTATGTATAGTTTTTATTTACAGGAAAAAATTTTAAAATGGACAATTTTATACCTACCAAACCCTTGCATTTTAACTAAGGTACCCAAGTTCGAGCACTAGCCAAAAAAAAATCTTAACTAATTAACCACAATATATAGAGTTATTTTGAAAATACCCACTTATTCATTAAGAAATGAAGAATACAGATCAAATATATAAAAACCATTTTTTCACAGGTGATGGCCGAATGGCTAGGGCACTGGCAATCGGTCCAGATCCTGTGGGTTAGAGTCCCACTGTTGGCATGGATGTTTGTAGCTGTTTGGAATCGGCTTTAAACTGTAGGTCCCGGTCTAATTAGCCCTTGTTTAGCTAAAAGTTGACCATAGCGCTCCAAACCAAACCATTTTTTCCCAATATTACTACAGGGTTTTCACTTACTTCATAAAAATTTTGTGTTGAGGCAAATGAGAACACGAAAGTTAAGAGGCAAGTAAGAACAGCAGTTCTAACTTGCCCCATATACTGAAAAAAACCTACCTTTGTGTTATAACAGCCATATAAATGGTTTTTTCTTCCAAACATATGTTTTCTAGCTGGTGAACTTCATAACCAACCAAGTTTTGCTATGTTTCATTATCAGCTGATGATTGCTTTTAATTCCTTAACATTCAAAAATAATAAATTATGCAACTGAAACTAGTTTTTTTGTTATAGGTTTGAATAAGTAAATTGCAATAAACTTGTTTAGAGTAACTGTTAGTGAATGTAAGTGGAGTGGACATTACAAACTGTGTGTGAATATATTGAAATTTCTAATTCTGCTGTCACTATTTCTGAGTTGCCTTTTGTACCAGATGATGACTTATTAGTGTTCCTGGAAGAGCCGAGGCCTAGCAGGCACGGTGAACTAATTTTTTCTGTGTCTTTTTGGTCCTACAACATTCAGTAGGGCCTAGGCAAAGGAAAAAAAAACTTATTTTGAACTTTTAACATATATTTGTTACTCTAAAACAAATAATACAAATATACTTATTTTGTTAATATTCGGACATTACTGACACTGCTGACTTGAATTACAAATACCTCCACAATTAAAGAATATTTTTTTTAAAAAAGGTGCCTTTTGTTCAGTATGAAATATCTATTCTTTCCCTTGCCCTACTTATTTTGCTATTAGCAACTATGATTTATTTGGACCCACGTTCTCACTTGTCCCAAGTGTGGGAGCACGTGAGAACACAAAACACAAATACTTTAAATATTTACGGCAAAAAAAGTTTTTAATAGATTTAAAAGAAATGAAACCATAAATATAGAACATAACCAAAAGTATGCATGCATATTTTTATACAAATACCACAACTTGTTAAAAACTTATTTAGGTTCAAAGTGGAACTATATGATTTTGCATTCTCACTTACCCTTCTTCACCCTACAAATAATATTCTTATCTTTGTAATAATTTTTCTTATACTTAAAGATTTATGACTTATGTGACCCAATTTAATGATGACTATTTAAATCTGAATTCATGGAAACAATGGCTGATCCACAAGATCAATCTACCCAAGATATCAGTTCCTTTCGAATCAGATGATGATCATGGAGAGTCACCAGCAATTGAAGTTATGAAATTTAAACAAAATAATGGGTATTTTGCAAGTATGTATTACTTTCTTAATCATCATTAGTTGTATTTTGAATCAAAATTATGGTATATTGAATGTAAAGTCTATATTTAGAACAAAATACTTAAATGCTCTACTTTTAAAAATACACTTTGTAGATAACATAATCAATTTAATATACAGAGGCTGTTCACACATTTTTTAGACGATGTATATTATATTCACAAAACTAAATTACATAAAATTCTTGTGTTTTAAATGTTCTATTTGACATCCCTTATTCTGAACTATCTTTCGACACCGCAATTTTCAGGATAATAGTGCCTTTTGAAGTGTCAGAAGAGGTATTCTATCCCATTCCTCCTGAACAGCAAGTCCGAAAACACAAAAATCCATAGGTGATACATCGGGAGATTTAGTAGGGATATCAGTGAAGGGTATGGCCTTGATACCAGTTTTTTCTCCAATTTCTTTTAGGAAATTTACAGTGGATTTTGATGTGTGACTGCTAGCTTTGTCCTGATGGAGTCTCACAGATTGATGGCACTGTGGGTAAAGCGATGGTATTTCATTCAGAAAAATTGGCGATAAAATATGTTCCTGATAGTATTTGGAGTTAATCTTGACATTTTTTTCCACTCTCTTTATTTTTAACTTGCCATTATAAGAAAACCAGCAACAATCATGAATCCCTTAGAAAAAGTTTCTTTCGATTCTTTGAACCATGCACTTAAATTTTTTTCTCCCCTTTTATGATAATAAATGACTTTTTTTTTGTTGCAATCATTTAAATACACCCATGATTCATCTATTGTGACAATTGTTTTCCATTTTTCTTTGGATAAGTGTTTCTCATATAGAATTCTGCAGCGTGTCCTGCTTTCAGCGATATGATTTGGAAGAAGACGCTGCACATTGCGTTTTTTCGCTTTCTTAAGATTTAAATCAACGTTTATCATTTTGTTTACAGTGGACACCGAGCATTTTAATGATTTTGCAACTGTCCTTTGACTAGGGGGATTTTCTTTTAACATTAAACAACGTACCTTTGCAATAGTCGAAGATGTCCGTTTTTTCCTTGGATACTTGTTTGGAATTTTTGTCCCACTTGAGGCTCCAATTTGACGTTTTTATCCTTTCTTGTCGACGATATTACCTATCAACGCTTTAGATATCACAAAAACATGACTCTCACATCGTTTATGGATAACAGAGTATGCTTATTTCTCTTCGGAAAGAGCATAAATGTAGCCTTCAAACCACTGCTTTGTTAAAAACGCCATTTTGAATAAAAACAAAACTTTCAAGCCGCAGATGATAATTTTGACTTTTAAAAACATAGTACAATTGCAATTATTTCTTTTGCAGCAAACAATTTTTATTACCGCTTACCAAAATCATCTAAAAAATGTGCGAACAGCCTCTGTATATATGATAAAATATTGTTTCCTGATTTCATGAACAAGAAGCATTAGAAATAGTTTGTGATGTTATTAGATAGAAATATGTGTTTATCTTTGATGTCTATCTATATATATAAAAGAGCTTGTCTGTTTGTTTGTCCGCTATAGAATCATAGACTGTTTCACCCACCGGGACCAAATTCGGCACAGTTAATGTTTTGCACCCGAGAAACTAAAATCGGGAAAAACGAAATTTGGGGCTCAATTAGTTTTTTTAAAATTAATTTTTTAATGTTTTTTGTGCCCGATAGAGGTGCGTCTACCCCCTGTGGTTTCCCCTCAACCAGCTGCGTTAAGAGGGGTAGTTTGAGGATGACGGAGGGGGGGGGGGGCAAATTCCAATGTGCGGGAGAAAGAGGATTGGGAATGACCTAAAAATCAGACGAAGGTCCGCAGGCTCAAAGTTTCTTTCTTTCTTATTGTTTGTATATCATTTCAGTAGAAACGTGCTAAGCGTATTCTGTCTGGCCAGATGAACATGAAGAGCGGGAGTGCAGCCCAGTATTTTTTTTGATGGAATGCATGAAATATTTTATATCTATATATCTACCTGGGCAACGCCAGGCAATAATGTTAGTATTTTATAAATATACTGCCAGAGGTTAACCTGCTATAAAAAAAATTATCTTGGAGTTTCTTTGCTTATGGAAAGATTTAGATGAACATAGAACTTTAAAATAACTATTAATAGGGCTGTGTATGTGTACATATCTAAATATTTATATTTATTCCTTTACTGAATTTTAGCATATATGTACATGACATTAGTATGTATATTTTTTCTCTGTGGAGAACCTGTTGAAATTTACTCTAAAAAGTCTGTACACATATATGTTAAAAAGTTCTGGTTCCATAATTGAGGACATTATTTAAAATATTACCTTTAGACTTCATGAAGTATAGATTTCATTCCACCATTATTAAAGGTTCTAAAAGATGGCAAAAGGTTATGGAGTTAATTAATGTATAAAATTTTATGGGAAACTTATTTATTTCACAGGGATTATTGAGATTATACTGAAAGTTTTTTTAAATACCTTTCAATCAACTTTATGTGTAATGATACCTTTTTAAGTTAATATTTTATTGCTCTAATATAATCAATAAACCATAAGTTATTAATAAAATATTTCTATTAAAAATAAAATTCATGTGTTAGGAGTAAAAAGAGATTTTCATTTCTTTTTTATTGTAGAGAAAAAATGATATATGCAGCAATTAAAATTTTTGAATTATACTGAGAATAAATTTAATCGGTAAGAATATTCATTTACTCATTATTTCACGTAATTTTAATTTTAATGTTTTTATTTCAGTGTCACCAGATCCTAGAACTAATCGCTCTCCAAACATTGAGTTTCGTGTTGGACAAGTTATTGTGCATAAAATGTGGAAATATAGAGGAGTAATAATTGGATGGGATGAAAAGGCTAAAGTAAATTATTGATGTTCATTTT